>JANBXA010000069.1:43155000-43602500 GCA_030556225.1 Cricetiscus sungorus | reverse complement strand
GAAAAGTTCAGGTCCAAAGTCTTCAGACCTCTAACTCCAGTGCCTGGTTTCTTGTTTTTAGACTCAGAGCTAACAAAGCAATAACTCTGAGAGGTGAGTCTAATGTCAGCTACATGTTATGAAGCTCTTCTTGGGGGCCAGCTGTAAAGTGACGTAACACAAGCCTTAGCAAAGGGTAAATCAGAGGATAAAAGTCTAACCTACAAAGTTAGTACAGTTTCCTGACAGAGGAGACACAGTGGTGAGAAAAATGAAGTCCCAAGTTCCCCCATGCATTGCAGCTGAATTGAGTGTTTCACACTTGGCCCAGCTTATTTGCAAGCCTGTTTTAGTATCTGTATTTGCAGCTGGGCCTGCATGTCCCCCAACTTGGGGACATGCTAAAGGAACAGGCAGATGGAATAAGGGCAGCAGGCAATGGCCAAGGAAAGGTCTGAGTAAAATAACTCTCAAACTGTAGTCCTCGAATAAAGCTACAAGTTATTTGTCACTCAAGGCATAGACACCTGAAATGATGTTTCACTGTTTCCACCTCTGTCTCAAATCACACACAGTTCTTCTCAATCTCATGTAATAGGCAAAATCATTTTCAATCTCAAGATGACTAAAAAGAGATTTGACGTTAAACTATGAGTTATGGAAAGCAAGACCCAGTGAACCGTAAATCACAGGGGATTTGGGAAAGGCGTTGTAGACATTTGCAATGGAGGTGAGCAGGTAGTTGCTCCACATTGAAAATCCTAGCAAATAAAAAGTATATTTAGAGTGTAATCACCAGAAGTGTCCTTAGTACTGTGACTGAGAAGAAAGGAGAACAGAGTGAGAGACAGAGGGCTGTTGGCCAGGGAGGGCCAGCACCAGATCTTGCTCCTAGCAAGTGTCTCTTTTTGGATTCTCAGTTCTTTCCTTGTTGTTGTCGAAATTAGGAGAGGCCAGTATGTCCCCAAATGTGATCATGATCCTGGGACTCCTTCCATCAGGCAATCAATCAATCTCTGATAGGAATCCATCTGAGAAATGGTATCCTTTCCAGAATATTGGTGATACTCATTAGCATATCATCATTTCTGAGATGACTCTGCAGAAAGAACCCCAGTAAAGGTTGTTTACTGCCATGGGACAGGACGAGATTCCAAGCCTTTTTTGACCACAGACTCTCCTTACCCAGCCCCTATCCAGTAATACCCCTTGTTCTGAAGAACATAGCTGCCTTCAGGAACATGGAAGGATGGGTGATTTCAGAACACACTGGGGCCTCAGCTGCACAGAGTGGGGGCTTGGGTTAGCTTGAGATCAGGTGGAGGGTATTTCACCGAGAGTATCTGCAATTTTCTTTGTTCCAGCATTTCTCCTGGGAACCACACTCCTCAAGGGATGGGTTTTAACTAAGGTCTTGACAAATGGTAATTTTCATGAATTATTGATTTGGCCAAAAATAATTGGAAAGGTTGATAATTACATAGAGAGCACACACTCCTTGCTTTTGTTCCTACTCTATTCTTTCTTGTGCTGTGACACATGAACAAAATGGGTGCAGGGCTTGAAAGACACCTTATCAAGCACCCATTAGATGGCAATAGCATCAGGCAGATTTTTGGAGTAGACATTCCCAGGTTTCAAAATTGGCTGAAATGAAAATTAAGCACCAAGGGAAACAGAACTCTCAGTTGAAAAACAGACATTTGGATCTGCCATACAGTGTTGAAAGTCAGTTTGATGATGTGGTTATTTTATGCTTTCTCAGTTTACTTTGCAAAAACAAGTACACATACCACAGTGGCCTTTATTTTAGCATTAATATTAATACTTTCATTTAAAAGATATCATATGCTTTTGTAATACATTTAACTTCAAATTAATTTTTTATTAAATTAAAAATGTTAACTTTTCATTTAAAAAGTTAAACCCATCTTTTCTATGGATATGTGAAGGATATGGCACATAAATAGCAGAGCTGGACAGTAAGAGGAGCTGTGGGCAAGTGTCATGGTTTCCCACCTCTGCAGAAGGGCTGGAATCAAGGGAGCCAAGCGATGGACAGGAGAGGGCAGTTCTGCAGGAGCTGAGCAGGGCTCGTTCCTAAGTCACAAGTCCAGCAGGCGCTGGGACAGAGACATGGATCCATAGGTAAGATGGAGGGAATCCAACAGTGATGGAGGGAGGCTGGAACCTTTATCTCCAGGAAGGCCCCGGAGGGGAAGAAGTACCCACCACAGAGCTGCAGCAGAAAAGGGCTATGATGCCCAATGGTAAGAAGCCCTCAAAGGCTGGGAAAAAGGCACCAGACAAGACTAAGAGGTATTGAAGTTCTAGGAAAGCCAGAGGATCTACAGAGACTATTGCCAGGAGAGACGTGGGCTGGTGACAAAGAACCCGAGCTCTTGATGATTGAGACAGTGGCGGCCTCAGTCCCCTGGGTGTCTTAGTGCTCTCTAAAACTTCTCAGGAGATTTGGAGGCAGAAAAGGGGGAATGATGGTCTGTTGTGAGAGATTCTGAAATGACACAGTCGCACCCTCCATGGCTTGACTATGTCATGTCCTCACCAAAATTCACGCTGAGGCTTCATTCCCCAGTGTAAGGATAAGGAGGTGGTGGGTCCTTTAAAGGGGGAGGATGAATAGGTCTTTAAGACGGATTTATGCTTTTCTCACAGTGACTGGATGAGGAATAGGAGAGACCTGCTCTATCACACCAATCTTTATCAATCTCTGCCTCTCTCTCAAGAACATCTATCATGGCATTAATGTCTACAACACAACCAGTCACCCTGAGATTGGGCCAAGAAGGTCATCATTACAGTCTTGACCCTGGACCACACCTGAACTGAAAGAAACCCTTTCATTAGAAATCATCTGGTCTTTGGGATTGTGCTGGAAGTCAGTATTGCCACCAAAATAATGCACTTGTCAAAAAGCAAAGGGAAGATGCCCTTTGCACACGGACTGCAGGCTGGGAATTTTATGTCTGCAGTACTCACTGAAGGATGTTAGTTCCTCTGTGTGTTTGTCTTTTTAATTTTAAATATTATTTTGTGCATGACAGCATAGGTGCTTTCAGTCATAGTATTAAACACAAAAAGTAAAGAACTCCTGATGGCTGAATGTTTACACTCACTGCCTTGGATAGAATTAAGTATAAAGTTTGAATAGTTTATTCTCCTTTGACCTAAATAGTTTTTATTTGATTACAGTATTAGATGTTCACAGTCTTTTAAGAACTGAGGTACCAGGGCTGGAGAGATTGCTCGGAAGTGAGAGCCAGTGTGGATCCTGTAGTGGGCTCAAGGATGGTTCCAAGCACCTACTCCAGAGCTATCTCTGACACCTCTTTTAGCCTCCACTATCACTTAAAATTTTGTAAACAGACACATACACATGATTTTTAAGAAAAATAAGACAGGTTTTTTTAAAACCTGACAGATTTTCAAATGAGATACTGCCTCTACTTCTCTGATCAAAGGCATCTCTTTTGTTGTTCTCTGGAGGACAGGGCTGCATCTCGAGAAGGATCCAGACACACATTAACAAATTGTTTCATATTTGCTGCAAGAGATTGTCATTGATTGTCCTCTTAGGACTCATCTTATTTCCCCTCCTTGTAATTGATTAAAAGAATGAATGTAGCTGAGTATGCATACTAACCAGAAGCAGAATACTTGGTGCATATGCCTCTCAGTTACTCGGTAATTCACTTAAGTGAATGTACCTTGGAGGAGTCAACTTTCCACTACTGTGACAAAATATATGGGGCAAATTGACTTAAAGGGGGAAAAGACTTATTTTGGTATATGGTTCCAGACCATAGCCGCTTGTCCTTACAGCTTTGGGCTATACATATCACAATATACCCTAGCAGGAGCATATGGTAGAAGACTCCTTTTCACCTTAAGACATAAGGATGTAGGGTGGGAGAGGAACTGGGGTACAGTATCCCCTTCAAAGGCATGCCCTTGATGACCAAACCTTCTCCCACTAGGCTGCACTCCTTAGAACTTCTGTTGCCTCCCAGCAGTGTCTTGTCTAGTAATCAAGTCTTGAAAGCTTGAGTCTTCATGGGACATTCAAGACATAAACTGTACTATGTATAATGTGTACATGTATCTATGGTGTAAATACAGGTATATAATTTCAAAAGGGAACTAAGCAACGTTAGCATGAAGTGATGAGAAAGCACAACATATAGGCAAGAGGATACATGAGTCATGAAAGGACACAAAAAACTCATCTTTTCTAACGAATAAAGGGAATAATGTTGCATAATTTTACATAGTCATTAGATATTTGTACATTCCTAGGAGAAAGGTGCATTCAAATCCACTTTGACTTTGGTGTCTGTTACTATGTAGTTCTGTATTCTTTAAGAATTCTGAACATTAATCTCCTACCAGATGTGCGATTTGCAAGTATTTCCACTTGTTCCATGAATTGGTGAATTGTTTTTCTCTGTGAGTTACTTAAATCTATCTAAAAAATGTAGCAGAACTTTCGATATGGATGGGGTATTGCTTTCAGGCTCCTAAACTGTATATGAAATATTTTTATGTCATGAGAGATGACTTTTTAAATTATCACTTAAAATAAAATGCAGTTGACTTTTAAAATAGAGAAACTATAACATACCTTCAGCAAATTTTCAAAGCATGTCAAACAAATGGAAATGATGACAGTTTTCACAAAGCCTGCAAAATGGTAAAAACCCTTGTTGCACACTCAGGCAGCTGAAGAGGAAGCAAGCTCTGACCAGAGGAGGAGGGTTACTGCTTCCCTCCCTTTACAGCTGCTATACCAGCCAGGGTTGTGCACCACACGCCCCCATTTCATGTCTGCCAGCAGAGCCAAGGATCCGCAGGCCTCCACCGTTCCCCTTGTCAATTTATGATGAGTTATACTAGACTTTGTGGGACAAATATTGTGTCAATTTATTTATTTTTAAAATTAAAGACGTAGCATGTAATAGTAAAGTAAATGCATGCGTTTAGTCATAATTATTGATTTTTACATGACAATAAAGCTTTGAAGGCATGATATGAACCAATTAAAGTACACACTGTGATCATCCCCCAGGACTGCTGTGATGGAGTACCACCAACTACATGTCTTTAAACAGCATTCATGTATACCCTCACAGTTCTCATGATTTAAAGTCCAAATTCAATATTTTAGAGAGGCCCACCACCCTGGAAGACTCTACAAAGCACATTTCCTGTCTTCGACAAGCTTCTAATGGGCGCTCACATTCCCTGATGCCACATGGCCTCATGACCATCTTCCTTCTGTGTGTCTGCATCTATGTCCTTTCTTGTAAGGGTACCAGGGTTTGAACTTAGCGTTTATCCCATCCAAAAGGACCTCATTTTCAGTTACATCTTGATTGGCAAGGACGCCACAGTGCTGTGGCCTAAGTCTGGAACGTACTACATGGCCTCAGGTTTTAAGCACGTGGTCCCAACTACAGCACTGTTTTGAAGGAAATGGGGCCTTCAGGAGGTGATGTGTGCTTGGTAGAAGTGGGTTGGTTATTAATGGTGCATTTTCCAAATGTTCAGCCCGTGAAGCTGGCTTTTGTTTGCTACCTGGTCTGTCACCACAGGCTCCTGCTGTCATGAACTCTGCCCTGCCTTCCAAGGCATGAGACACTGAGTTCCTCTGAGAATTAATCAAAATATATCTTACCTACCTATGTTGTTTTTGTCAGGCATTTTATTATAGCAAAACCAAGAGTAATTAAGACACAGGATTGCCAAAGAAGATTGTGTCTGTATGCCCTAGGAGCTAGCTAGTGTTTGAACATGCCTTTAGGTAGTGTGTCTTAGCTTTTACTAACCATCATGACCAGTGCCTGGCATCCTTTGTAACAGTTCCAATGTGGCCCACTGAGAAGACACTCTGTTTGATGGATGGAGAAACTGGGGTTCGAATGAGATGAATAAACACAAGCAGTAGGGCCAGGCTTGCAGGTACCACTTTCTGACTCCAAAGGAGGTGACCATGAGGCTGGGTGTCTCCCTAGCCAAATAGCTGTCTCTTTTTAAGGAGTTTGCAGCATCTGGAACTACAGTAAGTACTCCCTAGTTCAGCCTTCAGTTCCTGCTGATCGTGTTCACATTTGTGGGACTAAGAAGATCGCCTGATTTTAAAACACTGGTAATTTCCTCTCTTAGGGATTTTATCATTTGTAATTTTGTTAGTTTTTAGGCAAGACCGCAGATGATTATTTTTTATAGTTTTTTTCATTCTTAGGTACATTCTATAGTTCAAGAGGAGAAGAGGGGAGGAGTGGGTTGGGAGGGAGGAAAGGGTTGGGAGGGAGGAGAGGAAGAAGAAGGTAAGGGAGGGAGAGAGAGATACCAGATTTGAGTTCTCTGAAGGAGTGTGTAACATACAGTTTTAAAATAGGATCGCTTCACACTTCACCCCTCTAACTGACCCAGCTGCCACAGCTCTCTAGCCTCTGAGTCTTTAACTGTTGGAATAATATTAGCTGAGCCTGCAAAGATAATACATAACTTTGCTAATTAAACACTAAAGGCTCAAGTTTGCCTTTGAGCTTTTTATAGGGTGACCTCTAACACAGGTCTCCTTCTTTTTAAGAACTGAGAATAACTCAAACCTTCAACCATGTCAACCATGTGCATATGTGGCTTTTAGAGAGCCATATCACTGAAAACACAGCACTTTTAGAACAAGACTACATTGTGGCCATGTGAGTCCTTCCACTGAGTGCACAACCTTGGGTCTTTTCCCTCAGATGGAAGTGAACAGCAGCCCCTGGGATGAAGAGCACAGGAAAGAGTGGAAGGTATACTCCCAATGCTGCAAAATTGATAGCTAGACAGGCTTCCCCTGCCTCTTTGTATGCTTTTGGCTGCTATAACAGAACACAAGAGACTGGGTAATTTGTAAAGGAAAGAGGTTTCTTTTGACTCACTGTCCTCAAAGTTCAAGGGCAGAGTACCACCGCCATCCAGCTCCTGGTGATGGCTTCGTGCCTTCATGATGCATCAACTCCTGGCAGAACACAGAAAGACAAGCAGGCACAAGCAGAGATGTGCAAGGGACAGGTACCTCAGAGCATGCTGCTTTCACAGAGAACCACTCTTGCAGGAGTTACATTAACCCCTCACCAGGACAAGTCCTTAGGATGCCACATCTTCCAATGGTCCCACCAATCTCAAAGTCATTGCATTACAAGTAAATCCCACTGGCAGTTTTGGTGGAATAAACCTTGTTCAAGCTGTAGCACTTATCTCATAAGTTTCTTTGTGGTATGGACACAATCTAGTGTCCTCCCTGCCCCTAGTGATGATCTAATTCCCCACTACTTCTTGCCACATCCCTCTAGACTGTATGTCTGTCTTGTACCTAATATGATAACACTGGAATTCATTTAGAGACATTTTATTTTGTTGTTGAACAGAACCACACATTATTATCACAAAATCATGAACTCATCTTCTAACCCCCCAAAACCAACTACTATGGATGAAATTTCAGTGTCTCTCTCTCTCTCAGAATCTAATTTGAAGAATTAATCTCCAAATGAGGAGGTAGGCTCTTTGGAGATCATGAGAGTGATGGATACAATTAATATGTTTGTCACAAAAATACAGGACAGCGGTCATCATCACTTTACAGCCTGAGAGGACAGCAAGAAGGTTCCTGAAGGTAAAGGACAATGAATGTCATCACCTTTCCCCTCCCCCAAGCTGTGACCTGACCTTAGACTCCTGACTTTATAAGCACGAGGAGTAAATGTTCACTGTTGATGACCACACTAAGACACCACCACTATTAGGTAAATTAACCAATATAATGTGAAACACAATTTTTTTGTATTTATTTCTCCACAAATATTTAGTATTTCTTTCCATTTACTGATGGCATGTTTAGAATATAACCTTGCCCAAGGTTCTATGTCCTCCTTTAATAAACCCATTTCTACCATATTGAAACCATTTTTGTCTTTGTAAAACTCCCTGTGTCACTTACTGTATATATGCCCAAATGGTTTAGATGTTTGTTTACTGATTGACTCTCCACTAAGTGATATTTCTCATGGCTGTCCACTGAGGTGTCTGCAAAGTACTAACTTCCCCATACATGTCTTCAATAATGGCCATCTGTGTAGGACACCTTTATTAGTTACAGTGCTTTTCAGTAAATAGTCACTGGCTTGTAGATAATTAAATGGAAAATGCTTTTTCCAAAAGACACAACACTCATTGGCTTTTCTGTGGATAGGCTAGTGAGGATAATGCATGGTCCAGGGCCAGTGATGCTATGGGTGTTCTGTGAGTGTTACCAATCAGGATGCTTCTGAAGTCTCATCATTCAATATGTTGTTGGTTCTTTTCCTCAACAGTGAAGCAAACCTTAACTAGAAATCATCTACATCTCTTTATAGTATTCAGAATACACACTTACTGGAAGTGGCTGGTGAACTTTAACACATTTTACAAATAGTAAAATACTTGGCTGTCATTGTTCCCTTTTGAGATCTAATGACATTTTGTGTCACATGGATTTGTTTGAATTTTTAACTACTCTCATTTATCTGTTTGGTTATGTGCCATTATTATTATTATTATTATTATTATTATTAGTTTTGCTTTTAATAAGAATTTTACTAAGATTTTATCTGGGGGGCTTATTCCTATGGTTTTTGGGAAGGCTGAGCTGTGTTAAAATATTCTTCTATTTCTTAAGATTATAATATAACCACATCATCTCCAGCCCTTTGTCAGATTCAGGCTTAGATTTTGACCGTGATATGAAGTGTCCCCCTTTTTGCTGTTTTTGTTGTTGTTCATATTTTCACATGTTCAAGTCATTAGAAATGTTTCCATTTTCATCATGTTCAGATTATCTATACTTTTTGGTTCTATGTATTCATTAAACAAGAAATAAGAACAATGTGAAAAAGTGACCACATTCATAAAGATTCTCACCCACTCAAAACAAACCAGTGAAATTATGGAGGAAAAACAAAATCACTTAAACTTGACATGTTGCATAATGCATGGATGCAGAATGGGGTGGTGGGTCGTGAGACAGAATCAACCTAGAGTTGACAGACATCCTAATTCATTCAGTTTTGCTGTCTTGGAGAGTTGCCCAGGAGGGCTGTCTGTTTCACTACTTAACACGTCTCTGTTGATGGATATTTAGGAACGCACTAGTTTTGCTATTACAAGGACATGGAAATCAGATGTAGCTGAGCATATGGTTTTGGCACAAGTGCAAGTTTTCCTTCGGCCTTGAGTACATTGGAGAAATGCATTTTGGGAGACAAGAGTGGCCCTGGGTGGTTCCAAGACCAGAGGCAGCAGGTGGGCTATGGTGACTAGACAGGACAGGAAGTGAAGTGTGGCTATTTTCTCCCCTCCTACCTCACTGCTTGGCTCATGGCACAGTGGTGGAAATTCTCAGAGGTCATTGTCCACAGAGCTCTGCTAGACACAGTTTCCACAGTTTCTGCCTTTGCCGCATGGAAAAGCCCAGGCAAGAATATAAGGATGGTTGACAGACTAGCTAAACATTAGGCAGGTTCTGAAACTGCTGTTTTTATATTTTACAAAACAAACATCAGTTGTGACCTTTGGTTACACCAGGTTTGAACCACTAAGAGAGGACAGAAACTAAGTGGACTAAGAGCAGAAAGGAAGCAGGGAGGTAAAATGGCTGTCACACAAACAACAGCAGAAACATTTCCCATAAGCAAAATTAGGATCAGTGGGTATCAAGAGAATTTCATTCTCGTAAAAAAAAAAAGGGTTAAGTGAAGCTGACCAAACAAAAGTTCTTGCCTCCACCAAGCCTGAAGATCCAACTTCGATCCCTAGGAGCCTCATTATAGAAGGTAAACTTCTGCAAATTGTCATCTGACCTCCAGTGCTGAAACACATCCATCCATGTGTGCTCATATGTGTAGTGAGATATTCACCTTGTCCGCACTTGTGGCTTAGACCACACCCATTGGGGGGGGCAGAGACAGGGCCGGATGTGACCTGGGGGAAAAGGCTGAGGAGGGGGTCTGAGGCTCTCTCTTGCTGGCAGATGCTGAAAGGATAGGATCCTGTAGAACCCGCCTTGTTCATCTGCCTATGTTGTGAGTTATTTCTCCCTGAATAAACATCTATTTTGCCTAATTGTTTATCCTGATCCTTATTAAACCACAATACACACACACACACACACACACACACACACACACACACACATAAATGTAATACAAAAATGTAAAGAAAAAATTTGAGTAGACTCCTGTCATATGACTGTAATTGGGAAAATATCTTTCCCAATATGACAAAATGGGGAAAATTACAAAACAATTTATTTTCATTCCCAATGTGAAATCTATCAACTTATTACAATAAGTGAAAGAGAATTCAGTTCAAGACAAAGTAGAGGAATAAGACTTAATTTTAGGTCAATACTTTCATTCGCTCATCAAAAGCTATTCTGTGAATTGATAAGAATTGTACCATAATAATATTTTCCTGATTCTAGAGAGAAGACAACTGAGAAACTGTCTTTATTTTTGCTCTTGTAGCCAATGAATAGAATTTCCTGCTGGGGAGCCTTGAAATTTGTGAGTGAATTCCCAGGTGGCCCCCAAAACTGAAGACTAAAAACACTGGAGACAGAAAATGTTTCCAATAACAAGGAGAGAATGGAAAATCCAAGTTATGGAGGAAGTATTGACCTATACAAAGGCAAAGTCCCATCACCAGTCAATAGAGAAATGATAGCCCCTCTGGGGACTTATGCTGGAGGAATGCTTTCTGGGTGTCTGAGACTATCTCCTGACAGGCTGACTTGGTGGCATCTGTGGATAAAGTGGCTGCATAGCTAAAGGATAGCCTTCCTTGCAAATGCACTGGGATTGCACAATTGGGTGAGTTAGACACATATGCCACCACCAGGACTCTCATCAACTTCTTTGGTGCAGGATAAAGCAAGTTCCAAAGCAATGTGGATGTGATGTGTTGTATGTCCACAAGTGATGAGAAGATACAGGTAAATACCCCTGTAAATGCACTTAGTTAGAATTTTATTGCTGAGAATTGACAGCAATTGTAGTGGATGATTTAACTAGGCAAAGATGTGTTACATTTGTTTCTGCTTCAGAGTATTACTTTAACTGTGTTACATTTGTTTCTGCTTCAGAGTATTACTTTAACTGTGTAAGGGTGTGTTACTTTTGTTTGGGCTTCATTTGTTTAAAGATGTAAGGATGTGTGCTGAATTTTGAAGAGACGCATCTCATTTGTTTCACCTTGCCAGTATCCCCACTGAAACATCCAACTCTTAACAAGCACAAAGGAGGGATATGAAAAAGGGAACGATCTTCGTGTGTACTTTAGTTCTTTTTCACCCTTCTATGATAATATACTTACTGAAGTGCACTAACATTACAGGCATGTAAGAAGCATTGTATACATCAAGTCTCGTGTGTGGAGTGCAAAGCTTGTCAGAATCATGCTTTTTTTTTTTGAACTCAGAAATACAACTAACATCCTTATTTTTCAACTAATTGATTTTTTTTGCATGTAATATTATTTCCTATTGTCTCCCTTCAGTTGCGTGTGTTGCACAACTCTAGAATCTTGAGCAAGAACAGATAATGTGTTTTGTTGATTTTTAATTTTTTTCTTACCAATAGAAGTGTTTAGGATTAGAGATTTTTATCTGAGAAGGGCATTACCTATCTCCAAATATTTAGATTTATGCTATTTGTGTTGTACTCACTTAACTCTAATGGACAACTCACTTGAAGGGGAGGTGGGCAAGGAAGAGAGATGAAGTAGAGGTTAGGTAAGGATAAGAAATTGGGGTGTGGGTAAGTGTGAGAAATAGGAGAGGGTAGGCATGAGTGAGAAATGAAGGGGAGGAGAACAAGGGAGAGAATTTAAGGGGAGGTGCTAGGCAAGGGAGGTTTCTACCGCTTTGATCTAAAAAGCTCAGGGACTGTGTAATTACAAAAATATTTAGAGGAGCAGATGGTTTACTGAGTCTAATGAAAGAATGACTTAGAGTAGAACACTTCAGAGCAGGATTCAAAGAAGAATTTGCTTGTATTGAGTTTGAGATGGTTACAAGACCTCCATATGGAGATGTCGGATAGATAGATAGGCATGTTTGATGGTCAGAGGAGAATTGAGATGAGAGATGTAACTGTAGGGCCCAGCCTGGTGAATGGAGCCAAAGCTCTGAAAATAAGCACAATCTGACTATTGTGCAGACAGAGGGTCAAGAAAGATCAAGCTTTGAGGTTGTTTTATACAAAGATTAGAAATATAAGGAACAGTACCATCTGTTTTCACTACATAACAAAATGAATATTAGAGCCGAAATAACTTATAAAGAACAGAAATTTATCTTCTCAGAGGTTTGGAGACCTGGGAGTTTAAGTGAGGGTGCAGTGAAACCACTAAACTGAACCACTCCATGGGTAAAGAGAAAGGTTTATTTGAAGTAATTGAAAACTGCCATGGGGACTGAGAGAATAGCAGACTGGAGGCGGGAATGTCTTGCCAATTTTAAAGAGACAGGTATTTTAGAAGGAGGAAGCATGTACGTGAGGACCAGCCTGGATGTTAGAGCAGTAGTTGAGGAGATTTGCAGGTCAGAAGAGCCTAAGGGCTAGCATTGGGGGATTTTGTTATGTGTTATAGCTTATGTATTAATAGGGAACTAGATGATCCATTTGCCAGAGGAAGTCAATTGTAGGAGCAGAAAGGGAAGTCGTGGCTCTTCCTGACAGACAGAAATCTGATTTGGAGCTTCTTTTTACCTTGTCAGAGTCCAGCCTGAACTGAACCCACACTGTAATTGATGACATTGTGAGTGGCACTGCCATTTTGGGGGCCACTTTGGACCTAAGAGAAAATCCAAGTTGAAAACATGAGTCCCAAGGTGGGCTGATAGGTCTCTATTTCTAAGATGCCATCTTGTACACTGCATGCCTTAGGAGAGCAAGAGCACTGTGTCCTCATCTGACAGAAGGAGGAAAAGGGAAAAAAGCAGGGTAAAGTCTGTCTCTCTTATGAGGATCTTAACCCCACTCATGGAAAAGGAGCCTTTGAGACCTAGCCACTTTTAAGTAGCTCACACTGGCAGCACTCAGGCTTTGGAGTAGGACATTGAAATAACAGAGAGGCTGGAAAAGAAAACCCAACAGCAACAGGCAGTAGGTAGACAGAAAATAAGCACAGTGAGGTAGAGAAAGGAAGATCGACTATTACATCACCCAAGTCAAATAGTGCTATCTATACCAGGTAAAAGCAGGCTTGAGAACTCACGGGGGATAGAAGGCATCATCTATTCCTGAGTTCAGTGTGGATGGTTATCAACTTAGTCCTAGGAATGAGCTCACCTTCTCCAGGAGGGGAATGCTAACCATGGAGGATGTTTGATTTTTAATGAAGATCATTTAACAGAGTAGATAATTGCAAGTAACTGCAGACAAAGTGAAGGAAAGCAGAGCAATGGGCTGGGCACTGGAGAGCAAGTGGGGGCAGAGTTGGTGGACAGGCAGATATGTTATATTGTATGTAATGGAAAGGACTTGGTTCAGAGCAGATAGAGGAAACTATAGAAATTAATTACTTGGGAAGACAACAAGTAAGGGGTGGGGGAGTTGGTACCCAGGTGTAGGAAAGCGCCAGATGTAGACTGGCAGGCTAAGCACCTAGGTGCAGGTGCAGAGTAGCATGGCCTTTGGTGCAAGAGGATGAGGAGTTGGCATTATTTTTTCAAGCATCTCACACACTGACTACCAACCACACAGGAAGACCTGGTTCATGAAAATGCCTCTCCCAGGACTCCTGTAAGCTTTTCACTTACATATTTTAAACTAACAATTTCTGCTATCTCAAGCCAGAGGGAAGGCATTGGTAGAGGAGGTTCCAGATGGGGGGCGAAGGGGTGAAATTTTGTTTTCTAATAGTGGGAGGGTGGATTTGTCAGGGGACAGAGTGTAGACAACTCACTCATCTTCAAAAACACTTCTAAATTAAGATAGGGATATTTCTTTGTGTCCCACCTAGATGTTCAAGCTGACATAGGCTACAGGCAGGATTCTTAATACAAACACGATGAAAGAAGGAAGGAAGAAAGGAGAATTTTAGAAGGCACAATGGACTATATGAAAGCTCATGGACTCTAATCTGGGAGAATAAATAAAAGTTGTCAACAGGAATATAAAAACCAGTGTGTATGAGATAGTGACCAATGTGATGGCTATAGAACTCTGGAAATGACATAGTTATGGCCCTAAGAAAATCTAAGATGACATCTTTAAGACAGATTGATCTCAGCCTATAGTTAAAGGCATATTAAAGCCCAGTATACATACATAGTTGATAAACTTCACAAGCTTCTAATGATGCCGATCCTTCTGACTGAGAAGCAACAAGATGATACTACAAATATTCTGGTACTTTCCAGCTAGTTCTGCCATCAATTGTGGACTGTGGTCTACTCTAACAATTCACAACATATAAAGAATCATGGTGTCATTTGTAAAGCATTGGGGTTGGGTATGCCTGTGAAAGTGGTGGCTGAGAAGGGATGAAGGGGAGGAAGGCTGGAAATGAAGATGAGGGTGTCAAACATTTCAGAGAACAAAACTCAGACTGCATCTTAAGTGTGGATTCTGAACTCACCATGATGCCTGGTGAATCAGCCTGTTTTTTATTGTTTTCTAGACTGTAGCCACACTTATGTAAAACACTGTAGAGAGCTGCAAAGTGCCTCGCCTTAAAGATGGCACTGGCTTCTGCCTTCCACCTCCCCAAGGGTGAGCGCTCTCTGGCGTAAACAAGCCCTTATTTGGTTAAGTCTGTTCAGCCTGTCTGCTTCTGCGTTAGAGTAGCCTATCTGCAGGGTCCATGTAGATCACTGGGGTTGGTTAGCGCAAGGGTATTTAAGCCTGTGCAGGGGTCCCCCAGTCTCTCGTGGGTCAGAAGAACATGTTCAAGGATCCTGATTAAAACTGCATGAAGAAGATCTTCCTTGAGTTGCGTCTTCCTTGCTGGCAGGAAGGAAGGAAACTTTGTAGCGCCTTGTAGGCGCTTACAAAACACATACAGTAAAAATTACTGTTTTTAGTTTTTTATTTATGCACATATGTGTTTGCACCACATGTATGTGCCCACTCACATATGTATCTACATGTATGCGAGTACTCCCAGAGGCCAGAAGAGGGTGTCAGATCACCTAGAGCTGGAGCTACAGGCAGTTATGAATCACCCAACATGGAAACTGGAAACCAAATTCAAGTCCTCTGCAAGAGAAGCAGTTGCTCTTAACTGCTGAACCATACTGAGTTATAATTGGCATACACATATTTAACATGTACCTGTTTATAGCTTTTGATACAAAAGTATGCCCAGAGTCACAATCAAGATAAGAAATCTCTGTGACCCCCTTTCTGTATCTCCATGGTCCATCTCTGCCATAGTCCTCTTCCTAGCTCTGTATTGTCTTTACATTGTCCAGAATTCCATGTAAGTAGGACAATGTCGCATGTGACCCCTGCGGTGTGACTTCTTTAAGTATGTTCACTTGACAATTCATCTGGGTCATTGTGAATTATCAGTAGTTTATTGCCTCCAATCACACAGTAGTGTCCTGTTATATGGCTATATTACAGTTTACTTATCTGTTTACATGCTATAGACATATGGGCATTTATTTTTTCCAGTTTGAGGCTGTTTGTGTATGTTGCTATGCATACTGATGCCTAAGACTTTAATAGACATGTGCTTGCATGTTCCTTGGATGGCCACATAGTGAGACCTCATCTGCAAAGTACAACCACAACAAAATAAGCAAACCAAAAAGACTCTTTTGTAAATGGCCTTTGACAACTGGCCAATATGAATGACTTTACAGGGCAAGAAGCATTTCTGGTTGCCCATAGATTCCATTGAATTACTAACTTTTGCCAGGTGTCCCATCAGAATGCTTAGACCAGTATCCATCACAGCTGAAGTACAATGCCATTACTCATCAAATTTGGAGCTGCTTAAGTTCAATGGCATTAAATTCATATCATGAAACTGACTTAATGAAAGATTGCCAGCAGAAGGAAAATAGGCATAAATTATAATTTCATGTGCACTTGAATCATGGTTGAGTCATAATCTAATATTTAATCACTAAGTGATGACTCTCTCAATTCAATAGTTATTATTTAATAGTTGTTTGGAAACTTAGGCGCAGAAGAAATTCTGACCAGGAATGCAGCTGCACAGAGTTAACATTCCCATAAGACTATCATGAACTGAATATATTCCAAGTTTAGATTCATGTAATAAACTGAGTTGACATTCATGTAATAAACTTAGCCATTGGACACCCAAGCTCGGCAACACAGTGCACCTCAAATGGCTGTTCCCTGGATGACTGCCTTGATATGGAGAATTGCCACCAGTGCTGATGCCCAGAACTGTCTGTTTCCAAGCCATGTTACCAGTCTAAGAAAAGAAAAAAATTGGATTCATGAGTAGAGTGTATCACCTATGTACGGTTATAAAGTGGAAAATAATAGGAAGCCTACAGACTTAGGAGGTGGATCTAAGATGACATCTAATATGGGATGTCATTTTATGCATAAGGAACTGGGGGCTAAGAGGTGGTGACACATACACATTTCTTGACACATTTTTCACACTTTTATTTTTTGGCCTCTCATTAACAACCCTACAAAGTAATTCTCATCCCCACTTTGTAATGGAAAACTGGGTGCTAGAGAGATGGCTCAGTGGTTAAGATCATTGACTGCTCTTCCAGAGGACATGGGTTCAATTCCCAGCACCCACATGGCAGCACAAAACAATCTATAACTATAGTTCCAGGGGACCCAACACCCTTACACAGGCAAGACAACCATGCGCAATAAATAAATAAATAAATAAATAAATAAATAAATAAATAAATAAATAAATATATAAATTTTAAAGAGATTGAGAAACTGAGGCAAGAGAATGAAATGCACTGAGAGGATTTGAATGTCACAGAAAGGCTCATAGCCCCCAGTCAATGATGCCACATGTAATCTCATGGCTAGGAATAAACATCAATGCCAGAGTTGCTGGCCTTGGCAAGCCTTTCTTTCCATTGTCCCCATTCTACCACATTTTTCTCTCCAGGCTTCCTTTCACATGCCTCTCTTCAAATAAGGAATAGAAACATGTAGGAAAAAATTATAATGTTGCTGAGGTAGAAAAGTACTTGCTAAGAAAAATGCTGTTGAGATTACTAAGCAGGTGAAGAGTGCTTGCTGCCAAGCATAAAGACATGAGTTCGATCCTTGGGACCCACACAGAGGAAGATGACACTTATTCATACAAATTGTCCTATGGTATACACATGGGTACTGCAGAATATGCATGAACACTCCCCCATGCTCATACATACACACAAGTAAATAAATATATACACATAAATATTTTAATATAAAATAAAAATGCTTTTGAAATGTAAGTATCTCCGGGCTTTCTGTAACCAATTCTCCTAGAGCTGATGGAAGGATATGTTACTTCCAAAGCAATACCCTGGGCATTTAAAAAAGTCAGGAGCAGATTTTTATGATAAGAAAAATGTGAAGAAGAAACATATCCTGAATGATAAGAAAGCTGTGAATTTTTAAACCTTCAAGACTGTGTTTAAGATTATTTTATAGTTCAGTGCCAGTAAGTGATGTTTAAAACTAGTCTTCAAAAGGAGGCATGGATATACTTTATTTTTCTCAAAAATCTTATATGGTGGGTTCTGCCTTCTTAGGATGATGTGAAATGAGCACCTGAGGCTCCTCTTTGGAGTGTTCAAATTTCTAAAGCTGCTTCTCTCATGCTTGCAGTCTACACTATGGTGGTTTGAATGAAAATTTTTCCCAATAGGCTCACGTATTTTAACACTTGGTCTCCAAGTGTTTGCAAGAGAGGTTATGGGACTGTTAGGAGGTGCTGCCTTGCTGGGGAGGGGTGCTTTAAAGATTTATAGTCTTACTCCATTTCCTGTTTCTTGCTCTGCTTCCTGTTTATGGATTAAAATGTGACCATCTGCTTCCTGCTCCTGCCATCATGCCATGGCTTCCCCATCATGACAGACACTATCCCTTTGGAAAATTAAGCCAAAATAAATCCTTTCTTACTTTGGGAAGTTAGTAACAGAAAAGTAACTAACACAAAGCCATTACCAATGAACGTAAGGGTTACTTTAACACAAACATAAAAACATAATGACTCTCAGCTTATAACCAAGATGGCTGCTAAGTGACTCCTAATGGGAGGGTAGCACACAGAGGCTGAATACACTGAACAAAGGATGAGTCATATCCTAGATGAGATTTAAGCATGCTGTTTTAAATGTCTCCTATTAAGACTTAGAAGTCATTAATTTCTAGAATTTTTCACTTAATATTTGTAGACTGTGGTTGAGTATTGGTAATTTAAACCTTGGAGAATGAAACCATGGGCAAAGGGAACTTCTACAGTATTTTTTTAAATAAAATGGTTTCGGTGAAGAATAAAATACAATTATTCATATTCCTGGGTACACACGGGGCAATCAAAGTATCTGGTGACATGTACTTACAAAGACAAAGGTAGGAGAGACCTCTCATTTCTTCACCTGAATGGAACATATTCACATTCTTGGGATCACAGATCCTAACATTGGCCAAATCAGCATATCCCTGCCTTCTCCAGGAGCATCCAGAACCATGTCATTTAAAGGGAGGTAAGGAGGTATTAAAGGGAGGCAGTAGGAGTTCAGTTTTTCAGACTTGCTTTGAAATGAAAATTAAAAATTATGGACTTACTACAACTTTAAAATGACATGATAAGATGTGGCTTCCAACATGACCGTTTGTTTTAATACCCAAAGCCTTGATATTACCCATGTAACATCCAGGACTACTTGACCCCAAGCAACACTGTAAGAAGATGCAAGCTCACTATTCCCTACACAACTCAGCTCATTCAATCTTTAGATATTTCTTGTAACCCAAGGGTCAGTAAGTCCTTTAACTATTTAAAATGTGGAGTTTGAAATTAATTCATTTGCCTTGTTTTTCTTTATGTGACAGGCTTGGTTTCATATTTTCTATGTCCCTGTTTGTAAGTTCACTGGGGTTACAATACAAAACAGAGACAAGGTTCAAGGAAATGCAGAAAGACCAAAATTGAATCAAATACAGTTCTGGAAATGGAAGGACATCAGACCTCAGGAAAACTAGAAGTTTCTAGCTAACACTTGCAGGCAGATTTTCGAGTGCATTTGCTTGGCTCTCAGTGAGATAAAGTCTGCTTTGCATACTGAAGCAAGAAAAAAGAGTGAGAAGGGAAGATAGACTAAAAGGAAGCTGGAGAGTATAGGACAAAACAGAAGAGAAGATTGGTGGCATGATCAGGGACAGATTAAAATTCATCAGAAGTAAAATAAAAATCTGTAGTCCGGAAGATAAGAAATGGAAAATAACTTGCAGAAGTTTTCCTTGGATGGAGGAAAAGTTTTTCATTTCTAGGATTTTCCATTTAATATATGGAGACTGTGCATGACCATTGGTAAATGAAACCTTGGAAAGCAGAAACCATGGAGGGAAACCGTAAACATAAGAAAGGAGATAACAGAAATGGAGAACAAAGAAATAAAATTAAGTATATAAATCTTTAGTGTCCCTGAGATACAGCTCAGAACAAATGGAGCCAAACCTAAGCTGATTTCAAACACAGGACAGTTGTCTTGAGGAAGGCAAGTACAGAAAGTCTTTGCTCTGTGCAAGGAAGCTAATAAAGATAGGGCACCTAGGAAACTCAGAAATGAAGGCTACCCAAGCAGGGCAAGCTACTAGCCTCAGTCCTTCTACAAATTCAGATGCTCAGAAGCAGCAAAGTGATGCATATGATCTTAAGGAACAATTGTCATAAATAAAGTACTACAAAACTATCTCTCAGAAAAACAATGTAGAGATTACATTCAGAGGTATAGAAAGTAATGACTATTTTTATACTTATGGGAAAAGCCTTCTTGAAATACTAGTACTTCATAAAAGATAAACAATAAAAATTTAAACTAATAGTATTAATTTCGTAAAGTTGAAACACTTTATAGTTAGTTTGGGAATTGAATTTAAGTAAGGAAATCAAATCTGAAATAGTAATAATTTAAAAATATGAGCAAGCTAGGCTTGGTGGCATATGCCTTTAATCCCAATGCTTGGGAGCCTGGTGTATTTCTGTGATCTCGAGGCCAGCCTGGTCTTCATTGTGAGTTCCAGGAGAGCCAGGGCTACAGAGTATCTCAAAATACCAAGAAAAAAATCATAAAAGTGCAAAAGAGATTAGCAATGTCATATAATGAAATTCTAGAAACAGAGTCCCTGTGCTGCGGAGTCTGTGTCCTAGAACTGAACTACCTGGGTTAGAGCCTGGCTCTCCCATCTTGAAGATGCCTCATCTGGGTAAAATATTTACCTCTGCTTGCTCCAGTAGAGGCACAGTACTGGTTCCTCGAAAGACTATTAGGGTTGAGTTGTGCACACACACACACACACACACACACACAAAACATGTTATAAAAGGGGCCACTAAGTGTCTGGTCAGAAAAAGTGCTCAGTTAATGGTAACTGTTGTCAATATTATATTTGACTGATTTTAGAGCAACAGTGGGAATGGTGTGAAGGCATCTCACAGAGGATGTTTTGTGCTGCAATTTGAATGTGTCTCAGCAATGGAAGTAAAAGACATTAGCATACATGATTGTCTTTGAGGAAATAAATATGGTTCCTGTTTGGAGGCAACTGGAAGTCCAGCCTTGGTGACAGCTAGTCTGGTTTGCTAACAAAGGTCTTCAGCACAAGGGTGGCATCCAGCCAGCCTTTCCTAGCTGACCCACTAATTTAGGAACATGGGATAGGCAGTGAAAAGCATATTAGCTGTGAAAGGAAGAAAGTAAAGTTCCGTCACAGACATAAAATTCAGTCAATGGAATGCCAAACAGAGAGCTGATGGCTCATCTGAATGATGCTTAATGATACAGATAACAGCATTAAATGCAAAGCTGTGTTGCAAATAGTAGACTAGAAAGTCAGGAACATGGGGCCCTGAGGAGGCCCAGGGGAGCCAGAAGGTTGCATGGACGGTGCTTTCTTTAGAGGTTATGATTTTAAAGATGGAAGGAACGAGAAGAGATCATCCAAGCAAGAGTGCTGCAATGCATGGGACATTCAGGCCGGAAGAGGGACAGGCTGGGTGGATTGAATGTGACTAGGAGGCAGGATAATCCTTCTACAGGGTGCAAACAGGCTATCTCTGCTAAGTTGTACCCAGGGCCATGATGTTGGTCTGTGAGGCCTCTCTTAGATTCAGGGGGCAGAGAAGTTTGTACATGGATACTTAGGGTCATCTGAACAGTAGCTCACTCCACCTTGGACCTTTGAGTGAGAAGAGTGGAGGAGTGAACATCTGAAAAGATGTGTGGACCTGGCTGCTAGGTGGAGGTAGACACTTGACAATATGTGTGAGGGTTTAAAACAGTGTATGTGAATGTGCATGTATACATATTCATCTTTCTCTTTCCCTCCTCTCTGGTGTGTGTGTGTGTGTGTGTGTGTGTGTGTGTGTGTGTGTGTGTGTGTGTGTTGCCTGTGTATCAGGCTTATAGTGTATATGAGAAGACCACTGACAGAAACTAACATGCAAGAAGGGCTCATACGTGCCCATCTCAGGACAGGCCATTGTGGAGTGGTGATCTTGAGGACAGAGGCCCCCTGTGCTTTAGCCCCCCTGCCCTCTTAAATGGCTCTCTGTGGGTCCTGAAGTTAAAAATAATGGTTTGACCAGGATCTCAAGCTACTATTGGGGAACACTGGGAACATGAAAGGCTATGAGCAAAAAATGCCTTTCAGGGGAGTGAGGGTGAGGTGTCTGCAGACAAATTCCTAGAAATGACACAGATGTAAGTGAAGGGAGAATAGGTGTCCTGAGGTATTTATGGTCATGACCTGCAAAGGAACGCAGACAGCATATGTGACATAAGGAAAAAGGCCAGGCAAGGCAGAGGATGCTTTGCTTGGTGTGCATGACAGGTCCCAATTCATCCCATGAACAACTCATATCTTCTAGCTATATGCTCACCTGCGGTTATAATGGTCCTACCGCGCTATGGAATGAGATTCTCTGAGGGAGCTGATGCGAAGATACATGTTGAAGAAGCCATCAGGTCATTCGTGTAACTAGGAACATCTAAACCACTGGCTAAAGAGAGTTGAGGGGTAGAAGATAGATACCTGCACACTTAGCATGCAGAGGTTCTGGGTGCAGCGGGCCTGTTAGGGTGAGTGATGTGAGCTAGCAGGGCAGAGCAGACACTTGGGTGAAAGGTGTAAACAATCCTGAGGTGGCATGCCTTGCAGATGTCAGCCTCTGCCTGGGGCATGCATTAAACAGCCCACAAATCCTGGGCAAGAGAGACAGTATGCTATCAGCAAATGCATCATAAGTCTGTCTCCTTGTGACTTTTCCTGATGACAGTGTGGAAAACAAATCCAGATATCCTAGTGAATCAATGTTGTCATTAACAGAATTACCATTTCATCAATAATATAGGCACTTTGGTCAAATGAGAGACAGATGAGTAACAGTATTAAATGCCTGACAGCTTCTGGGGTTATTTATCTGTCTTCCCTCTCTCTCCATCAATAAGAAGGGGAGTGTGGACTGAAGCAGTGGTAGATCCTTTGGACAGCAACCAGCTTCCAATGATGCTAATGTTACTCTAAATATAAAGTAATTAAATCATGACATGTGTTTCCCAAGCAAATGTTTGAAGGCCAAAATACAGATTTTCTTGCCTCCAAAGATGAAGCTTTTGCACAGGGCAGACAGGTAAACATAACAGAGCCCTATTGGAAAGAGCCGCCTGTGTCTTTCTGACTTTATATTTTGTAAATGTCTGCATTATAACCTGGGCATATATTCCTGCCATGATATTCATTTACATGCCTTGAGTCCCATTGGTTTGGCTGAAGTTCACATAACCTGGAGCCCTTAGGCCCACCAAAAGGGAAGTCGTTGAAGTAAACTTGTATTTCTCTGGGGAATTCACTCCAGGCCCCTCCTTGCCCTCCTGCTTCACCTTCGCCCCTCTCCCAGCCCAACTCTGCCCTTCCCTTTTAAAAAAGTTGCATTAGTTCTTTACAAGTGAGCAAGAACAGAACCAAACGTTTCACATCTGCTCTGGGAGTTCACAGATTAGCATGAGAATGAGGGACCAGTGTTTCAATGATGCACAGTCCAGTGGATGAGAAAGGGGGCTCCAGCCTGGTATCAGAGAGCTCCCCGCTCCTGCCAGATGTCCTAGGCTTGGGATACAAAGGCATGAACCCAGGGTTTTAACAAATCACCTTTCTCTGGGACTAATCACTCAAGAAAAGGTTTTGTTGCGGGCTGGAGAGGGTCAGGTTGGTATTTCCCCAGTGATCTGTAGCCTTGCCCAGCCCCTCGCGCTTTGGCCCTTCCAGGCTTTCTAAAGAGACCTCTCATTTCTTTCCTCTAAATGCAAGGCTTGGAGGGCAAAAGCTGCATGCCAGTGAGTCCTGAAGGCCCAGGGGCAGCAGGGGGCTCATTAATCAATGGTGGCCATGTTGCTGGTCTATCACTCACCCCCCTTCTCCTAACAATCAAGACTTTAGAAGAGTAAAATAGCTCACTGGGCAAATACAAGGTCAGGCTTAGTGGCAAGAAGGTTCCGGTGTCATCACAGTTGGAGGAATCTGGTACTTGCTGCAGGAAGCTGCATCAGGGGTGGAGCTTGCATCGCTGGTTGTGGACCTGTGCAAGCCACACATGCTGTCATCTGGCCATCTTTCAGTAGCACACACGCTCTGCACAGCCCTGGCCTAGGGATCAGAATCCTGGTGGGCTCTGCCATCTGTGCTGCTCACACATCCTCCACCAGGCCCCGAGCTTCAGAAAGTCTCCTTGTTTCAAAGTAAAGGAAGTCTGGGCAGAGGGCTTGTGATGTTCTATGGATTCCGTATTCAGGCCTCAACTACTGCTTTCTCCTTTCATCTCATTAGGATGCTGGGACTTGCCATCCAATCTGTCCAAGACTTAGGGGTATCCCAGGGTGCTAGACTTAAGTTCTCATATGAGAATATTCAGGACAAGTGAGGGCAAGATAGTCACTTTAGCTGAGAACCAAAACCAGTTAGCATATCCCTGAACTTAGGTGTAGACAGACCTACCTCTACCTACCTATCAGGACCCTACTGTTCCATCATGGACTGAGGTCAGGGAAAACCAAGAATGACAGACTACAGAGAGTCCCAAGCTAAGCATGGTCCAATGGTGCATATGCAGAAAGGGGTTCAAACAGGGCAGGAGAAAAGCCCAGGATCTGTAAGCTCATGGGATCCAGGCTACACATGAGGGAAGGACTAGTCCCACCATGGGTTTGGAGGAATGCTCCTAGGAGAAAGGTCTGCAAATGTCTCGGCAAAGCCACTAGCCTTGTCCTTGAAATCTTGTGTCATAGGAAGTGATGCCACTTGGCCACACCAGGGGGGTGGGGCAAGTGTTTTAGTTTTTTGTTTTGTTTTCCCCCTAAGATAAACAGAGAAGGTTTGGTAGTGATTATGAAGAATATGCTAATAATTGCATAGCATATACTATGATTGAGAATGGTTGTTAAAATATAGGAAGAAGTTAAGGATAACATTTATTTGAAGGTTCATTTTAAAGTTATGAGTGTATATGGGAATGTTGGAGTTAGGTACTGGGGAGTCTAGAAGACAACGTTGGATTCTCTGGAGCTGGAGTTAGCAGGCCTGTGTGAGCCACTTGATATGAGTGATGGGACTAGAACTGGGGACCTCAGGAAGAGCAGCAAGTGCTCTTAAGAACTAAGCCATCTCTCTAACTGCATGTTTAAAAATCTGTATCTAATGATACTATATAGAAAAAAGCATACATTTGTTACAAATGGTGCAAAAAATTGAACTCAGATCTTGTTCTTTTACTAATTGTGAAACATTGGCCAAGTTACTGAAGCCTCATTTTACTCAAAAGTAGGACAAATAATAGCTACCTCAGAAGGACTCAGGGCAGATAAATAAGGTGGCATGTGCATTGTACATTGCAAACTACTTGGTATGCAGTAGGTGTTCCATAAATGTTGAAAAATAATGTGATACAGAAAAAAAAATGGGGTTTTTGTTTGTTTGTTTCAAATCAGCCTCCAATTCCACCCCTGCAGTGACCTCTTTGAGCACATTATTTAAGCCCCATGTGAGAAATGACTTAAATTACATTTGTCTCCCGGACAACACGTTTAAGAATTGCATGGGTTGCATACTTGAAGTTCTCAGCACCTGACGGGATACCATCCTACTTCCTCCCTAGCCACATCCCTCTGTGACTTCCATCAGTGTGGCGTTTGGACTTGTGCTATCCTCTACCAAGCTGTTTGCCTGAAGATGGTTTTTGTGTATCTCTAATATGACATCTGGCAATGAACTCTGAATACTGGGTTATTCTGAAGGTTGAACATCTGGGAAAGGCAGGCCCGGGAACACCACAAATGGCCTCTTCCCTCTCCGACCGTAAAGACTGTCCATGGTAAAGATGAAGAGAGTATCAGGATTGACACTTCCAGAAAATATTTATTTTTTTTCATTGTCCACACTTCTTCCTGCCTGTACCCACCCCACATCTGTGAGGATGTGGGATGGAAGTTAGAATCCTATGTGCGGAATAGAATCTGTGTTGGATTTCATGGGCCTCTGGCCTATGTATGAGCTTTGGAGCCCTCCAGGCAACAGACAGGGAAAAGTCATGACGTTAGCCACTGAGACCAGAACCTTGGGCTGACACACTTACTTCAGTTGCATGCTGCAACAGAACTTCTCCATGCATGGTCCTCACCATGGTTTTGTGAGACTTCGGGTCGTGGGATCATATTAAAATATGACTTAGAAAGGCTGGGATATGAGGTGTCACTAGTTGGTGTGACACAGTGACAAAACATGGCAAGTCCTCTTTGGTTTTCAAATTGCACACCTAACTCACTCTTTGAAGTTACTTTATCCTCAGCTTCCTCCTCTGCAAGATGAAATAAACATTTCATTCAACTTTGGCAAGGAGCTCTGTATAGTATAGTCCAACTCTATGGTCATCAAACTGCCCTTACATATAATGCGGGACAGATAGTGTCATTATTTTGAGAACTTTGTGCTAATTAACTAAATATCACAGTTGCAAAGTAACCCAAGAGAATCATCTAGTAAGAAGAAAAGGTTTACTTTGGCATATAGTTAGGGAAATTTCAACCCATAGTCAGTGGCCTTTAAGATTTTGGAGTCTAGAGAGTTATAATTTGGTGGGTGGAATGTGACAGGAAACTAAGCCAACCTACTTTGTGGTGTTTATCAAGCAAAGAAAGAAAAGACCAAGATCCTAACATCCCTATCCAAGTCCTACCTCCAATGGCCTAAATCCTGTTTGCTAGTCTCCATCTATGAAAGGTCCCACCCCCTCCTAGCAGTGTGAAAGGGAGGCCAAGCCATTGTCTCACAGGCCGTTGAGAGTGTTTCAGATTCATAGTACAATAATCCTGTGTGATTACAGCTGTGTGACTACAGAGTTATTCCATATCTACAGGCCTCACGTTTTCTCCTGTGAGAAACGGTGACAATAAAGTAGTAAATACCTTATGACATTGTGAGATTTGTAAAGTTAATATATGGAAGTAACATGGAGCCATGGCCTGAACTTCTGCTGTCAGGTGTGAGCTACCATCCTTGCCCTGTGGAGTGGATCCACTCGTACTCATGATAACATGTATGTATTTGCTTCATCCCCCACATCTAGAGTGGCTACTTAAATTCTGTGTGAATGAAATAGGGCAGTGGTGACACTCACATTTGCTGAGACTCACTGGGCCAGGTACTGGCTAAACCATCATCACACCACACCCAATAGCCCTTAAATATCCCTAATGAGAAGATGAGAAACAAACACTGGGTTGGAAGCTATGACCAAAGTAACCTGTCAGTGACTGAGTTTGTTGTGAGACCATGGAGGCAGCAATTTACTGAACATCAAGTCTTTAGAAGTGGTAAAGTCAGGGGCAGAGATGAATGAAGCCAAGAAGACTAGACTTGATGTAAAGAATTAGTCAGCAAGTCTAGCTGCTCCCAGAAGACTTCCTGCAACCACAGTGCTCCTGTAAGAGGGAAAGAAGAAGCAGGAGCTTAAGAGCTGATCTCTCAGCAGCAGTTGCCTAATAACCATTTCCCCCAGTGTTTGTAAATTGTCTCTGGAAGACAAAGCCTCTGTATTCCCAGCGGTGATGTGTGTGGGCCAGCACTGGCTCCGCATCTTGTTTAGGAAGATGCTAGTGAGCAGAGCATCCTTGGCTGGCTCGTCCCATTTCCAGTTCAGAGTATAGCAAGCAGCTGCAGGGAGGGAAAAAAAAAAAGATGGGCTGCTTGAGTGTCCCTGTTGCAACATCACAAGCAGATGGCAGTGTGAGCCCTGCTGTGGTGGGGACACATTGATGAGTGTCAAGCTCCAGTATACCAGAGGGTCTCTTCATGCTGTAAATCAGGGCACAAGCAGCCTGTGGGCTCTGCAAACTGAACAAGGGGCAGCCCCATCGCCCAGCTAATTGTCCCTGAGTACAGGGGCCAAGAGGAAATGAAACAAAAGGCAGGCCCTGTGTGGAGTAGAATCAGGAAGAAGAGTGCAGGCTGGCTCTCATAGGCTGCTCTGAATGTATAGTTGGGATTCAAGTGCTATTTAGCATTGGTGAATTGGGACTTGAAGCAGAATTAATTACCTCCAAATTGTATCTTTCCTCCCAGCCATCCATTAGTTTGCTGTGGCAGAAGGATAATGACACTTCATGAAATATAGCTACAAAGTCAAGCCTTGTTCACTGCAGCTCTGGAAAGACAGAAGCAAAGTCAGAACTGTCAAATGATAAGAGTTTCCCCCGGGTGAGAACGTACATAAATATTAGGTCATCCCACCTGCCCTTTAAAAAAAAAAGTATTTGTTTTCAAATAAAGGAATTCCAGAACCTTCCAAATAAAATCTTATAGAGGGATCTTTGCTTTGGTTAAAGTTATTTTACACTTTGGAGCCCCTTTCTGGTGAAGATCCCAGCTCCAGATCACTAGGGACCATTGAAGCAAAGGGAGCACTGGACTACAGCTACTGTCCTTTAAGAATCTTATCAGAGGCTTCGGAAATTGGTGGGGAAAGTCAGGACCAAGGTCTGAATTCCAACAGATGCTCACATGAGTCACATGATGCCAGTGGCACCATTCCAGAAAGCTATTCAAGGAAGTCCTTCAAGGAAAGTAAATGTCCAGTGTAAGTAGTGGCAAGATGTCAAAGAGGCATCTCCATCCCAACAACTGTAACTTGTCTTAATAAGAAGTGACAATATTCTTAAAAGACACATGTGCCTTTCCCCTGTCTTTCAGGTCTCTCAGATTATTGAAACAACTATCAATCAAACTGTAAAAAAAAAAAAAAAAAAAAAAAAAAAAAAAAGAGTCTCCCCAGAAATCTCATGCTGGATTCTGGGAGGAAAAGGCTGGAGCTTGAGGGATCTTATCTATAAGTAAGAGATTGCACATCGTCCTGACAACTTGTCAAGCCACCTTGCAGAAGAGACTGGAGCCCAGAAAATGATGGATCAGTGATGTGTGGGGCCAGGATCATTAGTTATGATGGACTTGAGGGTGGGCATGGCACTGGACCTCTGTCTTCCTCTTAGCAGCATTACAAGAATCTCCCTTTTCTGATTTTCACTGTTACTGTGTCTCTGTTGCATATTGTAATTGCATTCTTTCTGCCTATTCCTCTCCTTTGTGGTATGGTATATGCACTCTCCATGAAAATACATGAAAGCCAGAGGATGGTGGCAAATGTCCTGTTCTATTATTCGCCACCTTATTCAGTTGAGACACTGTCTTTCACTGAATCTAGAATGAATATGTTAGCCAGAAATCCCCAGAGATTCTCCTTCTCTCCCCACCATCCCTACCCATACACACAATCCACAACACTGGATTCATAAGCTTGCATGAGATCATGCCCGGTTTTTTATGTGGACAACAAAGACTGTAACTCAGATTTTCATGTTTGCATGGCTGTCGGCTGTCAATCTTATCCACTAAGTCTTCTCCTCAATTCCTACATTGTCTATTTAAATTGCCTATCAAGGACACGTCATCTAGCTCTACTAACTCCAGTAACACTGACATCTAATTGAACAGTAACACTACAGGATGAAGGGTATTAGCATTCAGCTAAAAACAGCCAACCAGTAGTGTGGGAACCATATTAGTCAGGTTAAGCTTCTATAACAAAAAGGCTATAAACTAGGTAACTTAAGAAATAAAATTTACATTTTCATAGTTCTGGGGGATAAGAATCAGAAATCAAAGTGCCAGCATGGTTGGTCTAAATGAGAAAATTCTTGGCTTGTAGATAGCTGCCTTCCTATTTACTCTCATTGGGGTTATGACTTTGGAATCTCTCTTTATAAATATGATCATCTTGCTGGAGCAAGGGTATACTGTTTCTTTATTTATTATTTAGTATGAATTGCCTCCTGTGGTAGTTTGAATGAGAGTAGCTCCAATAGGCTCATGTCTGAATACTTAGTCCCTAGATGTTGGAACTCTTTAGGAAGGAATAGGAGGTATGACCTTATTGGAGAAGGTCTGTCATTGAGGGTGGGCTTTAAGGTTTTAAAAGACCCATGCCAATCCCAGTGCACTCTGTTTCCTGCTTGTAGATCAAGATGTGAGCCCTTAGCTGTTCTTGCTATCTTGCCATAGACCCTAACCCTCTGGAACCATAAGCTCAATTAAATGTTTTCTTTTATAAGTTGCCTTGGTTGTGATATTTCATCATAGCAATAGGAAAGTAAGTAAGACAGAAACTGGTACTAGGAAGTGGGCTATTGCTGTGACAGGCTTGACCATGCTGGTTTTCAGAGGGATGTGAAAACCTTTGAGACTTTGGACTAGGAAAGTAGTTGAATGCTGTAAGCAGAACGTATTGTGCCATCATAATAGAATCTTTAAAGACAGCAGTTCTGAGAGCAATGTGAACTGCAGAAGTCCAGCTCAAGAAGCTTCAGGGAAAACAGTATTAGCAACTGGGCTAGAGACCATTCTTGTGATATTTGGAAAAGAGTGTGGCTGCTTTATTTCTTTATCCTAAGAATTTGCCTGAGGTTAAGTTGAAAAGTAATTGACTAAATTCTTTGATGGAGGAGTTTTTAAGACTCAACTATTCACTATATTGTATTGATATTAGTAATCACTCATATGCAAATCTACAATGAAAAAACAAGAGATGTAAAAATAAGTATAAGATGTACAGTCTGAAGAGAAAAAGGGCATCATAACCTTTAAAGTTGTATCCAAGGCTATGCTGTAAAAAATGAAGAGACTAAGAAGAGGTCTGATCCTCACTCGAACAAAATGAAGGATGCTCTGAAGTCAAGACCCTACGCTGTTGAGCTTTCCACTTGTGAAAATAAATAGCCTAAGGAGTTTTCTGCTCCTAAAATATAAGGGACGAAAGCCACTGTAAATGTGATTCACAGGGGCAAGGCTCCATCTTCAGCAGACAGCTGACCTTGGCAGTGTTGACCAAGTGGTTCTGCCTTTTATTTTAATTAATTAATTTTTTTTGTTATTTTACATATCGATCCCAGTTCTCTCTCCCTCCTTTCCTCCCTTCCTCCTTCCCTCCCTCCCACTCTCCCTCCCCTGCCCCACGACCACTCTCCCATCCCATTGTCCCCTTTTGGAATGTTAATGGGCTACTCTGTGCCATTGTATGTTGGAAGTGTGTGATTTGTGATTTATTTTACAGGGGGTTAAAAATTAAGTGATTGCCATGAGTAACAGAGAGATACTGAACACTGAACTATGGAGACTTCAAAAGTGGGACTTAGATGCATTTTGCATTATGAATTGACCAACAGCTTATGGGGAGGCACAGCAAGTGGAATGTGGTGATTTGAATAAATATGGCCCCCATAGGTTCTTATGCTTGAAAACTTAGCCCCTAATTAGTGAAATTGTTTGGAAAGAATTAGGCTGTGTGGCCTTGCTGGAGGAGGTGTGTCCCTGGGGGCAGGCCTGGAGATTCAAACACTGACACCATTCCCAATGCCCTCTGCTTACAGACAAAGAAGGGAGCTCTCAGCTATTCCTACTTCCATGCCTTTGCTTCTCCATCATCGACTCTAACCCTCTGAAACCACAAGTCAAATTAAACACTTTCTTTAATAAGTTGCCTTGGTCACGGCATTTTTGCTACAGTAATAATAAGTTAACTTATCTACGTTCTAATAGATTTGTGTCTCCATACACAGGGTTAGGGCTTCAGCATATGTATCTATGGGAGGGCTATGTAATTCAGGTCATTGTGCTTAGGTGCTACCTCCTTCCATCTCTTCTGTCTTTGTTTCTTCCCCCTCTTTCAAGTGTGTGTGTGTGTGTGTGTGTGTGTGTGTGTGTGCGCACGTGCGCGTGTATTTAAAGGCATAATTTTGTTAAAAGAAGAAAATAATGCCATCTCATTTATGCTATAGTTTAAGCCAGAGTTCCAAATCTGATCCCACTGAGGGAAGATAGGTGATAGATATAGCAGTAATTGAATGAAAGAAGGCAAGCTTGTCCAACTTAAACACATCATTTAAGTCAAAAGACAAGCATAGTACTTTCATGATAGAATGATTTTTTAAAAAGAGCACCCAGAGAGTTGATTTCATGTTTAATGTAAAAACAGTTCACTGGGTAATTTGCTAAACATATGACTCCATCTATTGCCCTCATCCACGCCCCAAGACCCCTACCTGAAATCTCTGATCTAAAGACCAGATTTTTCCTCATTAAGAGAGGGAGCCAGGGCTGTTGACATGCCCAGCACTCATGGAGCCCATTCCATTGGCCTTGGATAAAGGGAGCAGAGAAAGTCAAGTCTACTTGCAATGGTCTTTAGTGCGTAAGCCTGTGTGTGAAGGCAGGGTTACCCAAGGTCAACAGCTTTGACTCCTTTCCCTTCCCCACACCCCTTCTACACATCTAAGTTCATTGTCTTTTCATATCTTGCTGATTGCCTTTTGCTAATTCAACAGGGATATTAACTGCACAGCTCTTTTGTTTACTCATTGAATTAACAGTGAAGCAATTTGACAGCTGACACTTATTGAGGGCTTTGAAAATAGCTCGTGGACTTTCTAGAAGGCTTTGAAATGTGGAGGGGGTCTCTGTGATATATTAAAAGCCAGATGGTGTCTACCTGAATGTAGATATGAAAGCATGGTTGGCTGATACATTCAGATGTGCATACTTACTTTCTCTGGTCTTTCAATTCAAAAATATAAGTAAGTCATGGTTTCTAACTCACACCTTGGAATGGTCCAGGGTCGCTTTCCAAACTTAGCATTGGGATGGGAAGGAACTCAGTGGATAAAATCATTGCTGTGTGAGCCCGACAGTCAGAGTTTAGATTCCCAGAACCTACACAAAAGTTGAGTTCAGTAGCCCAAATATTTGCAGTCCTTGTTGCCTTTGGGGAATGGAGAGAGAGGCAGTTAACCCCAGATGCCCATAGGCCAGCAAGCCTGGCTGACACAGTGACAAGAATGCTCTCTTTCAAAGGAGCTGCAAATGAGAGAGCTGGCACCCAAAGGGTGTCCTCTGACTACCACATGGGTGCAGTGGTACATGCACACCTATGGACATGTGGGCACAAACACACACACACACACGCACACACACACACACACACACACACACACAATGAGTGCATACACATTCTCCTTTGGATAATTCTAATATTTATCAATAGAAACTGGTTATCTTAGGAAACATTGGATTGTGATAGACATGATCCAGTGGTTAGTGACAGTGGGAGATCTGGGTCTTCTCCAAGATCCCTTGAACAGGAACATGGATAATAGAGAACATTCCAAGAAGGATCTCAAAGAAGCAGAGTGGGAGGCTATACCAGCCTTCTCCCTGGCCCCACAAGGGTCCCCACTTCTGGTAGTTATGCTCTGGAACAGTTGCCTCCGGCACCGGGTCAAACACATCCCATGTGACAATTAGAACAGCGCAGCAGCCACAGTGCGTCGTTCTAAGACTGATGACTTGGCCTTGCAGCTTCCTTCCACTCTCCTCACCTGTACGGTCTGTGAGAAGTCAGTGGCTGTTCCTCCTAGAAACTCAGGTAGATTCACAGAGGAATTCTGGAAGAGCAGCCTGAAGATTGGTCAGCCAGAGCCTAGGCCACTCTCTCCTCTGCACTGTACTTGTGTTGTTCATCATAGGTCTTGCTGTGCAATTTGGGAACTTTGGAGCTCTGTGAAGAGCATTGTGAGTAGCACATTTTCTCTGTTTACATTTTTGCAATGTCCATATACAAAGGTTTCTGTGAATTTATTTATTTATTTAAGGTATTTTGTTTAGGGGCCTAGTTTAACGACAAGAATTATGTTTAATTATATGCAAATCTGTCAAAGGTGTTTGCTGAGTTGCTACACCATGTTTTACTTTCAGCACAGTGTGGTTGGTTCCTGTTGCTTCCTGTCCTGCTGCTATCAAAATGTTAATCTGTTATTCAGACAGGACCATATCTTCTGCTCGTCTTCCCTGATGTTGGACTCTGAGAAGCTATTCTGTGCTTATGTGCACAGTGGTTTATGGTGTGACTTGTGCTGAAGGGTCTCTATAAGCTTGCTTAATTTTCTTTTATATTTTTAGTGTGTGTGTGTGTGTGTGTGTGTGTGTGTGTGTGTGTGTTTGGGCATATAAGTCAGTACATATAACTTAATACATTCTTTCAAAGCAGATAAATGTATAGTATATTAATGCATTAGTAATCAGGGGTTGGTATTTTACATTTGCATAGATACTGACCATTTCTAGTCTTCAAGGAACACTTTTTCTAACCTGGCCTGTCTGTGGTCTGTCCTCACACACTGCCAGTTTTTCACAGGGGTTCATGCTGCATAGCCCAGCTGGTCTCAGAGCAGGGTCTCTTTTGTCTAAGTCTTCAGACATATTCTGAAAATGACTTAGCTTGCAGCTATAATACCCTACCCCAGGTACCAAGTATGCATAATAGAACAATGAGTTAAAATCAGAGTTTTACAGTATTTTCTGATGAAGAATTGCTTTGTTTTTCACCAACTTTTGTGTCTGTGTCCCACTTCAATTTCTCTCATACTCCTTTTTAAAAATAAAATTGCCTGTGTTTAAGTTTTTAAAAGTTTATACATCTAGAAACATTATTATTAGTTCTTTTGCATGTTTGTAATTGTACCTGAATCTTATTGATTTAACAATATATATTACACTATTAGGTATAACTATTATTCTGCACCTTGGAGAGGGGATTTCTACCTTCTAATTACTGTTCAATTTTCTTTCCTGTGTCTAAAATACACTACAAGTGATCTAATGTGCACTTAATAGATGAATTGCAGGTGTGAGAAATAAGCCTTCAGTTTCGCTCCACCCCCTCCACCCCCTCCACTCCCCCCACTCTACCCCCCCCATTAGAATACAGGTAAGTCTACTACATTCGTCAGTTTCCTGTTAATATAATACAGTGACAGAGCTTGGTAAATTTATAAAGACAAGAGGATCCTTTAGAGCATGCATAGTTCTCAGGGTTCCAATCCAGGCTTGTCAGAACTTCACAAAGACTGTATGGCACCACAATGTGGGCAGCATGCATGTAAAGGAAACATCACACAGGCAGAGCAGAAGCTGAAGCCTCAGCATCAGGTTCAGGCTTCCAGGGCTCCTTGCCTTGGTGAAAACTAACTCAAGGGTCCCAGAAGACCTGTTCACTCATTTCCCACTAAGTTCTGGTGAGGGGTGCTGGAAAACAACTTATGCGTATTCAGGAAGCACCAACAATCTTCTTTCTTATTGTTTTTTTGAGACAGGATTTACCCCTCTGGCTTGGAACTTACAGAATGTAGCTGGCCTGGCTGGCTGGCTTATGAACTATAGGCACTAGCTTGTGGCTGCCTCCCGAAATGCTCAGCTTTTTCTATTTGAGCTCTAGAGATCAAACTCTGGTCCTCATGCTTGCAAGGCAAGCACTTTGCCCACTGAGCTGTCTTCACAGTTTTAGGGTCCAGCCAACAATGCCACTCTGAGAGCCAAGCAGCCAATTCATGAACTTTTGCTGGACAAACCAAATGACCTAGGTGATATGAATAGCAGTGGAATTCCACCCCAGACCTTTCTGCTATCTTTGGATCTGAAATCTCTAAATCTAGGTGCAAAAGAACTTCACAGGCAAGTAATTTCCTCGTGGGAATTCTATGGCTGTAATGCCAAAGTTCAGCCCAGGTCATACCCAACATCAAACTAACTTATAAAGCTCTTTGTGCAGATTTCTTTGTGGACTCATTTCCCTTTTACACTGATTTGTATGTTCATTCTTATTATAAAGCAAATGCACACTAAACAATAGTACATCATACCTACAAGAATCCAGAGTATAGACTAAACTGATCTCGCCACTGAGATCTGAGTGATCTGAGCTCCATTTCCTTGTCTGCTAGGGACTAAGTTGGTCCTCTTGGATGGTGGTGGGAGCTTATTTGAGCCCCAGTATCCACGTGCAAACCAGGGGGATTTGAACTAAAACCAGACACCATGTCTGTCCCTACAGAGCTCTGCTGGCTGGCAGATAGCCTGCAAGGGACATGCCCCACCTCAAGGTAGGATTGTGCCCTGCACTAAGGGAGCTGGGATCGCCTGCACCTGTGGCATTTCAGACAGCAGGAACAGCAGCAATTGTTTCCTTCTGAAGGACAGAGACCCCTGTCTCTGGACCATCTGGCTGCTGGTAATTCTGATGAATGTCCACACTCAATTAAGCTGAGCACCCTCCCAGTGGGGAAACAAGGATTGAAAAGAAGCAATGTCAGGAAAAATTCATAGAATCCAAACTCTCATGCACAGAGCAATGGGCTGCAAGGACATCCTGGTGTGCACTCAGGATGTCCCTGCCCCTTTGATAATGTAGTAAGCTGTGTTCTGAGCTGAGACTTGGGAAGATAAAAGGCCACAGTGAAAAATGGGCATGGGGGGGTGTTTCCTTCACATTCTGGAAAGAAGAGGTCAGCAACAAAATGTCTCAGTGAGTGGAAAACTTCAGGGATTATTTTATCCAAGGATGGCAACAAGACTAAGGTCATAAGGCCAACCTAATTTTAGGACACATGCTGCTGCAGAGAACACCTTATTATCTTAGCCTTTCATATCTCCCATTGAAGATCAGGACATGAGTTTTGCTTTCAAATCTTAAGTAAATAAATAAATATTTTATATACTCTATTTGTGCATTTATGTATCCATGTGGGTATGTATATGTGTGTGCGTATTTCTTATAGGTACTTACATGTATAATTATATATAATATAAATTCTTATCAATAAGAATTTGTATTTAAAGATTCACATTCTTCTGTACCAGATAGAAAAGAAGAGACGTACCTAAATTTCTCTGTCTTGTCTTCCATTGCCATTCAACCTCACTATTATTCAGGTTTAATTTAATATTTTTCTTTATTTTTGAAAATATGTTATTGTTACTTTTATTTTATGGTGTGTGTTTTCACTCTTTAAAGATATACTGGTCATGGGCCTTGAACCCGGTGCATGCTAAGCACATGCTTTACCCCTACAAACACTCTCCAGGCCCACTCACACCATTTTAGAGTTAGCATTTATCTTTGGCACATTAGTCTGGCATTGGGAATTTGGGTTCTCCCAGGAAGATCACGGAAAGCAAGACTGGCTTGTGGTAGGTCTCTGGGAAGCCTAGGAAGAGGAAGGACCAGATGGTTTCTAAGGAAACCAGGAATGTAGAAAAATAGGTTTTAGAGACACACTAGCATGGGGGCTTTCTTCAGCAAGAGCTCTTCCCCCAATCAGCATTTGGATTTGTGAGTAAATAGATGCTAAGTCACCTCTACTCCTACAGCAAAGGGTTTCTTAGTGAGTGTCTTAGTCAGCGTTACCATTGTGATGAAATTCTATGACCAAAGCAATGCAGGGAAGAAAGGTTTACACTTCCATATCCCTATTCATCATCAAAGGCAGTCAGAGCAGGAATTCAAAACATGTCAAGACCAAGAAGCAAGAGCTGATACAGAGGCCATGGAGGGGTGTTGCCTACTAGCTTATCCCCTGTGGATTGCTTAGCCTGATTTTTTTTCATAGAACCCAGGACCACCAGCCTAGGCGTGGCCCCACCCACAATGAGCTGAGCCCTTCCTCATCAAACACTGATTAAGTAAATGTTCTACAGGCTTGCCTGCAGCCTGATCACATGGAGGTATTTTCCCAATAGATGTTCCCTCCTCTCAGATGACTATAGATTGTGACAAGGGGACGTAAAACTAGCCAGCACTGTGAGCCAGTTCTGAACGGCTAAATCACTACTCTATTTGACCACAGGCCTAACAGCCACCTTGTATATCACATCACACACCTTTCTTAACCTAGAACTAATGATGGTGGTATGACATATTAGCATCCTAGAAAAAACTAAATTATCGATTATCTCAGATAATGACAATACTGGTTTGGAAATTTGAAGGCATCCCTTCTTAACTGACACAGCATATCCCAGTTTGTAAACCACAAGGGATTCCAAGACAAGACCATCTATCATGGAAAGAACGTCAATGGATACAGTGGCTTATTGTGAAGCCTCAAGCCTTGCCTCAGTGTAGAGTGAACCTTAGAGCGTGCTTGCTGGATCTTTCTCCCCATCTCTGCAATGGGCATGGCCACATCTGTGCCCTTCCTTGACCCTGCTCCTAAAGGGACCAAATTTGCCTGGTGAGTAAGGTTTAGAAACCCCTTTTACCATCTGAACAAGGTTGTCACTGTGTGTTAATGAACAACAAAAACTGGAGTTTTCAGAGCACTCGGAAGCTTTAGCATCTCCTATATGGTATTTTCTGTGAAATCTTTCATTCCCTTGGGGGATAACATTTGTCAATGAGTCTCTACTATACTCTTTCCCATCCCCAATGGCTCCATGCGTGGTGATGGGTAGGGCATGTCTGTAACATCTCCACTAAGAGAAGTCTGCAACAGGCATTATTTAGAATTTCTTTATAGATATCAGATAAGGAGAACTTCTTAGAAAAACGAGGAAACTTTATCATATAAGTTAGTTTGTGTGGCTCCGGGACTGCAGAGTCTGTTTGGGGCCAGGCACCTTATCCCTTGTGTATTTGGTCTATATATTTGTAAAGTGAGAGTGTTAAACTGAAATAACAGATTTCCCGGCTCTACCATTCAAGGCTTCCATGGTTTTAGTATTTGTTGATGTTTTAAATCATACTATTTCATTCCCAGGGGCCCTCTGATCTACCCTACCTCTCTCTCCAGATTCCTCCACAAATAAATAGTTCCAGGTGGGATTCATTTAGATTTATTAGTATTATTTTAATGGCTACCATATATCCAGCACTCAGTATGTATAGAATATATATTATCTGACATAATCCATATGCAACCCAAGTATTAGCTTTAGTTTCCCTTTCTCTGTTCTTTGGGGAGAGGGAGTTTGTACTAAAGTATTCATCGGACTTCTGGCAGCTGTACCTCTACGCCATATCCTTCCCTCCTTTTTCTTGTATTTATTTTATTTTATTTTATTTTCTTGGACCCTATTTTCCATGCTGTCATCAGCCATCACTAAAAATCCCTGCACTGCAACCATGCTAAAGGTACTGTTGCTTCTACCAGGGAGACATCAGAAAGTAGAGAGGCACAGAGGGACACTTGCCTTTCTCTTTGTTATGGTTTGGATCTTAAAGTCCTCTGGTATCAGTTGGTAGTACTATTACTGTCTTGAAACACCATGACTAATGCAACTTAGAGAGGAAAGGGTTTATTTAGCTTACGTATCCTGAGTCACAGTCCACTAAGAAAAGCCAAGGCAAGAACACACAGGGCAGAAGCCTGGAGGCAGGAGCTAATGTAGAGGCCATGGAGGGGTGCTGATTACTGGCTTGCTCAGCCTGCTTTCTTATAGCACACAGGACCAACCAGTCCAGGGGTGGCACCACCCACAATGGGCTATGCCCTTCCAAATCAGTTACTAGTTGGGGAGAATGCCCTACAGTGTGGCCACAGCACAGTCTTATTTTATCCATCTTTATAAGCATCTATCAGTTGAGATTACCTCCTCTCAGATATTCCAAGTTGACATTAAATCAGCCAGCACATGACTCAAAGGCGTAGATGCTAAGGTCCTTGTCCCTGCTTAGGGTGCTATTGGGAGGTGGTGGATCCTTTAGGAAGTGGGACTCAGTGGAAGGCAGTTTAGTCATTAGGGAATGACCTTAAGAAGAATGTGAGAACCCTACCCACCTCCTTTCTGGCTTCCATGAGGAGACTGGCTTTGCTTTTCTGTTTACTCTTTGTTTAGTCATGGGTTCACAGTGACAAGGCCAAACCACCATAGACAAATGCCTCTGAAACAGTGAGCAGAAATAAACCCTTCCTCTTTTAAAGTAGATTCTTGGGTGTTTTGTCACAGTGACAAGGATTAATACGCCCCTGACTTCCTTAATCTTCCCAATGCACTCATCTCTGTGTCTAGAATGAATGTGACTAAAGAGTTGGCATTAACTATGCCCATTTAAAAGATGAAATGGAGACATAAAACTGAATGCAAAACCTGGCCCCAGTTCCCCAGAGAAGACAGACAATAAATAAACAGAAGATGGATAGATGAACAGTTGCATGTGTAATGATCAGCACTTAAGGATGCATCCTCATTTATACCCTGTTCAGTCTCTAGCATCCATCTTCCTTCCTAGCAGAAGAAGCACCTTTTTGCTTCTTATTTCAAATGTGAACTTGTCTTCTTAAAAACTGCACATGTGGTGTACAAGGGTTGACTAAGCACAGCTTTTATCATCTCAGTCCTTCAAAACAAAAGAGGCCAGATTCACCTATAGTTCACCTATTTCTCCAAACCCTGAACTACACTTGAAAATGACATCACAGGTTGGGCATCTGTATTTCAGACAAGGTCATGGTAGGGTTGAAGCCTTCAAGTCTAATTGTACTCGGATTCTTTTCCATCCTAACTATGGCCAGACATGCCTTCCCATTCCCCCCATGCTTTCCTGATTCTAAGGCCAAACAGTTACACATTGCCCAATAAATAACAACTTTTTCATAGAATGCATGATCATAATGGGAAAATGAGAAACATCTTTTTCCTAAATGTAACATAATCTACATTTGTCCAAAATGGAGGCAGTATCATCCACCACACACACACACACACACACACACACACACACACACACACACACACACCAATGTCCCTCTCTTATCTATCCTTCAATCACATACAGAAGAAATAAACAATATGAAGTTGTTCCTGTTTTTTTTGCTTATTTTAATCTCCCAAAACAATTGTCTGCAAGTGAATTATGCCAAGGAGCTTGGAACCAAGTCAAATATGTGTCAAATATTGCAGAGGCAGGGAATGGAGTGCTAGGTTGCATGTTTTGGGAGTGTGTTTATTAATGACTCTAAAATTTCCATTAGGAAAAATAACTTAGAATTGTTGTATAACACTATGAGTATGATTAATAACCATTTTATACCCAGACATTGATGAAAAACATTTCAATCGATTCATTGCACAAAATGGGAAAATATGGTAATTACTTCAATTACACAATTAGCCTTTCAATAATCCAAACACATTTCATAATACTTTTATTTGGCTTATGATTCCAGGTTACTCTTCATTATAATGGGGAGGTCAAGACAGGACCTTAAAGTACCACACATACATATCCAAGAACATGGAGAGAATAAATGCAAGCTCCCTTGCTTAAAGCCTGTTTTCTTGGTCAGATTCCTTTAATACAGTATATGTCCCAGCCAATAAAATGGTGATACCAACATTTGGGATGAATCTTTGTCTTAGTTAGAGTGTCTATTGCTGTAAAGAGACACCATAACCACAGCAATTCTTACAGAGGAAAGCATTTAATTAGAGTCTGCTTACATTTCAGAAGTATAGTTCATTACCATCATGTCAGGAAGCATTGTGGCATGTAAGTATACATGGCCATGGCACTGGAGAGGTGGCTGAGAGTTCTTCCTCTGGAATGACAGTCTGCAGGAAGAGACTGAGTCACACTGGATTGGCTTGAGCTTTTGAAACCTCAAAGCCTGCCCCTAGTAATGTACTTCCTCCAACAAGACCACACCTGCTCCAACAAGGCCACACCCCCCAACAGTGCTGTTCCCTATGGGCTTATGGGACATTTTTATTCAAATCAACACAATCTTCTCACCTCAGTTAACATGGAGACAATCTCACACACAGAGCCCTCCTTGTCTAGATTAATTCCTCACTGAGGCTCTTCCCAAGTGATTCTAAGTTGTGTCACGTTGACATTTGAAACTAGCAGTACAACCCTTTTCATGCCCCTGGTTATTGGATTTCTTTATTACTTAATCCTTTATGACGTTTGTGGGATGCAAACATTTCCTTTCATCTTGTAGACAGACTGACTGCATCTACCTAATCTGTTTTCAATGACCACGTGTTCTCTTCTTACTCTATTTCTTCCATCCTTTTCAGTATGCCTTCAAGTTATTGTTGCTAACTGGCAACAGGAACTGAAGTCTCCATAAACTAATGGCTGGAGCTGATTATAACTTGGCTGGGGTTAGAGTGTGTTTTTAGTATTTGTTGTGGCTCTAGTGGAAGAATTTTCCAATTCTATGTGTGCTTCTTCTGAACTGTGGACTTTCCTGGGTAGTCTTGTAAAAGATAATCTCTTCTCCAAGAGACTGTAGCTGGCATCTGAGGCTACTGTCCAGGAGGCCCACCAATATGGCGGTCATGTGTGAAACATTCTGGATGTTCTATGGCCAGAACATCCAGATGTTTTATTGGGCACGATTAGTGTCTAGTATGCCTTTGTCATGGAGGTGGCATCTTCTCTAGTGGCACTAATTTCCCTGCTTGTCCCTGTGGTGATCCCTATTGAAGCACTGACCTCAACCCACCCCCACAACATGCACACCCTGGTAAGCCCTGGATAAAGACCAATGTGTTGTCCTATGTGGAGATCACCCTGACAAAGCCTCTACCTGGGAAAGGCATTCATCATTTGCTCTTGGGTCACCTTATACAGTGATTGTTTCCTCCTGCCCAAACCATGGAAACCTTTTTCCTGATTGTCTCTGGGACAGCCTGGTGAAGCTCTGAGATAAAGAAGTGAACAGTTGGTACCTCCCCTAAACCAGCTCTGCAGGGGTTTCTCCCTGTCACAATAGGCCTCACTTAGCCTCCAGCTGAGCCCTAGCCATCTCTGCTCCAGATAAGCAGTCCTCCACTGAGTCTCTCTGAAGGTGTTTAGAGGGGGCTTTATTCTGCAGCCTCAATTTTCTGACTCATTTGTGTGGGCAGATTCTCACTATCCTTTGAAGAATCCATAATAGAATATTCTGAAATAAATTGAAAATAAACAGAATGAAAAGAGAGAATTGTATAAATTTATTAGTATTCACATGTGCAAAGGAACCACACAGAAAATATGAGTCCCAGAACAGGCCCAGATGCCCAAGGCTTAACTAGCCCTCTTTAGCGTGGAGAGCTGGATGTAGGTCATTTGAGAAGACTCAAAAATAATTTTTAGGAGAGATGAATTTGTCTGAATAACAGACAAGGGCCTGAAAAAGTTCTACCTGTATCTAGGACAGGCTCTGGCAAACCTCCTAGCAAACAAAAGTTGTCTTGCTATGTGGATAAACTCTCTAAGGTAACCGCCTTCAGATGGAGAGACACAAAGTTGGCTAGAGAGGCATGGAGGATCTGGTTAATGCAGTCTGATGATCAATCTTCCCTGGTTAATGAGATTTCATGGAAAGGGTCTGAGACATTTGTCTTTCTTTTAAGAGAAATTCATCAGTTCACATTAAAAAAAAACAAACAAGCAAACAAAAACAAAACAGAGGAGGGGTGAGAAAGAGAAGAGCCCCACCCTGTTTGGAGAGGAACTAAGACTCAGAAAGTCCTTGAGGGTGAGGTTTTGTGAGGTGCCTTGAAGTTTTAGTTTGAATGGCTCCACATGCTAAATTGACATCTTTGGAGTGTGACTTTCTGAGCCCCTGAGAATCGTCATCGATTATAGTTTGGTTGGCTCTGTAACCTTTTCTGCAGATACTCTTTTTCTTTTAAATTAGAGGGAGCGGGAGGGGGAGAGAGGAGGGGTGTGTGTACAGATGCCAGCAGAGTTCAGAAAAGAGCATCAAATCCCTTAAGCTGGAGTCAGAGGTGCTTGTGAGCTGCCTAACATGGGTGCTGAGAACCAAACCTCTGCCACCTTACCACCTCCACAGCCCCAAGGACAGAAGATTCTAGAGTGCCTTGTGCACCTAGTTAACTTGCAGATGACAGAGACAGTGTCTGCAAAGAAACTGAATTTCTCTGGGAATCTTGTGCTTCTTTTGAAGGAAAAGTCTGAAGGCTGATGCAGCTGGAAGAGACACGGGTCTCCTGGGAAGAGATTTCATGCCGTCTAACACCCTCTAACAACCTACCAGACCACCTCCAGGAGAGACTGGAGCCAAGAGGATGATGGTTTAGGGATTGGTGGGGCACATGTTGAGCACGATTGTCTATGTATGCATATCTCTTGCCCCTATTTAAACCTATATCTCATGTCAGAGCCCTGAAAATTGACTTGGGTCTGGAAGGGTCTAGGGAGCATCCACTGGACCATTCTGGTTCTATTCTCAGTGTGGTTGCTGCTGTATAAGCAGGCCTGCCACTTGAAAATGCATCTCCCCTAAGTAAGCACATGCATGCAATACTGCAGCCTGAAAGAAATCAGGCTGTGTTCCCTGCAGTCTGTCCCACAGCCCTTGCTCTGAAGGTTAGAACATGCAGATCCCAGAGGGTGGGAAGCAAACTTGGTCCTTTCCCCTTATGACTGCAGGATGTACTGCCCAGACCTGTTTGCTCCTCTCCTGTGTCCCTGGGCATGTAGACTAAACCAAACCAATCACATGTGGTAGAACCTCACGCCACATTCTACTAACTTAAAAATATCAGAAACTTTCCTGTGCTAGTGGTGTTTGAAGACTCTCTCCCTCAGGATCCCTGTCATGTTATCCATAGCCACTGTCTCTCCTAATACTTCTCCTCCCCGAATTTTGAAGGGAAGGCTCTTTCCAGCAAGTCCTTCTCATGCTGCCTCTGACATGATGCTCTCTGTGTCTCTGTCTCTGTGTCTCTGTCTCTGTGTCTCTGTGTCTCTGTCTCTGTGTCTCTTTCTCTGTCTCTGTGTCTCTGTCTCTGTGTCTCTTTCTCTGTCTCTGTGTCTCTGTCTCTGTCTTTGTGTCTCTGTCTCTGTCTCTCTGTCTCTGTCTCTCTCCCTCCTAATGCTCAAGGCCTGAGCATGGCTGCCCATAGTTGTTAGGCTTTCTCCTAACAAAGCTCATTCTGAAGGATAATTGGCGTCATCTTCCTTCCTTGAACCAGCCTGCTTTATCTGATATGATAACCTCCAACAGAAACATTGGCCCAATCTCCTCTGCTCTTCAATGTGAATCATCTCTTAATTGTCCTATTGAGGACTGGTAGCAAGGCCTTGCTTGTTAGGGTTGTCAAAGGTCATCCCCTGACTTTATCAATTCTAGTAACATCTGTTGCTTTAAGAATGGGTGTGGTGGGATGGGACAATGGTTCAGCATGTAAAACATTTGCTGTACAAGCATGAATACCTTAGTTCTCAACCCTAGAACTCATTTTAAAAGACAAAGCACTCCTATAATCTGGGCAGAGTGAGGTAGAGACAGATAGATCCCTGGAGCTCACTGGCAAGCCAGTCTAGCTAAATAGATATAACTCCAAAATTAAATGTGGCTAGAGCAATTGAGAAAAGACACCCAATGTCAACCCTGGCTCTTAAATATATACACACCCAAGTATGCACACACCTGCATAACAAGTACACAACACACACACACACACACACACACACACACACACACACCTAAAAGCATTAAGTGATGATTTCTTTATAAGCCCTTCATATGTCAGAGTTGAAATCAAAAGGCTCCCACTCAGCCTTTTTATTCATTCTAGGATTCCAATTTAATTCTTTCATTCTTGTGAAATTCTGTATGCTCATCTATTTTGTCCTTTCTTTACATAATTCCTTTTGTACATTTGTCCCATTGGTTTACAACAGCTCGTACTCCAAGAGAGTAAAAGTTACTGTACTCAGAGCCAAATATTAGTGACTATGACCTTAAAACACAGAATCGGTTTGCTCTAAATTGTGTGTTCCCCTGTGGGAAAGGCTCCATGAACTTTTATAGTCACAAATGTAGGGAAGTCATAAATCAAGGGATTTACCAAATACATTAGTGTGGGCGTTGGATAGCAGGGCTATAGTGAGTGGGAAAATCTATTTGTTCCAATGTTGTAATGTTCTTAGCTTTAAGGTTGGTGAAAGGTAGGGACGTGCTAAGCGTAACAATATTCCAAATGTCTTATCTGATTGTCACAGGATGTTGTTCAAATACAGATATTGGTAGTAAATGGCTCTCAAGAAGAATAAAGACAGCATAAGATAGATTTGGATCACATCTGCAACATTTCATCTCCCAAATTTACAACATTTTGGTCAACCAATCTGCAGGGTCTTCCACACTTTTTGTTTATGTTTGTTTATAATATGTCTTTACTAATTGCCTCTGTTTTACAAGATTTTAAATTCTATAAGCATCAGGCAATGGCTAAAATCTCTTTGAAGTTGCATAGGTTTTCTGCCAGACTCTTTGAACCTGTCCTGGACATAGAGAATTGGAAGTTCAGGGTTTTTTAGGGGAAGTCTTATGCAAAATTTAAGGTTCCATACTCTACATTTTTGTCCTTTGTCTAACACTCCTGTTAGTTTCCAGAGATGACAGATGTCCCGGGCTGCTTTATGTTTCCTTTATTTTACTTAATTTGTTACTTTTTATAGTTTGGAAAGACAGCCATTCCCTCCTTACATTCTGTTTCTCCATGTGTACTTGAGAAGCTGGGAGCATCCTCAGGGGAAGGAGCCATGTAAACTCACTTATATTCTTCACCTCTTTCATATTTCACATTCTTTCTGGTTTCTGCAGTCTTTGGATTTTTCTGTTATGTCTCTAGTACATGTTTAGATCTTGGAACAAATTCAAAATAACTACTGGCGGATAATGCACTTCTAAAGTAATTTTCAAACGGAGCTTGTGAGACATTCAGCTCCAATGACCCATGGATACATCACCATCCAGGATTGAGGCTTCTTCACGATAGATTTGGAAGCCTCATCATGCTGGGAATCTACACACACTAACTAATCAGAAGACCAATACATGAAACCCCAAAGATACTTTATTAATTTTCAGAAGAAGACCTAGACCAGAGACTGAGAGCTAGCTGATCAACAGCTGGTTTTTCCTGTAGGCAAATCTACAAGGGATGTCAAAATTCAACCAGGAGTTTGTTGAGCATGAAATTTGCAAAGGAAAATCAGCTGAAGTTTAATGGAATCAATGAACCACAGCCTCGGGTGTTTGCCCCCACAAAATGGGAAGATAAGCAATAGGAAGGTGGACAAGGGGAAAACAGGCAAAGGAAGCTCCTCTAAGTTCATTGGCTGAGCTATTCCTTCTTCTTGCATCTCACTCATTCATCTCTGTGCCTTTAATTGTCTCAACTATGAAATGAAAGTACTCTTCAGTAGCAATACCAATAATGTTAAGTAATTACAGGTTATACAAGAAACTGAACACAATCATTCTACCTCTAATGATGTTTCATGTGGATATTTATCTCCTGCATTTCTGATTCCAACTTTAATGCTGATATAAGTACCTAGTCTCTTTCAATTCAAAAATAGGTAAGTGTAGCTGGTGAGATGGCTTGCTATCTATTCTGTCCATTTTCCTCTATAATTCCTTTTACATATTCTGTCAACTCAAAAACACAATTCTTCCTACAAAGGAAGTAAAAGACCTTGTTCAGAAGCCAGCTGCTAAGAGCATGAACTGTTCATGCAGAGGAACTGAGTTCAGTTCCCAGCATCCTTTTCAGAAAGCTAACAACTGCTTCTAACTCTAGCTCCAGGGGATCTGACACCTTCTCTGGCCTCCTCAGGCACTGTACTTGTGCACAAATTACACACACACACACACACACACACACACACACACACACACACGTACAAAATTGAAATTCATGAATTAAATGTAATCAAAAGCAGGCAGGAGGAGAGGACTGATAATATTTCCAAAGTATTGATCTGACTTTGGGATTTGAACATTAAATGGGACAATATATGCAATGCTCTTAGCTCTTACATAATAAGTACTTAGTCTCCTAATGTAAACAGTTGCTGAAGAACACATGTTCACTCTTGCCTTGTATGTACTCCACATGGTGATGGTCTTTGTAAGTTTTCATCAGTCAGGAAAATTGAGTCCTGGTATAATTTTTCAATTATAAGGCTGAATGGATATTAGAACAGGAAGAAAACAAAACCTTAAGATTTGTCACTTTAGGGACACTAATAAAAAAAAATCATAGCGTATTCTTCTTGTTTTGTACTAGGGGTATTATCTGCTCTGACTTCCACTCATCCCTAGGAGTTCCAAGCCACTACAGCATGTAGTTAATGTAGGTGAGAGAATCAGGCCTTTTCCAGGTCAAGGACAAGCTTGTACCAAGGCCAGAGTGTAAGTGCTCCTTAGTCTGTGGTACCTACACAGTTCACCATTCTTCTGAATCATATGCTTAACTTTAGCCATGGTTTACAGAGGTAATGGGGAGAGTGATTCACTAGTGAGTGTTTGGGGACCTAGAGGGGGGTTGAAAAGAGCTATTTGAAAAGAAATAATTTGGGGCTTTGTCTCTCAGAAACAGAAAGCCACCCCTTTGGGTCTTGTTCCCCTGTCAATAGAGATATGTTTCAATCTGAGCATGGATAACTTCATCACTACATAACTGTTTAAATTAGGAAAAGCCCCCATGCTTAGAAAAGTATTGTATTAAAATGTAAAAAGCATTGAATAAAAATTCTAGAAATTTCGAGTGTGTCAATGATGTTGACCAGGCCTCAGTTTTCCCATTGTTAAAAGATGGCATTGTCCCAGAGGACTTCTGAGCTCCCAGAGTTGAGTCTCATCCTTCAATTGTAGCCATTCTGTCTTCATGCCCCATTTTCCCAGGCAGAGTCCAAGTGAGCAGATTGACAGCAGCAAACACAGAGTCAAATTCCCATTTAAAACACAGGTCGTGTTATTTCGGTACCAATTACAAGGTTATGGATCATGCTTAAAGGTGTTTAATATGCTGTAATGTTTAGACACACTTGGCTTCAACATTTATGAGGGCTGTTTGCAGCAACAAGAAGCATTCTCTCACTGAGCAAGTATGCAGGACTGCTGTAAAAACAGCACAGATGGGCCGGAAAGAACGCCTCCAACTGGCTCAGAAAACGGTAACAAGTGTTTCAGACCATGCTGTGGTTTTACCTGCTGACTAATCTCCCAACAGCCAGAGTCAAATTTTATTGTGATCTGCATTTGTAGCTTTTTACTTTGTTTCAGTCATTGGGGCAGAGTATTTGTGCAAATGGAGTTTATGACCTTGTGTGACTACATTTTATTTGGGAGTCATGATTCTTTTTATTTTAATAATATCAGTTCTGTAGCATGCTCCTCATCACATCTTTTCATCATCCCCACACAGTAGGGATAGATGATAGATAGATAGATAGATAGATAGATAGATAGATAGATGACATATGTATATAAATGTATTTCTAGAGGTGACAATTATTCGAGGAAGAAAAATAATTCAGCCTGAATATTTAGGTCCCCATTAAATTTTATGAAGCATTTAGAGCATCCTTCTGGGGTTGTTCTAGGTGATGAAAATACAAAGGCAAGCAAGACCAGATAAAATGAGACAGGAAACAACCAAATGGATCAACAGCAATCAACAACAAATGGATGGATGGGAACTAATTTTTTTTTATTCCTGCAAACTAAAAATGGTTTGTGCATATTTTTATTTATTCTTTGAGTGTATAATACATGAATACACTAATTTCAATCCTATGCCACTATGTTAACAGCCTATAAGTCTTCCAGATTTTTCACCATTTCACACACAGATCTCACTATTATATTCTCCTTAAAAATCATCTGCCTGGGTAAATTAGAGTTGTCAATATATGCATAGGTGTGAGGCTGTTAAATGACCATATGTGAAGCATAAGAGGGACATATACAGAGCGTTCAGAATGCACAATATACAGCTTGTGGTATATAGTGTGTAGACCTCCCACTGAGTGCCCTCTATGAAGCTGATAGAGTTCACTTAATGCCCAGAATAGAGCTCACGCTGCCCTGTATATAGCTCAAGTTCAATGGAGAGATCTCATAGTGTTCTGTATATAGTGCAGTGTTCTGTATATAACTCAAACTGCATAAAGATAGTGAACTGTATAAAGCTCACAGTGCCCTGTATAGAGTTCATAGTACCCCATATAGACATAATAGTGCCCCCTATAGAGCTCAAATTTCCCAGGATTAACTAACACTATCTGGTATATAAATCATAATTCCCAGTCTACAGCACATAGTGCCTTGTATAGGATTGATAGTGCTGTATTTATAGCTCATAGTGAACTGTCAATAGCTCTAAGTGACCTATGTAGACTTCATCATGTCCTGAATACAGCATATGCATCACTGTAAAGAGCTCATAATGCACAGTATATAGTACATAGTGCCCTGAATAGAGTTCATGGTACTCAGTATAAACCTCATAATGTCCATTATAAACTCAATGGTGTATAGTGTAGAGCTCATAGAGGTCTGGATAGAATTTTAAATGCCCAGTATAATACCCTGTATAAACCTCATAATGCATTGTATAGGTCTAATAGTATCTTGTACCAAGTTCATATTGCCTTGTATAGATCTTATAGTACCAGAATAGAGCTCATCGTTCCCTGTATAAAGTTCATAGTGACCTCTATGAACATCATAGTTCCTTGTTTAGACTTCATAGTGTTCTGAATATAGTTCATAGTGCCATGTATAGATCTCTGAGTGCCCTTTATAAAATACACATTGCCCTATATGAGGCTCATAATGCCCTGTATATAAGCCATAATGCCCTACATAGAGCTCATAATGACTTGCACAGGCTCATGACTTACAAGAAGATCATAGTGCCCTATATAGAGCTCATAGATTCATGTACAGATCTCAACATGTCCCATATAGATCTCATAGTGCCTCATAAATAACTCACAGTGCCTTGTATAGAGCTTGTAGATCCATGTACAGATCTCAATATGACCTATATAGATCTCATAGTGCCTCACAAGTAACCATAGTGCCCTGTATAGAGCTCATAGTGATTGTATAGAACTCACTGTGTTCTGTACAAAGCTCCTGCTACAGAACTCATATTTCCCTGTATATAACACACAGTGCCATGTATAAATCTCAAAGCATTCCTTATATAATTCATAATGCCTTGTATCAGGAACATAGTGCCAAGCACACAAGTTATCTTGTCCTCTATAGAGCTTTTGATGCCCTGTATATAGCTCATAGATCTGTGTACAGAACTCATTATCTACTGTGTAGTGCTCATAATGCTACATATAGAACTCATATTGCCCTCTATAGAGTATATAGTCCCCTGTTTAGGTCTTAATGCCCTTTATGTAGCTCATAATGCCCAGTATCAAGCTAATGGTGTGCTGTACAAAAGGCATAGTGCCATGTATGGAGCCCACAATGCCATGCACAAAGCTTCTAGCCCACTATAGAGCTCACAGTATCAATAGCGCTCTATTTAGTCCTTATTTGCTTTGTATAGAGCCAAAACATCTTGTTTATGTGCATAGTGCTGTGTAAAGAGCTCCTTGTGCTAAGGATAAGCTTATAGTACTGTTATAGAAATGGCAAGTGTCAAATTTAGAGCTCATAGTGACTGTACAGGTCTGTCTGTATTCCAGCATCTAGCACTTAGTGCCCTGGATAGAGAACACAGTGCACTGTACAGAGCTCATAATGATCTATATATTTCCTATAGTGCCATGTACAGAGCTTGTAGTGTCCTGTATATATGTCACTACACTGTATTACCCTGTATAGGGCTCAGAGTACATTGTGTAGATCTCATGGTACCTAGTATAGAACACATAATGCCCTGTATGGAGTTCATAATGTCCTTATATTACTTATAATGTCATGCATGGAGTTCATCATGTCTGGTATACAAGTAATAGTGTCAGTAAAGAACTCATAATTCCTTGTACAGAGCTCATAGTCCTATGGAGAGCTCCTATGCTCTGCACAGAGCTCATAGTGCACTGCTCAGACCTCACAGTGCCCTGTACATAGCCAAGGCTTCCTGGACAGAGACATACTACAATGTCTCATAATGACCTCATATAAGGAGCTCCCATGCCATGCATATAACTCACAGTGCCCTGTACAGAGCTTGTGTTGCCCTCTACAATGCTCATATTTCCATATAGATCCCATAGAACTCATAGTACCATGTACAGAGTTAATAGGTCTCCATAAAAAGCAAATGTTGCCCTGTATAGGGCTCATAGTTTACATTATATAACTCATAATGTCGTGTATGAAAGTCATAATGCCCTGTATACAAGTCATACTGCTCCATATAGAACTCATAATAACCTATATAGATCTCATAGTGCCTTCTCTAGAGGCCATAGTGTATAGAGCACATAGTCTATTGTATAGAACTCCTAGTGTCCTGTACAGAACTCATAGTGCACTGGACAGACATCATAGTGTCCTATACTGAGCTCAAATTTTCCTGTACAAAGTACATGATGCCCTATGTAGACCTTATAGTGTGTTTCATATAACTCATAATACCCTCTGTGGGGCTCATAATGCCCTGCCCTGTTTATAGCTCATAATTCCTGTGTAGAGCTCATAGAGTTCTATACAGAGCTCATAATGCACTCTGCTGGCCTCATAGTGCCCACAACAGACTTTATATTGCTCTGTATAGAGCCCATGGTGCTCTGTCTATGAGTCACAGTGCCCTGTATAAAGCTCATATTGCTATGTCTAGAACTTATATTGCCATATGTATGTGTGTATATATGTGTGTTGTATGTATGTATGTATGTATGTATGTATGTATGTATGTATGTGTGTATGTATGCCATGATGCCCAATTAAGAGGCCCTGGTTCACTATATAGGTCTCCCAATGTTGTCTACCAAGCTCATATTTCCCTGTACAATATGAGCTTATAGTGACCTGTGTAAAGTTCATATTGCCTTTATATTACTCATAATGCCCTGTGTGGAGCTCAGAGTACCCTGTACTTATGTCATTCTGTGTAGAACTCATAGAACTCATAAGATATGAGGTCTGTATCTCATAGTCCATTAGAGAGCTCATAGTTCCCTGTATACAGCACATAGATCCTTATCTTATCTTCTATAGAACTCAAAGTGCCATGTATATAACGTTGATGCCCTGTATAGAGCTCACACTGATCTGTCAACAGCTTATAGTGCCCTTTGTAGAGGTCATGATTCCCTTTATGTAATTCCATGTCATGCAAGGAACTAACATTGCCCTATATACAAATCATTATCTCTTGTATAGTGTTCATAATGCCTAGTACAGAGTATGAGTCTATATAATGATTACAGTGCCCTGTGTTGAGCTCATAGTGTTATATATATTACTCATAATGCCCTGTATGGTATCTCATAGTGCCCAGTAAATGAGTCATTGTGTCTTCATAGAGCTCATAATGCCTTAAACAGAATTGATAGCTCATAGTGCCCTGTATATAGCTCAAGATCCCTGCCCAGAGCTTATTATGTCATGTACAGAGATCATGGCACCCTGTTTGTAACTCGCAATGATTGAATAGTTAATAGTGACCTGCACAGTATGCATTATGTCTTGAACTGAGCTCACAATGCCCTGTATGGAGCTCATAATGCCCTGTATAGAACTCATAGTGTCCTGTACAGAGGTCATAGTGACATGTATAGATCATAGTGACATGTACAGAGCTCATAGTGCCCTGCATAGAGCTTATAGTGCCCTGTATAGAGATCATAGTGTGCTATACAGAGCTCATAATACCCTGTATAGAGATCATAGCTTATGGTTTATAGCTTATCATCCTCTTTATTGAGCTCTTAGTGCCCACTGTGGAGCTCACATTTTCCTGTCTGGAGCTACAATGCCCTGTATTGAGCTCCTGTTGCTCGATACATAGCTCATGGTGTCCTCTATACAGGTCATGATTCCCTGTCTACAGCTCATTGTGCCTCATACATTTCATAGTGTCATGTGCTCACTGTGTTGCTTGGAAAAGATAGTGCCCGTTTTAAAGGTCATAGTGTCCTGTATAGAGCTTGGAGTTTCTTACACAGATCACATAGCACTCAGTACAGAGCTCATAGTGTTTTCTGTAGACATCATAATGTCCTGTGTAGAGCGCATTGACCCTGTTATATACCTCATATTCTGCAGAGAGCTTACATTGCCCAGTATAGATAGTATCTACACAGTTCATAGTGTCCTTATAGAGCTCAAAATTCCCTGTATTGACTTTGTAGTGTCCTTAGTGTCAGGCTAGAGCACAGAGTTCATAGTGTCCAATATAGATCAAAGACACCTTTAAAGAGCTCAAAATCCAGTGTAGAACAACCAGAGCTCAATAGTTTAAGGTCTAGCCCACATAGAACCCTGAATCAATTCATCATGTCCTGTTCAGAGATGACAACGCCCAGTGTAGCTCTCATAGTGCCCAGAATTGATCACATATTATATCTGCATGGCACTTACACTCTACCATCATGGAACTCAGAATGTATATGTTTTGAGCTAACAGTGGACCTGTGTGGAAGTCATATTTCACCTCTAAAATGTTCATAGTAAACCTGTGTGGGACTCATAGTGAACCTGCATTGTGCTCATAGTGCCTTGTGTGGAGTTCACAAGACATATTAATGGGGCTCAGCATGGTCCTGTATGGAGTTGCGGGGCACCACTACAGAGCTCACAGTGCACCTGTGTGGAGCTCACAGTACACCTGTACAGAGCTCACAGTACACCTGTGTAGAGCTCACAGTGCACCTGTGTAGAGCTCACAGTACACCTGTATAGAGCTCACAGTGCACCTGTACAGAGCTCACACTGCACCTGTATAGAGCTCACACTGCACCTGTATAGAGCTCACAGTGTACCTGTATAGAGCTCACAATACACCTGTACAGAGCTCACACTGTACCTGTATAGAGCTCACACTGCACCTGTATAGAGCTCACAGTATACCTGTATAGAGCTCACAATACACCTGTACAGAGCTCACAGTGCATCTGTACAGAGCTCACAGTACACCTGTACAGAGCTCACAGTACACCTGTATAGAGCTCACAGTGCACCTGTACAGAGCTCACAGTGCACCTGTATAGAGTTCACAGTATACCTGTATAGAGTTCACAGTGTACCTGTACAGAGCTCACAGTGCACCTGTATAGAGTTCACAGTGCACCTGTATAGAGCTCACAGTGCACCTGTGTGGAGCTCACAGTGCACCTGTGTGGAGCTCACAGTGCGCCTGTACAGAACTCACAGTGCGCTTGTACAGAGCTCACAGTGCACCTGTATAGAGTTCACAGTACACCTGTATAGAGTGCACAGTGCACCTGTGTGGAGCTCACAGTACATCTGTATGGAACTCACAGTGCGCCTGTACAGAACTCACAGTGCACCTGTACAGAACTCAGTGCACCTGTATAGAGTTCACAGTGCACCTGTATAGAGCTCATAGTGCACCTGTATAGAGCTCACGGTGCACCTGTGTGGAGCTCACAGTACATCTGTACAGAACTCACAGTGCACCTGTATAGAGCTCACAGTACACCTATGGATTTCACAGTGAATCTGTACAGTGCTCACAGTGCACCTGTGTAGAACTCACAGTGCACCTGTACAAAACTCACAGTGCACCTGTACAGAGCTCACGGTGCACTCGTATAGAACTCACAGTGCACCTGCATAGAGCTCACAGTGCACCTGCGTAGAACTTACAGTGCACCTGTGTAGAACTCACAGTACATCTGTACAGAGCTCACAGTGCACCTGTGGAGCTCACAATGCACCTGCATGAAGTTCATGGTATGCCTCTGTGCAGCTCACAGTACATCTGTGTGAAGCTCACAGGTACCTCTACAAACATAGTGTGCACCTGTGTAGAGCTCACAGTGCACCTGAATAGAATTCACACTGCCTCTTTATGGAGCTTATAGTGCCTGTGGGTAAAGTGTATGATGCTCTATACATGAGGCCTAGTGTATCTGCATAGAGATGATAGCACATCTGTATAAAGCTCATGGTGGCCCTTATAAGGTACATAGTGACTGATACGGAGCTCTCAGAAAGTTTTGGTGCCCTCATGATGAATTTTTATGGAGGCCATAGCACTACATGGAGCATCAACCCCAACAACGAATTCACAGAATTCTTCATTCACCTCACAGGGCAGCTTTTCACACTCCCTAGCACACCTATAAGAAATGCTGAAGCATGTTCTGAATAGGGTTCATAGTCACCTTCATTGAGGCCACAGTGCCTGTTATGGGCGCATACTGCCTGGAGCTGACAGAGTACCAACTTAGAGGTGATAGGTGCCTGTGATAACCCACAGTGCTTCTGAACAGAGCTCCTAGTGCCCTGTGCAGCTCTCCGAATGCTCTGTCAAGCTTGTACTCCCTCAGTAGAGCACAGAGTGTACTTGCATAGAATTCTTACTTCTGTGTTACAGCTTGCATTGGACATTTTAATAGCTCCTGGTGCTTTGTATAGACCCCAGAATAACCCGAATGAGCTCTAAACACCCTAAAGAGTTTGCTTTTCTCTATAGACAAAACGGTGCTTTGTACATAGCTCATAATGCCCATGTAGAGACAATAGCACACATGTACAGAAATTATGGTACACCAGGATATAGATCACAACTCCCTCTGTACATATTATAGTGCCTCACAAACAGCCCACTACGCCTGCCAAGATCTCATACTGCATTTATATTCATCTGATGGGACATATTTAGAGGTCACAGTGCCTTTACAGAACCCATGGTCCTTTGTGGATAGGTTACAGTGGCCCATGTAGATTTCATGTTGTCCTGCACTGAATAACATTTTGCTGTTCATTTCTCATGATGCCCTGTATGCTGCTCCTAGAACAGTTTGTAGCAGTCATAGTTCCCTGCATATAAACCATGGCCACGTCTTTACATTTAAATGTCCTGTGCACATCTCAAGTCATCCCATATTAACTACTTCTTTCCCTGTTCAGAGCTCCTGGTACCCAGCACAGAGCTGTGTATGGAGCTCAGAGTGGCCTATGTAGAGTTTGTAGTGGTGTGTTGAGAGCTCATAATGCTTGTTAGGTAGTTTCACTGACAGTACATGTGCAGGTATCCAGTATGGCTCTCAAGAAGGGCTCACAGTGACTTCTATGAGTACAGTATCTCATACAGGGTTCAAATGGCCCCATACAGAGCTCATGGCAGAACAATATATTTGAATTTTCATATAGCCTGTGCATAACCTCTTGCATACTCTAACAACCTCTAAATGACTTAGAACACATGATAAGTGTAAATGTTATGTGAATATTTGTTATGCTATATTGTTGTGGGATAATGACAAGGAACAAGTTTTTGTATGCTCGGGACAGGGACAGTTCTTTTGACTCTGTAGATGTGGGGGGCACAGACATAAGGGGCCAACTGTACAATGGATATATGAATATGGCTGGTACACATTACTTTTATTATAGCATAATATTTCATCTCTTTCTTTTTATTTGGGTATTTCTAGTTCACACTATCTTTAAACCAAAGAACTCCTCCCGTCTTAGTGAAAAAAATTGTAATCAACTCTAGGCTCCCAAAGAAAGAGGCCCAGCACATTTCCTAGAATCAGCTCATCTCTGGGTTGAGTAATGTCCTCAAGAATGCAGCAGACATTAGCTCTATATTTCCAACTGGGCTGTTGCAGATTTTGTTTGATTCTCCGTGTGAAGTGAGTTCTCCCATATTTTTGCCTTCATTTTACAACTTAGAGGTGAATTTGGGGGTATGACATCTAATAGCACTGGCTATTAGAAAGAAGAGCCTGGACTCACAGTTGGTCATCAAGGTATGTGCTTCTGGCAGCTTTTAGCTGTAGCGTTAGCATGAAGCGAGCCCAAGTCTTTGTACCCATACTGACGAAGACTGCTGCCTCATTCATTCTGCAACATTTGGCAAAAAGGCACCGTCAGCTTTCCAGGTAATTGACATTGTTCCTTTGCACAAAACACGTTTTAAATTACTCTTTTATAAAACGCTTTAAATGTATTACATATTTTTAGAGCTCCTTTGACAGATCGTATTAAACTTCATTTGACCTTTTATTGATGATTGGTGTCGCTCTTATGAATTTCAATAATTGTTCTTTGTTGTAAATCAGGTTTGCTCTTTGGGGAAATTGGAATGTACAATTCTCTGCTAATGCTGCAGACTGCTGCAATTTATTTTTATTCTAATTCCCAGATTAATATGCTTTCTTTTGTTCTGTGGACTGTTAAAGTCATCCTTCCTTCTGTCAGTGGCCATGTCATTGCCTTCAGTAAGACTCTGCCAATCTGACAACCTGAGTTACAACCTTGGGACCCACATTATATGAGAAGAGAAAGGACACCAAAATTGTCCTCTGAATATCCACACAGGTATTATGACATGTTCATGCTCTCTCTTCCTCCTTCTCTCTCTCTCTCTCTCTCTCTCTCTCTCTCTCTCTCTCTCTCTCTCTCTCTCTCTCTCTCTCTCTCCCTCTCTCACGCACAAAACAAATACATATATAAAATGTGATAACAATGAAAGATAAAATAAATATGTCAAATCATAGGGCACCATCTGCAGCCCAGAGAAGAGTGATTTTAAGATGTAGTGAAGGGAACTTAGAGCTAACATATAGAAAAGACAGTCTAGAGGATTCTGTAACCCCAGTAGTGTGACCAAGCACTAGAATAACTCCTATACCAAGTGGCACAATGCCACCAGACCCAAAGAGGAGAAGGGCCTAGAATATGTGTGTTTGTGCACACCTAGTGATGGAGACCCAGTAGGAGGCTGGACATCGGAGAGAAAGCTATTCTACCAAGATGCATACTGTAGCTCACATAATACTCACAGAAGCCCATAAACTAGATAATGTTATCATCTGTTTCTCAGAGAGAATCCACAGCTTAGAGAGATAGAAAAATTCATCAAAAGTTACGTAGCAAAGGAGTCAGGGTCCTAATCCAGGTCTTTCTTGGTTCAGACAGTGCTCTGAGGCAACAGCCAGTGCCTTGAGCATCCAGCTTCTGCTCCTAACCTCACTGCATAGATGTGAGCTATTGCACACTTGGTACAGATGGAAAAGCACCAAAGATCTGCACAACCCTGGAAGGACATTTCGTTTTCTTTTAAGGCTTTAGAGTGCCATTATTTAAGCTACACACTAGCTTTGCCTTTATGGCTTCTTTAATTATCACTGTCTCTGGTACTAAATCCATGCGCCATCAAATCAAAGACAGACAGTTTCAATCCATACAACCACAAACATCCGATGAAAGCTATCCAATACACCCTCCTGATCCAAGTGAAGCAAGCATGGTGCTTAGGGGAACAGGTGGAAGGGAGAGACATGAAAACTCAAAGCAAGCAAGGCACGGCCAGGCAGAGTGCTCTTTCACGGGAGAGCTCGGAGTGTGGTGTGCTGTTTCACAGAGCTCTGGGGCCAGGCTGCTTTCCCCTCCTGCCCCTGAGTCAGTCCTGGATGGAGGCCCCAGATGGCTCCAAAGAAGACCTTTCTTATATGTAACAGAAAAGAATGGGCCAGAGCCCTGAGTGACTTTCTAGAGAAAACTCAGATGCCACTGACCAGATCTTCACATTTCCTCCTGTCCCCTAGAATTTGGCCACATGAACACACCTCACTGCAAAGAGAATTAATGGAGGAGATGCTTGCTGGGCTCTGGGCAGTCTTTAGCTCTGCTAGAAATTTTGCCACTGTGGAAAAGTAAGGAAACAAATGATGGGAGGCTGTGGCACAACTCATATTATACTTGAATTCTTTCACTCCACCAAGAGATCTATTTTCTGCTTCCCTGAGAACTGACATCCAGGATCCTTGAAACCACCCCAAAGGAACGACTCAGTCCACAACTTATCTGTGGCTGTGCCTCTGTCTTAGCATCTAAGTACAAGCTAGGGAACAAAACATGAGGATGTCATTGGCTGAGAGGAATTAACACTGAGTGTTAATACACAAATACATAAGCACACACAAACCCATAATTACCTATGACGTATGTTTATATACATTATATTTCATACCATGATCTATGTACCTATACATTACTTTTGCTTTTTATGTGTATGCATGTGTAAATGAATGTATTTGTGTTTGCATGTATGTGCAGGTGCATGTACACATGTGTACAATGTTTGTGGAAGCCTAAGGTTGATTTCAGGAATCTTTCTCAGTCACCCTTCAGCGTTATTCTCCTGAAGCAGTATCAATCAAACGCAGAATTGTCCAATAGGGCTGCTGTCATTAGCCAGCTTTCTCTGGGGATCCTCTGTCTCTACCTTTCAACGATGGAGCTGTATGTGGGCTACCAATCCCACCTGGCACTTAGGTGGGTTCCAGCCAGGGATCTAAATTCCAGGCCTCATGCCTGCATGTCAAGCACCTTAACCATTAAGCCATCTTCTTCTCAGCTTCAGTTTTGTCCTTATGTTACTATCATGTTGAAAACAGGCTTCCTAATGGCATTGTCACACATGCACACAATATGCTTTGATCACATTGACCCATTGTCCTCTCTTGTCCCCATCCAACTTCTACCAATTCTCTTCTCCTTCCCAACTAAGCCTTCTATTTTTAGCATGATTTCTCAGTGAGTCTCATTAGGGTTATCTACAAGAACGTGGGAACCTTCTAAGTGGCTATACCACTAAACATTATCACTCCTACCAACCATCACGTGCACATAAATCTTCAGGGAGAAGTGAGGCCAAGGAAGTCCCCTTCCCCTGTGGCAGAATGTTCCAATCTTGTGTAGATCATGTGCAGGTAAGCACATGGCTCCTGGGAGCTCAAGGGTGCAACAGCCAGGCCATGCCAGCACTCAGCCTTCCACACCACTTCCTGCTTCCTTACCTTTTTTCTGCCTTCTCCTCTGAGATGCTCCCTGAGTTGTTAAAAGGAGTGATACACATGTCCGTTTATGGCTAAACACTCTAAGGTTACTTATTCTCAGCACTTTTACTAGTTAAGAGTCTCTTCAGTTACCACTGCCTGCTTCATCAAGGGACTCAAACCAGAGAAGTGGCAGCACTAACCTATAGGTATCAATCACCATAGTTACTTAGAAGGAAATTTAATAGGCATATCATGATAATTTTGCAAAACAAGAGCCATAGCTTCTCCTGTGAAGCCTGTGATCTCTGTAGCCACAGGATTTTGACTGTGATTGCATTAGCAGATGTGAATTCTTTCCTGTAGAGCTAGCCTCCAGTCCAAGCAAAAAGTGATTGGTTGTCCTCATAACAAACATGCCACTATTGCACCTTTGCACAGGTTGCCTGACCAATCAATCGTATTGTCTACACAGGGTCTACAGTTAAAAGGGACTGTGGGTGTCAATTCTTCAGCACCTTCTGGAACTAGCCTGCAAGAAGGAAGTTTCCAGCTGTATCTATGTATTTTTGATCTGTTTGTCTATATGTATATAGATATTTATATATAATGTTTTTTTAAAGATTGTCCAAATGAGCCAGGTGATGGTGGTGTACACTTTTAATCCCAAAACTCAGGAGGTAGAGACAAACAGATCTCTGAGTTTAAGACCAACCTGTTCTACAAAGTGAGTTCCAAGACAGCCAGGGCTGTTACACAGAGAAACCCAGTCTTGAAAACACACACACACACACACACACACACACACACACACACACACACACACTATTGCCCAAATGTATTAGATGTAAAAATGTAGAGGAAAATATCAATGTGTAATTTAGTGAGTTATCTGCTAATGATAGAAATTTTGGGCACCTTCCACCAAATGCATATGTTCATCCCTGTTGTAAGGATACTTGGAGCAGGGACACTTGGGAGAAGGTTAGATCATAAGGGTGGAGCCTTCATAAGTGTAGTTGGTGTACTATAAATGGCTCACAGAGCTGCGTTGCCCTCTGCCTTAAGAAGGTAGATCAAAAAGATTGGTTTGTGAACCAGGAACTCCTTCACCACCTTGACTCTGAACTTCCCATCCTCAAAAACTGTGAAAAATAAATCACTTGTTCATGAGCCACCGGGAGATCACAATTTTGTTTTAAAAGCCTGAAAGATATCAGAACTCTACAGAAAGTTAGCATCATTTGCCTGCAGCTTAGGTCAAGAAACTGTATAGTTGAAGCTCCTCTGAGCTCCATATGCCCCTTTTCCCATGAGTGCCTGTATCCTTTTCAAAGATAGCCATGACTCTGACTTGGGATGGCCTTTACCATGTTATCAGGATTACTATAGTTTAGCTTTCCAGGGTCATATATGAAAGGCTTGGTCCCCAGCTTGAAGCCAGTGAGAGGTAGTCCAGCTTGAAACTAGTGAGAGGTGGTGGAACCTTTAAGAGGCAGAGCCAGTAGTAGGAAGTTAGGTCAATGGGGGCGTGGCTTTTCAAGAGATACTGGGATTCCTGCCTCTTCCTATCTCTTTGCTTACTGACCATAATAAGGTAGGCAACTCTGCCCTAACAGATACTCCCAACCATGACAGTCTAATTCACCACAGAACCAAAGACACAGAACCAATAAATAAGTTGTATGGGCTGATTTCAGGACCCAAAGCAAATCTTTCTCACAAAGTTTACTACCTCCACTCTTCTGTTTCCAAAATTGAAAGCTGACTGGTACGGGAGTTTCTATTTTGTTTTGTTTTTGTTCTTTTGAGGTATGGGAGATGAACCTCCCTCCAGGCCTCACACATGGTAGGCAAACACAATTCCACTGAGCTGGAGCCTAAGCTTCAAGACTGGCAGTGTTGATGTAGAAGACTGAAGTCTCACATCATTGTTACTCCAGCCCACCTGTGTGACCCTGAGCAAACTGTTGAATCTGTCTGCTGTATGTGAATTTTTACATTATATATACAGCGTGTGTATAGCTATATAGATAATTTATATGCAATAAGCTTGACAGTGTATATTTGTGCATATAATGAAAATATACAATTAACTGATGTTTAAAGACTGTTTTCTCTGCATGTGGATAATGATAACATAGTTTTTTGTTTGGTTTTAATCCTCCAGCTCTTTCAGATACAGCCTAATTAGATAAAGTGATTAAAGTTGCTGCATATGCACCTAAAATAAGGTCTTGTCCATTTAAAAGAAGAATAATAAGCTTGATTTAATTGCCTTACTCTCAAGGGATAAAATTTTTATGTTGAGAGCTCCAGAAAGGGACTGTTCAGTCTAAGGTTGCTTTTGGGTAGACCACCTTAATTAAATGCCTAATGTCATTGGACTATTAAAGTGCCCAAGCGTGACAATCCCTGCTTTGTTACAATAGATAATCAAATTGTGTCAAGACCAGGACAGACTTCACAAAGTAGTATCAATGTGTTTTATTTCCTGCTCCCAAAATACCAAATTTTGTTTTTCCAGTATGGTGTGGGATTTTGAGATGAAGACTTGGCTTGAATTCCCTGAAACCCTACAAGGTGGAAGGGAAGAATGGGTCCCCCCATATTGACATCCAACTTCCACAAGCACACCTTGGCACCTCCTCCACAATGTGATTATTTTTTATATAAAAAAAGATTATAAAGTTTCTGGGCAGTGGTGGTGCATGCCTTTAATCCCAGCACTCAGGAGGCAGAGGCAGGCAGATCTCTGAGAGTTCCAGGACAGCCAAGTCTATACAGAGAAGCCCTATTTCAAAACAAACAAACAAACAAATGATTATAGTGTTTTAAAAAAAAAAAGCTTTTTCTCTGATCTTTGCTTATTGGTTTTGTTGTTGTTTTGTTTTGTTTTTTGTTTTGTTTTTTAAGTAGCCAGCTTTATAGGTTAAATTATGTGTTGTAGAACATTTAGGCTTTCAGCTTCATTGTGTCCTTGTGGAGGTACAGGGTGATGCTGGCCACATCCTGTTGGACCAAGGTGGCAGAGAAATTGGCTTTGTTTTGATAAGCAGGCTTCCCAGAAGGCCATTTGTCTATAGTACTACCCAAGCTCCATCTTTCATCTTGTTTCATGCAGACACTTCACTGTGTTTCCTGGGTCACCTCTTGGAAAGAATCCTTTCCCCTAGAATACTAAAATGATAAGAGATGCATCTAAATAACACATCAAACATATAAATGACCTGTACAACCCAGCATCTAAAGACAACCTAGTGAACAACTGGGCAGAGCCTGGTGTCTCTTAGAAAGAGAAAGATCATATTAATAAAGATGCCACAGGCTTTGGTCACAAGACTTGGAAGAACTGATCTGGATATTACCTAGAAGCCTGTCCCTTGGGGACTAGAACTCATGGGACCAGAAGGTGTCATTCAAGCTGCTAAAGGAAAAAAGCAGCTGTGACATCTGTGAACGATAATAGTGATCAGCATGGCAAGATATTCTGAAAGCTACAATAGTAGCTTTCATCCTGGATGAAACCGACAGCCACCTAATGGGACATAAGTCCTGCTCAGTAAGAGGAAAGCCATGTCTGGCACAGTGCATCTAGCCAACTGCCCAGGCTGGTGAAGCCTTAGACTCTAGAGGAGAACCTACTGTTACCATTTTCCTAAGCTAGTATAATTCCTAACTGCACTTTAAACCCTTATGTTTATACCCACAGATAAGTGCAGCTCACCCTCATCAAAGAACCTTCTTTTACATCAGACAAATATCATCACAGAAAACCACAAATGGTCAAAATGCAGAGATCAATTGACTGTGGGATGCCTGTGCCCCATTAATACATTTTCAACACGAGACCTATACCTGAGGTACAGGGAGCATGGAAAGATTGTAAGAGCCAAGACATCTCCTCGGAGATAGTTTCTTAGAAAGAAAGAAAGAAAGAAAGAAAGAAAGAAAGAAAGAAAGAAAGAAAGAAAGAAAGGAAGGAAGGGAAAAAGAAAAAAGGATACAAGTTAGGAGGGGGTAAATCAGGGGAGGAAGAAGGTACATATGGTCAACATACTTTATATGGAGTTCTCAAAGAATCAATAAAAATAGTATCTATTTTTAATAAGTTCAAGAATAAGTCTTAACACATGTGCCTCGATCATAAGATTATCAGTTGTGAAGTGTGATGGTTTGAATGAAAATGGCCACCATAGGCTCACAGGGAGTGGTACTATTAGGAGGAGTAGCTTGTTGGAGTAGGTGTGGTCTTGTTAGAGGAAGTGTGTCACTGGGAGGAGGCTTTGAAGGTTCAAATGCTCAAAGCCAGACCCAGAGGCTCATTCTCTCTGCCCGCTGCTGAAGGATCAAATAGTAGAACTCTCAGCTCCTTCTCCAGCACCACGTCTGACTGCATGCCCCCTTTCCCACCATGACAATAATGGACTGAACCTCTAAACTAGGAGGTATCCCTTGGGTTCAGAAAAGCATGATATGGTATCTCATTTTCATCATCCCACAAACCATGCCCTCAAACCAGAGAAAATTGGTTCACATTGTTAATTTTTTTTTTTTTACCTGAGAGTTGATCAGACATATTCATGGGATACAGTGAGGTATTCTAGTTCATGTATGTGGCATGCAATGATCTGGGCCAGGTTAGCTTGCATAGATCCATTGCCTCAAATGCTTGTCACTGGTTTGTATTGGAAACATTCAAACTTGTCCTTATTATTGGATTTAAAAATACAAAATTAACCTTTGTTAAGCATAGTCACACCACTGTCCTATCAGAAGCTCAATCTCCTATCCAGATGCACCAAGAACTCAGTTAATCATTCCATCTTTGGCAGCCACTCTTCTTGTCCATTCTCTATTTCTATAAGGTCAGTTTTCCCAGAATCCATGTAATAAGACCTCTGCTTTCTGCACCTGACTATCATCTCTTAACACACTAGTCTCTAGGCTCCTCCACATTGACAGAATTTCATCGCATTTATAGCTGAATTTTAGCCCCTGAATTAAACTTCACGCTGATTAAAGACTCAAGTTTTTTTCCCTGTCTTTTTCCTTCTTGGTGGGGGTCCTCTCCTCTGTGTGGTATACTAGAGCCTAGTCATCCTTCAGGTCAAATATTACTGTATAGGAAACCTTCCTGAGTCCTCTAGGGAGACTTAGCCACTGCCTTCTTTGAGCTCTCAGCATCTCCACAGCATGGTGCACTGTGAGAGCTTCACATCTTACCACAATTGTATTCAATGAGCTCCCTGACATTGGAGACCAAGTGTTTTCATCTTTACAACCTTGTCACCTATTCCAGTCACATCAGTAAGTTTCCTTCTAGAGACTTCCTGTATGCAGCAAGTACTCAATACATATCTGCTAAGTGTACATGGATGACTAAGGAGTACTTGCTACTTCCATTTCCTCCCACTTACCCATGAGCACAGTTCTCATCCATTCAAGAAGGATCTGTGGATGTCATTAAATGTGTTCATTAACATCCTCTCTGTGGGGGATCTGAAGTGGGTGGTCAGACACAGAAGGCAGTCTGTGCCAAGACTCTGAGGATATCTCAGGCCCCCTGCTTCCTTCCTCTGGGTGAGTGAGCTGTAGTCACAGGGCATCGACTTCAAGGTCTTTGAGCATAGAAACCTATACAGCAGCTGGGACCCATCACTTCCTCAGAAAAGCTGCAATGGCATTGACCCAAATCATCCCAAATCCAAAAAGCTTGGGCTCAAACAATGGGCACTGGGAAAGCGATCCCCCCAAATGCTTTCGGGGGGCCTGCTTCCTATCAAGCCTTTGCCCTTTGCAGAGAGGGCAAGGTTGAGATGGGGGGTGGACAATGACACTTGATTGTATTAGCTGCCTGGACTTCAAAAACTCATCCAAAAGAAACACAGAGCTCAACAGGGCATCTGAAAAGACTCTTAATTATTGCTGGAAGGTGGTGGCTGGAGATGCTTGTGCTTTGGAAAGCAGCAGATTGGTTATTAGTGTGACAGTGACTGTATGAGAACAGGATCCTATTATACAGGAGAAACAACACTATACCTTAAGGAGGATGGGAATTACCCCTGGCAATATCTGCCCACATACCTTCCTTACCACCCAACTACTCAGCCAGAGGTTTCTGTTCTCAGCTCCCACACATGACTTACTCCTCCCCTTCTAAAACCCACTGAAGCTCTTGCCTTATTCATTGGGAATGTGTTACCATCGCTCCTACTGCACTAAAATATGAGTGCATTGGGTCAGGTTGAGACTATTCTATCTACCCCAAAACTAGAGATGTCACAAAAGAATATTTCATAGTTCAATATGGTTACAGCTTCAAGGTAGGTCAGTGTACTTGTGTTCTCTGGATTACTGTCATGAGACACTCATCCAGCAGCTGCTTGTTCAACAGTCCATCCACCACCCATTAATGCATGTGCATTTATTGAGCAACTGTGTCAGGTTGGCATTGGGCCTCCAGTCACATCGCAGCTACCCATAGTATGAGCACAGCTCTTCACAGCAATGGCTTCTAAAGTTGAGTATGTCTGTGTGCTGTGAACATCTTTCAGTGCTGAGTCCGAACTTGTACAGTTGTGTATCAGTGTGTTTACTGCTGTAGTAGGAGCATGGAGGAAACATGGGTGTTTTTCTGAAACAGTTTATCATAATTTTCACCAACTTATTCATTTTTTTTCAGTGAAGGTGAGATTGTTGAACTGATGATGACTCCAGCCAGCTGTGCTAACCCTTAGACCCATCTACAGCCTCTATGTTGTTACATTACTTTCCCAGGATTTTCTGAGAGCTTCTAAAATGTCTAATAGGATCCGAAAAGTTGTTTCCTTAGTCCTCCTGGACCCCGTGTCTTTACCAGGATGTGACTAAAGGTCTTCCCCCTATCACCTGGCATTTCCTTGCCCTCCTCTTGTGGTTGAGCAGTTGCCACTGACCCTGCACCCTTCCCACAAGCCTGGCAAGAGTCCATGCTGTGCCTCAGCCCCCAACACCTCAGGCTGTGTGGTCTCTACAGGCTGGAAGAACACAGGTAAGTGTGTCCTCCACATTTAGGGGAGCTCTTCTTCCCCCACTCAGTACCAGCTACCAATCTCAAGCCTAGAATGAGCTTGAAATGATGCTCACTGCTTTGTTCCCATAACAGCATTTCATTTTGGTCCTTTGGTTTTCTTAAGCATTTTTTTTCTAGATTATTTTTGAACCATAAGTAGACAAAGCTTCATTCAAAGTCCATACCTAATCTATGTTTTATTTTTTTTATTTCTTTTAAAGAATTATTTTTATATCTATTTCTCTCTCTCTCTCTCTCTCTCTCTCTCTCTCTTGTGTGTGTGTGTGTGTGTGTGTGTGTGTGTGTGTGTGTGTGTGTGTGTGTGCCCCTTTATGAATCAACAAGAAGGAGGTGTCTGGGCTTCAGGATCTGGAGTTACAGGGGTTGGGAGCCACATGATGTTGGTGTCCAGAACTGAGCTTCAGTCCTTTACAAGAGGAGGAAGCATATCTAAACATCCTTCCTGTTCCACATTTTAATTCTTTGTTATAAAGGCAATACTTGTTTGTTGAAGAAAGAATGCAAGAAAACAAAGCTCATGCTACCAGACAAAGTCAATATTCTGGCAAGTATCATTTCAATCATTATTGCCATTCATTGGAAACAAAAGAAGAAATGGGTTTATTTATAACAATACCTCTTATATTCCTTAAGAAATGTACTTTGAGGTGAAGATCCAATGGAGTGCTTAGTAACAACAATTGATCTCTAGACTTGGAATAATGTGAGCAAAATTAGAATTGGGGGAAGAAGAGTTGGGGTGGCAGCCTGGAAACATGGTGCTCCCCCTAAGGGAACTATGGAAAACAGAGAGGCTGCTGTGAGATAGTCAAATCATGACTTATACACAGCTCATGACATCTTTATTCACAGGACAAAGGAGACACAAAGCCAGAATTCAATAGGCTGTAGAATTCAACAGGCTGACACTGGAACAGATCAAAGAACTTTCATCAAGCTGGACTAAAAGAAGATGAGAAAAGCTGAAGTAAAATCAAGTAATAAATTAGCTGAGACATTCAATCAAGTAATAAAGCAGCATAGAGAAAGTCAGAGGTGAGTACAGGACAGAGGAGAGGGAACCTGGAGATGGATCTGAAGCCCTAGTGCTGTGAGACCTCCATCACATTCAGGTGGAGCTCAGTGGTGGATATTGTGGGAGCCAGTTTCCATACCCTACCTTCAGCTGCATTCACGGAGACACTATCCTCAGTTCACTACCATGGGATTTCCTCAGCAGATACATAGGGGCAGTCTGGGAATCAACAGAGAAAAAATAAAAGGAGTTCCAAGGGACATGCTTTGCAAGTTTAGCAGTAATCTATACACAGAGGATTTGTAAACTATTTCTAAAGCTTAAGAGAGATAGAGGGGTGTGTTAGGTGACCTGAGAGACTAGTCTTGTGACCACAGTATAAACTATAGAATTAAGTGACATATTTCACACATGCTGATTCAGAGACAGAAAATAAGTTGGCTAAGTTTGTATACAATATTAGTATATTCATGGAAAAAAATGTTCTGTATGATGAGTGTATTTGTTCTACAAGCTTTGCTTTTTTTTAAGAAACATATATTCAACTAGAAAATTAAGATATTAAGTTTCTAAGTGCATTTTAAGATTTTTAATGAAATTCAAGTAAATACATTTATTGATGATCATCAAAAACCCACTTCACATGCAATTTAGAATTTACCAGATCTCACAGACACAGTTGTCAGTTGTATTTATGATCCAGGCTCCAGGAAAAAGCTGGTGTACAATATGTATCATAATATATTCATTGATTCAGCAGATTTCAGTGAGCAGTTCATCAGCATCACCACTAAGTCCAGAAGATGTTCCACAGGCTCATGTGCAGAATGCCCCATCCTTAGCTTTGGCGCTATGGGAAGTAATATGGAGCTTGTAGGGGGTGGAGCTCTATGTCCATCCCTGCTTTCAGCCTGTGTGCTCTGCCCCCTGATTCACTACCATGCAGACACCTGCTGCAGCCCCTCCCACTGCTGACCCTGAGCTCCTCCTCCCTTCTACCTGCTCCAGGGTGAACTGAAACCTCAGAAACCAGGAGCCAAATTAAATTATCCTCCAAGTTATTTCTGTCAGATATTATGGTGACAGTGACAAAAAGTAATTAATACAAAGGGTTATATATGTTCTATAGAGTCTGTGTTTAAAAGTTAATCAGGGTCTGTAGGTGAACCTCACAGGTAGAGAGCCTATGTAACACACATAAGAACCTGAGTTTAAGTCTTGGTATCTGAAAGCTCAATTGTTTAAATGATATTGCTCTAATTATGTGGATGCAGATGTAGATAATGTAAATGAGGGAGGTACCTATGGAGGCCAGAAGATAGTGTAAGATCCCCAAGGGCTAGAGTTACAGGTCGTTTTGAGCCACCCAACATGGATGCTAGGATAGAATCCAGGTCCTCTGGAAGGGCAGTACACACTTTTAATCAGTACCCCCAAGTCATTCTTTAATATTAGTATCAGTTTTCTAACATGGGTAGATGTAAGAATATGAAATCTGTATCTGATTCATTTGCACACATATGGTTTTCAATCTTTCCCAGTTACCATCCAATTGCCAACAGCCTCTGAGTCTGCAGCTATTGGACAGAGGTGGTCTAGTAAAGCCCTTCTGTCTACACAGGGAGGACTACCCATCTGCTCACAGCTTGGGATGGGGCTTGGCCCATAAGGGCACAGGCTAAACAGCATGAGACAAGAGAGGTTGTTGGGCTTGTTAAGATTTGGAAGACCAAATCTGGGATTAGATTTAATCTTGAGAAGATCTGGGCATTATATCAAAGCTTGTCAAAAAGGTATATCATTCTTCAAACCACTGGGACTTATGTTAGCATGTTGGGGGAAAGGGTTGTAGCCATGATTAAAGAGTTGAAATAGGATCATGTCAGATTACCCACCACTGCCCTAAATCCAAAGATAAGAAAATACAGAGGAGAGGTGGAAAAGATGGAGGAGGAAGAGAAGGAGGGATGGAGGGAAGAAGAAGAGGAGAGGGGAGGAAGAGGAGAATGTGAAGGAGGGAGAGGAAGGATTACAAAATAATGCATGTTATTCTCTCATGTATCCCAACTGTAGAAAGGATCAAACACATTATTATAGTTAAGAAAATAAAATTTAAATACAGATATTGAGATGAGGAAGATGCTGAGGAGACTACAGCCATTTACTGTAACCAATGAGAGAAGAGCAGGAGAGAGGAGAAGGGAGAGCCAGAAACCAAAATGCCAGGAGAGCAGGAACCAAGAAGCAAAAAGGACAAGACACCAGCATATCTAAAATAAGTTATATACAGAAGGGAAACTGGACAAAGGACCAAGCCTTGGGATGGGAGTTTAGACTGGGGGGGTAGGGCAAGTCAGCCGGGATATCTCTGTAACAGGTACTGGCTATGGTGAAAGGGGGTAACAGACAGTGTCTGATTTGATATATTCATAGGCCTCGATTAGCCTGGGTTTGCGACCTTACATGTTGAGTATGGAACGGTAGTTAGCCATGGAAAGAAAATGAATCATTACTCTATTTCAAAAAGAAAAATTTTGAAGTAGATACAAATTTGACAGAAGGAAAGAAGAAGGAGAAGAAGAGGAGGAGGCAATGGAGAAAAGAGAGGAGGAGGAGGAGGAGGAGGAGGAGGAGGAGGAGGAGGAGGAGGAGGAGGAGGAGGAGGAGGAAGAGGACGACGACCAGGAGGAGGAGGATGATGACGACGACAACGAGAGACCTAAAAGAAAGCAATAAATGAAAATGGAAGGAATAAGACTAGGTGCATCAATTGTTACACTAGTGATAATAGAGCTAATCCCCACATTAAAAAGACAGATCACTAGAGTGAATCCTCCTTAAATAAATTATCCCCTCCTCTCCTCTCTTCTCTCTTTCCTCCCTCACATCCTCCTATGACTTTTCATGAAGAAGTAAATACAATCTGACCTAGATAAAACACCAACAGACCAAAGAAAAAAAAATAATCCTGAGTAAGTACAGCTCATCTGAGGAGTTCGTTGGTTTATTGGGATTACTTCAGGAGTTTGAGAGAGGAGTTATTTACAGGTAACTCATGGGCAGCTGTATCACTGAGAAACAATCCCATCACAGCAAGGATGATAACTCAGGAAATCTGCCTCAATGGAGCCTGCAAACTCAGACAACCTGCCACATCCTAGTTACTCTGGCACCTATCCACCCCCAATCCATGTGAAGCTGAGCAGGATTATGTTCAGCTGTGGGTGAGGCGGTAGTGATGGTTGGAATCATGGGCAAGAACCTGATTACCCTCCCTAAGGAATGTTAGTAGCCTCCATATCATTAGGATCTCACAGATGCATTGACTCAAGATAGTCATGGTATATCATGCTAAGGATGGTCACACACACACACACACACACACGCATGTGGCAGTTTAGGAAAAACATGTTGCTTGCTTGGCTTTCATGTTCCCCTTCAGATTCATCCTTCACTATTCCAGACTGCAGTCACACTGGGTGGCTGGCCTGAAGGAGCTGCTTCAACAAATCTGTTGTCTCCTGGTTTCCTCTAATGTGAAGCAAATGAAACAAGAGGCAAAAACAAAATGGAGATGTCCTGCTGTCAGGTCAGCCTGGCCTGGCTGTGTCCCCTCATGAAAATTCCTTGGCTCTCATGATAACTAACGATTGAATTCTTCTCTAAATTCTTTGTTCCTTTAGTACCAGCTGAAACTCCTAGTTCAAGAGACACCTCCCCCGACTTGTGGATCCCTATACTCACATTCATAAAAATCTGTCAGCTATCTTCTTTCTAGAACTACCTTGTTTTTCACTGTATTGTCTGTCTGTGTTTTCTGCTGGGATTGGTTATGAATCACTCTGGATACAGTTCCAGGAAAGAAGCATTCAGAACTAGAGTCTGACACCACGTTGGTCAGGTATTCAAGGAGTGAAAACAGACTGGGAGAGAACCAAGTGGCCAACCCTATGAGATACAGTCCAGTGAGGAAAGAAAGGGGGAGTAGATGGGAGTTCCTGGGATTCTGACCCTGGTTCTTGTGGAAAAATAAGTAATATATATGAAGGAGACACCAGGCTTCTTCGTGGGGCTTGGAGACGGAATAGATAAAAGAAAGTGCCCTGGGCATACAATGGTGAACACATAGGAAATCTTAGGGTCTCTATCAGAGCTTCCTCTGTGGCACCATATGAGCCATGGGATCCTCAGACCTAAGATGAGACATGGACAGAACTGAGAATAGATCATCTTCTCAGGAACCAGATCTCATCTACATAAAAGCCTTCCAACCACACAGCACCAGAGCAAGTACCCCATAAGATGATGACCTTTCTCTTATGACCACATTCAATGTGATCATCTTGTCTCAGTTAGCTCAGGATTCTCCTAGGTTCAACATTGAAAATCTCATGTTGAAGGGATGAAGGGACTCCTTTCCTTGGTTGTCAACAAACTAGGACAACGGGTCTAACACCATTCTTTGCTTCTAGAATCAAAGATGAGTTGATCATTTCACAGGCAAGATTGAGACGTAAATGCCTTGCTTTGTGAGAAGATGGCTTACAACTGAAGAGAGTGAGACCCTTGCTGAGATGTATTAGCCTAAATCTGGGAAATGTGAAAACTGATTAAATAGTACTAGGCCAATTGAGAAGAAATTGAAATTGGATCTTACAAAATTTTTTAAAAATAGATGTTCTCATTCACATGTGGGATACAGCTTCTTTGTTCAACCATATTGTCAATGTCATGAGAGCTTAGTAGGCTCTCAGATTGTCTAACCAAACCTCGAACTTGAGGAAGATGGTGAAATGCCATTCATACAGAGGTAAAGCTCTGGAGTTTGGCTAAATAGGCTGTGTTTGGAGAATCTAATACACACAACTAGCTCAACCATTCACATCCTACCAAACCCCAAGAATGGCCCATGGGCACTGTCCTTCTGTTTATTGAAGCAGAGAAAATAATTGCATGGCATTTAGTGTGTCTTTAACATTAGCTCCCTAGAGTAAGAGATAAGGACTAAGAGAATGAGGAAAAGAATGCAAGCACAACAAAATTAAATCGCACTCACAACAAAAGCATGATGGGATAGTGTGTTTATAAATACACATGAAGTTTTTGCAGATATGAAAGTAATGGTAATTATTTTGTTTCTTTAATGAAACTGAGAATTTCTTTGGCCGTCTATGAGAACATAATAAGAGTATTTATAATAAGAGTGTTATAATAAGAGTGTTATAATAAGAGTGTTTCACTGTTCATTTGTTCACAGTATTACTGTAAAGGAGAGCCTGGACTAGCAGTGTAGACACCTCTTAAACAAGGTGAGTGTTTGAGATGATACTGCGATTGCTGGTGGGGATTTGGGACCAGCCTGAGTGATGTGCCAGAAAATGTATAGTGATAAGGGAAGGAGGTGGATGAAATAACAACAGATGCTCTGGTGGTCAGCCCCACGGGAAACAGCCAGCTTTGGAAGGGAGGCTGGAGGCTTCTGCAGCTTCGGAGTTCACCCTTGTCTTCTCTTTCACTGCTAGGAATTAGAATAGGAAAGCTGACACCTGAGAGAAAAGTCTAGAAACCTGTGCTAAGAAACCACTTCATGCACAGAAAAAGAAAAAAAAAGGTACACCAAAACACCCAGAGTCGATAAGCTGTTAGCCCTTTCTGGGTTGGAGAAGGAAATCAACAATCTTGGGAAGTTCTAAAGACAATAGGATCTCTTAAATTGATGTAGGAATCACTGTTAGATTTAAGAGCTTCCATGCTATGCTTCCAAGGCCGAGTGATTCATAGAGCAGGGCCAAGTTTGTGAGATTCACAGCGAAGCTATTTGATGCTGCTGAGGACACTGATGGCAAGGATGTTTAGTGAGAGGATTGGCTGCCTAGAACAAGGCTGAGACTGAGGTCAAAGTACCACTAGGACCTATTTTCCCAGAGTTAACAACGTCTGAAGCAAAGACTGATGGTCCTGTGCATCTAGCTTAGTACTCACAGGTGTCAGACGCTCACTGGAGAGGCAGGAAGGAGAAGAGAGACTCAGAAGAAAGGAGCCTGAAACTTCGATCCCTCTCTGTAAATGGGGGAGAATCTTTCCCACAGAGAACAGTGGGTGCTGTACCTCATTCTGTGCTAAAGCATTTGGAGGAACACAGAAACAGGATAGAAAGGGAAAGTCCACAATGGGTACGGTGGAGCAGGGGTGAGGCTTCAGGATTCTGTTTGACACCAGGGCAAATTCTGCAATGATAGACGCATCTCTAATGTCACTCACTCCAAAACAACACACCAGATGCCAAAAACACGGGTGGAAGACCTCAGAGCTGTTATGTCCTTGTCTTTGGACTGTGCACAGCTGGCCTGGGAATCTGACTGACATCCAGGACCCAGAATCTCTGTAGTTTTTGTTGTTCCTTTTCTCACATTTTCTCCATCTACCTACACTTTTCCAGTAGGTCATTAGGTCTCTACTGGAACTCTACTGAGTCTTGCAAACAGCTGCACTGTGGGTAATCACTGGGGGGCAGAGGTGGCTCTTGTTTGTTTTCACAGTATTTTACGGGGGTTCAGATCCTGTGACAGCTTGTGGGTCCTACTGGCCCTCGAACACTGCAAGCATGTAGCACGTAGCCGAGTCTTTTGTTTATTTTGTCTTAGGTTTCAATCCTCTCTTCACACCTCTAAAACCCACATCTGCGGATACTGACCGTTGATGAAAAATGCTTTCTAAAAATATTCCGGAAAGATCCAGACGCAAAACTTGTATTTGGGGCATACTGAGCACTGCATTGAACACATGCAAATAAGAACGTGTGTAGACAAGCCCTGCTTTAGCAACCCTCCTTTTCTCACACCGTGTCTCTCTCCCACACACTTGTTCACACCACCTCCATCTTCTTTCAGTGATTATGTTGCCAGCCCAGAGATGGTTGTGTCTCTCCTGAACAGCCACAGACTTTGTTTTTCCTCATCATTAATTAGGCAGTGCAATGTGACAAGTAGTGACACAGAGTTTACATTGTGTGCTATCAAAGCACTATGGAGATGATTTAAAGTTTGTAGGCAGAACTACGGTAAGCAAGGGCTGGGTCTGGATGGAGGTCAGTGGTAGAGCCCACAGCACCTGCTTCATATGCATGAGACTCTAGGTAGAATCCTTACTACTGCACATTGGGGGTGGTGGAGACCCCTCTAAAAGGGAGGGAAACTGGTGGGGGCCTAGGGAGATGACGTAGTGGGTAAGAGTACTTGCTCTACAAATCTGAGAACCTGCAAATCCCCAATGCCCAGGTAAAAACAAAACAAAACAAACAACAACACCAAAACCAGGCATGCCTCTGATTCCAGCCTTGAAAGGTAGAGACAGCTTGCAGGCCAATCTAGTCAAAATTCTGAGTGTCCAAGTCAATGAGACACAGTATCTCAAGGCAATAAAGTAGCTAATGTTAAAGGAAGATAAGAAAGATACCCCATATACTGCTTTGACCTCTGCATACATGCACACTCAGACACACATACACACACACACACACACACACACACACACACAGAGAGAGAGAGAGAGAGAGAGAGAGAGAGAGAGAGAGAGAGAGAGAGAGAGAGAGAGAGAGAGAGAGAGACAGAAGGAGAACCTCTTGTCCCTGTTTTTAAATACTTACATTCTTATTTCTCCTCAGCCCAATATGGTTCTGGAGCAGATATTAGACACATATTTTTCAGTGCTTTTAAGACCAACTGAAGCATTTGCTACATGTGAAGTTTCTTATGCCCAGTCCTTGTCCAACTGGTAATTGAGAATGGGATCTAAGAACTCACGTCATTAGCAAGTGGCCCCTACCCAGAGACGCTGGAACATCACTCTGGTGTTTCATAGCATGGTGACCTGGGGCGGGGCATCTCTGAAATCACCAAAAGTACTAATTTACCTCCTTCCTCAGACTTGTGGGTTGCATCAGTTTGCAGAATGGAGCCTCCTTTCCATCTACCAGTGACTAATGCATTTGGAAACATGATTGAAGTCCCTACTGTGAACAAGCACTTTTGGGTTCATAGATACTGTTAGGAACATGAGGGGGTGGTAGCATGGGTGCTGGAGTCATCAGGAATGCAGGCTCAGGAAGGCAGCCCCACAAAGGGAGCCATCAGATGAAAACAGGGGCCACTATGGGCTGGACTATGTACATCCACCAAAAATCCACGCACGTTTTAAAGCCTAAATCCCCATGCAACTAAAATTGAAGCCACGCACGTTTTAAAGCCTGAATCCCCATGCAACTGAAATTGAAGAGATGCCTGTGGGAAAGGCAAGAGAGCAGAAATGAGGTCATATGGGTGGGACTCTGATCAGGTTGGGGTTCACGTAAGAAAAGAAAGGGACATGGAAAGAAAACCCACCTGGAAGAGAGGCCATGTCAGAACAGCACATAGTGGCCATCGGGGCTCTAAGAGTTCCGGAGAGATCTTCATTGATGCTTCAAAGGTTATTTTACCTTATTCTGCCCATTCAGGAGAACCCTTGCTCCCTCCGGACCACACAAAGGGAAAAGAAAGCCAGTGTTGGGCTGCTTGAGACATTCCGATTGGAAACTTGCTGTAAATGAAAATCAGATTCTTTTGGTTAATTTTGCTTATAAAACTTTGCCAATTAAAATCTAATGGAAAGGGACTAAAATAAAGAAAAATAAACCTTTGAAAACGTCTCCAGTCCCACAATGGAAAACTGTTAGGTGCTGCTCTGTTTGTTTGGGAAGTTTACTGCTAGGAAAATCTCATAACCTGATAAACCCCCTGCAGCTGGGAAACCAGTGGAAGGCAGAAGGGGAGGCTTCGAGGTCTTTTACAGAGACCAAAGGGAGAGGATGCTGCATTGTGGTGGAAAGCATAGCTATAACCATCCAAGGAAGGAGCTATGCTTTGCTTATGGGTACCCTGAAACATTGATCAGGCTTAGCTCCTCCCTCCCCTAGAGCCTGAGATGGTGGGTTTTATTTCTCCTGCAGGCTCTATAGAGTAAGAACAAAAATGTTATCATGCCTGGTGAAAAAAAAGAAATTGTTGAGTCCAAGCAAAGGACACAAACTTATTGTGGGATCATTCTGGCTTACAAGTGCAGAGATGTGCAAAAAATAAATGAGAGGAAGTCAGTCACTTTCCAGAAGCAGAAGTCCTGCCATGATGGTCTAGACTTTCAGTCAGCACAATTAGAATGCAGACTCATAGCAAACCATGTGCATTCAATGCCTAACTACTTATTAAAATGTAAAACAACCTCTGGATATTTTACTTAAAACACTTTTAATTATATTTAAAAGAATAGAATATACCTCAGTTACTTTCTGTGGTTTGAAGATGCCCCAATCAACAGTCTCTCTCTTCCAACACTCATCTTTCCTTTTTCCTCAGAACACCCTACCTCTGCCTTTCCGGGGTACTAGGGGTGGCAGAACACTGACCTCTGGAGGTAGGTGCCTGGGCTCAGTTGGATCAAGTGAAGAGTCTGGATGGCCAGACAACCTCCATGGGTACTTTAACACGCTAATGATGCAGCCTCATCTTCTGTCATCTGCACCTACTGAGTCATGACAGGGCAGCTTGGTCTGTGTGTTTTGCTGTGTGGAGAAGAAGCTTAGAGAGAAAGAAAAACAGCTCAACATACAGACAGACAAGTGGAGGTGAGAAAGTGAAGATCTTACTCAAGAAGGAGGGGAATGCAGGGGTCAAACCATATTCTTTCCATTCTGCTTGGCTATGTCCTCCATCACCTCACCAACCAGGACTCTTGAAGCCTTTTCTCTCTTGGTATGGAGCAAATTCCTGATTCAGATTGTATATACAAACATACAAACGAGAGAGGGGAGAGGTCTTAGTTGGGGTTTCGTTGCTGTGGTGAAACACTATGACCAAAATCAACTCAGGGAGGAAAGGGTTTATTTCACTCATACTTCCTTATTATAGTTCATCACAGAAAGCAGTCAGGACAGGAACTCAAACAGGGCAGGAACCTGGAGGCAGGTGCTGATGCAGAGGCCATGGAGGGATGCTATTTACTGGCTTTCTCATTGTGACTTGCTCAGCCTGCTTTCTTATAGAACCCAGGACCACTAGCCCAGGGGTAGCCCTGTCCACAATGGACTGAGATTCCCCCCCCCATCAATCACTAATTAAGAAAATGTCCCACAGGCTTGCCTACAGTCTGATCTTATAAAGGCATTTTCTCAATTGAGATTCATTCCTCTCAAATGATTCCAACTTGTGTCAAATTGATGTAAAATTAGCCAACACCACACACACACACACACACACACACACACACACACACACACACACACACTCCCAAAGAGGGAATTGCTTTTTCTTTTTAAAGCAAAATAAAACCTGAGCACTTAGGCATGATTTTGTTGTGGTGTTTTCTAGATACTCACAAGCTCTCCAGTGCTGTGTTTCTGCCCTGGCTAATTTCATCTAAACAGTGTGGTGCCACTGGGAAAAGCACGTTAGTCAGAAAGAGTTTATTTTGGATCTCTGTAACAAGCACTTGACATAATCTATTTTTAAAAGAAGAGGCAAAGAAATTTAAACAGAACTAAGAATTATTCCTGGAAGTATCAGGGTAATAATAATATTAACACACAACCAAGCCATTTAAATGTTTTTTGGGAGCTGAAGGGATGATGTTACAAAGAGCACACATAAAACCTCATCAGGGCAGAGAGGAAAATGGAAAGGCAAATAGAAACTGAACTTATGAAAATGGGAGCTGTGGCCTCGAACAAAAACCTTAGGGTCATCATCACATGTAGCTTCAAAGAGTAGTAGTTCATCTCAGCTGGATGGTGGTGGCACACACCTTTAATCCCAGCACTTGGGAGGCAGAAGCAGGCGGATCTCTGAATTCAAGTCCAGTCTGCTCTACAAAGCTAGTTCTGGACACAAAGAAGGCCTGTCTCAAAAAAAAAAAAAAACAAAAAACAAAAAAACAAAAACAAAAAAAAAATAAATAAAACCAAAAACCAAAAACCAAAACAAAACAAAAAGCAAACAAACAAAAACACCAACCCACCCCTGAAAAAGAGAGAGTATTTTATCTGAAAACCAATAGCTGTCATTTTCTCGGAAGCCACCTGTAATGACTGAAGGGAAAAAAATCCGTGATGAGGAAGTTGGCTGGAACCGAATTCCTCATTGACCATTAATAAGAGAGAACAGAACTTCTTCGGATTTAAAAAGTTATGTCACATAGCATTCACTTTAAATAGCACATTACCTAGTTAGTGGATGAGTGAGTGGGCTTCGAGGCTTCAGTTTTCAACTATGTCACTGACTGACCAACAATAATTTTCTTTGCTATTCTCCATGGAGAAACGGAGGCTGGTCTTTGCAGGTGCGTCCTATACGTATTGCAAGCATTCTGCCTGGAGTTGTGGATATGGGGGAGCCTAAGGAATCAACAAGCATAGCAGCAGCTCAACCAATACTTTTTGGCAACTGTTACCAGGTAAGCCTGAGTGTGTGAGCCCAAACTCCACCTGAAATGATTATTCAGGATCAGGTTTCTCTGGTTTCATATAAAATAAATTTAAAGGTAACTCCTGAGTGGTTGAGCCAAGAAAAATACTATAAAGCGCTCTGCCTACATTTGAATGAATTCAACTCTCCCTCCTGTAAGACTCTCTGGCCTGTGCGAACCGTGCCGGGAGGTCAATCTGAACCTCACTCCTGAGCAGAATAAATGACAAGAAAAGGCTGGGAAGTGCCTGTGTTTGCAGCTGACCATTCTGGTCTGTTTTTCCAGCTGAATCCTATTTTCCCAGCTGTGTCTGTCACCACCAGCATGGTTGCACTTGTATTCATCATCATCAATGGCCCTGTCAAAGTGACTGTGCTTAAGTGCTTACAGTGTACCAAGCATGGCCCTACCCGCTCCAGGGGCTTTGTGCTGCCCACTAAGCACTACTTAGTGGGTACCGCTGCATTAAATCTTAGGCTTATGAAAATACAATATTCCCACTGTAAAGAGCTGAGGAGCACAGTGTCAGAATGAAGTCAGGGAAGACTGAAGGCAGAACTAACCAACCTCAAAGGCGAATCCTGCCAACCACGAAGGTGACTGTTTTGTGGTCTGTGGATCTGTTATTCTCCTGAGCCACATTGTCCCACATAATTTCTTCCCGAACCATCTACGATGGAAATGAAATGGGAACCTGATAACACAGATACTACTGAAATAATTTGTTGGCAGAAGCGTTTCTTTAAAAAAAAAAATATGCTATGAACTGTTGAATACAATTCTCTGTGACCTCTCCAGTCTCTAAGGAAAAATTCATGTCTCAAGGAAATCTCACACAGAAGCATGAGTGGAAGTTCATTTCTCTGGATTTCCACAGTCTGACCATTTCCAGGCCACTGCCATTATGGGAAGCCTGGATTAAATCAGGATTCCTTTTTCAGCAGTTATGACTTGAACCAATATTTTTCTAAGTAGTGCTAAAAACTTGAATACACAGGCTGGGGAGCCTGTTAGTACAACACTTGATGGTCAAGCATATGGACCTGAATTTCATACTCAGAAATCATGGTAGAGCAATACCTAATGCTTGATATCCTAATGTTGGGGATTCAGGGAAGGCAGAGAAAGGTAGATTCCTGTAGCCTCAGGAATAAGCTGTCCAGACAGCTTACTATAATCCATGAGCTCTGAGTGAACTGATGACAGATCTTGTCTCAGAAAGTAAGCTGGGGGCCAGGCGTTAGCACTCGGGAGGCAGAGGCAGTCAGATCTCTGTGAGTAGGAGACCAGCCTGGTCTACAAGAGCTAGTTCCAGGACAGGCTCCAAAACCACAGAGAGACCCTGTCTCAAAAAACAAACAAACAAAAAGTTAGCTGGACACTTTCTGATGTACAACAGGTAGCACTGACCTCTGTCCTCCACATGAGTGTACACACACCTACACACACACAGGCACACACACACACACACACACACACACACACACACACACACACACACACCTACCTTTAATCGCTATCCTTTCTCCAAATTTGAGGGTCACTGATCCCAGGACCCTGCACAGATTCCAAAATTACATACATACCTCATAAAATAGCCAGCCCACAGTGTATTGCTGCGTACAATAGTAGTATGGTGCAGATGTATGAAAACACTATGCTGAGCTGCTCCTGCTCAGGGAATAATAACAGGCCCGTGCAGGCTCTGTGCAGATACAGTTTTGCCATGCACTATTTTCTATCTAAAGTTAGTTTGATTTGTAGCCTGAGGGATGGGCAGGCATGGAGGGTCTCTTGCCTGGATCTTTAGAATCATGTATGTGTAAGCTGCTTGCTCTCCTTCTCCTGGCCATCCCTTCAGTCTGAGGCCACAGATGAATCTGAGAGCAAAGAGTGCACTGAACTGTGTGGACTGACGCCTATAATAGGGACCAAGAGATGACCCCACCCCCCACCCCGAGTAAGTGAGGTCACTGATGGTGAAGACAGGCAGACTAAGATCTCCGAGGGGGGGGAGGGGTCAAATACAAAACCAAAGGACCCCCTGAGGTCAAGCAGTGAGGGAAAATGGTACAGGTAGCTGTCAGCTAGGATCACAAAAGGCTGACCTGTAAAGAGCTGTGAAGTGCCCCGCCTTAAAGATGGCGCTGGCTTCCATCTTCCACCTCCCCAAGGGTGAGCGCTCTCTGGCGTAAACAAGTCCTTATTTGGTTAAGTCTGTTCAGCCTGTCTGCTTCCACGTTACAGTAGCCTATCTGCAGGGTCTACGTAGCTCACTGGGGTTGGTTAGCGCAAGGGTTGATTTAAGCCTGTGCAGGCATTTCCCCGGGGTCCCGCGGGTCAGAAGAAGCATGTTCAAGGATCCTGATTAAAACTGCATGAAGAAGATCTTCCCGAAGTCGAGTCTTCCTTGCTGGCAGGGGTAGGCGCCTACACTGACCCATGGCAGACTCTGGACCTCTGTTCTGCCTAACTCCACAATGGGAAGTTGGCATCCCTCAGCCTGGGTTTCTTCTCCAGTCAGCTCTCCTGTGCTGACTTTTAGAAAATGGCCTTATCTTATCACTCTTAGGGCAGACCAGAGTCCTCACTGCACACATGGCAAAACCTCTTGTAAAGGATGTGATTCTCTGCACCTCCCTCCCATCTGGAGTCAGTTCTGTCTGGCACACCTTGATCTAAGTCATTCCCGAAGGGGTCTTCTGCTCAGAAAACTGAGCCAAAGAAATGCAAAAAAAGATATCCAGCGCTGATGTAGACCAACCTGCTCATAGCAGATCTCATAAAACTGAGTAAACATGTCAATCCTGCCTTTTCAAGTCAAACCATGCTTTTATTTTAATTAATTGCTGTAGCTTATTAAAACACATCTGTTATGGTCTCCAGATTATCTTTGTGGTATCTGTCATTTTTCACAAAGAGATAACAGGTCCACCTCTGTAAATACTTCCTTCTCAACACTGACTATCATAATCTAATGTTTCATCAAGTATATTTTTAATTTAATGTATTCACTTGTTTCTGGTAATACTTAATTATGTTAGGCTGGGGCAAGGCTAATAAGCACATGATATGCTAAAACTTGTTTGTCTTAGTGATTTAAAGCATATGTATAATAGTTATTAAACTACACATATAGCATGCATATGTCAGCAAAGAAAACCTTTAATTCTGAGGCATGTATGGAGTCAGTCCCACTTCATAAATGGCAGGTAGTAAATGTTTAAGAAATTTTCTAAATTAATGAAATAAAGGAAATTAAAGCAGAAGTGATTAAGCATTCAGCCACTAAATTGCCTTATGTTTTGGAGTTTGTCAGGTAACACTGAGCCTTGGTCATTTCTCTCACAGTATGCTATGAGCACAAAGGTCACAACACTCAGAAAATCTCATGAACTCTTGATCCTGCAAATATACTCTATGTTGTTTTGTGTATAGTCAAGGGACTGCTTCCTCATCAGGGCCCTAGACACTTGGCTATTTCTTTTGCTTATTGCATACTGGCCATGGTGGTGACAATATTGACATAAGGCTTTGCAAGAACTAGAGTGACATGGGTCCAAGCTCATGTAACAGATGACTGCTAAAGACAAAGAGATGCAGTTCTCCTATGAGTATTTCAAAATATCACTAAGAAATGACTGATGATTAAAGTGATGGAAATGTTAATTGCCCTGACTTGATCATTGGCTCACACTGTATCCCAGAAATATGGACCACTCTTGTCTGTCAACCACACATACATACTCTCTTCTGAGGCCAAGACTCCCATTCCCCTTAATTTCCACAAGATCACTATTTATCCTTCAGGAACACAATGCAAGCATGACTTGGAGCAGTGTGTGTTCACTTGAAAGAGACAGACAGTCCCACCTCCTCTCGGAGAAGAGAACCCTGGAGGGAGGCTCTCCTGACTGGCTTCTTTCATGTCTAGCTGAGGTAAACATCCCTATGTTTCTTGACAAGTAAAGGCTGGGATGGAAACTACAGAATTCTCCAGGGTGTGCACAGTCATTCAAGCTCACACATGGCACTAGCCACTGCACCATAGACACCTCATTCTCATGAAAAGTACATTTTCAAACACTCAGATTCTGTGTTCAGGTTCCAATGGCAATCTACAAATGTGCATATCTTCTTAGAGGCAGCTCAGCTACGGATGTAGCAATAGGTAAGAAAGGAGTTCTCTCTCCCTGCCAGCTGGGACCTGGCACATTACCATTTCTGCTCTATGCTTCTGGGAAAAGTGAGTCATACCTCAGGCCAGACTCTGGTGAGGATATAAATTCCATGTCCTCACAGGAGGAGCTGTGAAGTCACTTTACATAGGACCTGGGAACAGGATCTATACTAGATGTTTCCATGGCTGTAGCGAATGGCCTAAGTTTGCCTGCCTATGGAAGTCTGGGAGTGTTCTTGCAGCAAGCACACTGTTGGAGGAATGGATTTCTTTAGATTCCAAACAGGCACATGGTATAGATGATATGGGAGACTCTAAAAAATTCTTCCAATACTAACACCCTATGGCAAAGCCTTCTCGCCTTCATGGTGGAGCCCAGTGCTCAGTAGTAGGTACTGGAGATTCACTATGTACCCTCTCAGAATCAGGAACTAGGATAAGCTACACAGACACCATTCTCTGCTAACAGAAAGCAGGGCACCAGGAGAGAAAGGGTCTGTTATATGTCAGGTTAATCCTGGCACCTTCTTTCTCATCCTCCTGGCTATTCTTCTCTGAGGACCTTTACAGAAATGCGTACAATGACATATTTATCTTTTTAAAAGTCCCTTCCTCAGAGGTCAAGCCTTACACTTCTGTTCCTTCCTCAAGACTGTTGTTTGTTCTTCAGGAACATGGAAACAAATATGACTCAGAGCATTTGTGTTGACTTGTCCCCTGTCTGTGAATAGCACACTGGAAAGTGGCCCTCCTGTGCTGGCTCCAGATGCTCCTGGAGCTGCTGTGACCAATGTATCTGTCCCCTCCCTACCAGATCAGCTTTTATTGCCTGGGACTTTGTCTTATATGTCAAATTTTCTTAGGGAATCATGCCAGGGTCTCTTGTACCATCCGGCTCACCATTGACCTGGGCTAGGCTATTCTGCCATTCCCGGTAAGTCAGCCTGACCCTTGGTGAGACTCCTGAGCTACTCTACTATAGAACTCTTTGGGATAAGGTTTGTTGTCCTCAGTCAAAGACATTGAAAAGCCAGGTCTTTGGGAACAGGATTTTTCTGAACCCCTGACTGTTCTAGAAACAAAGATGCCCTCAAGAATTCGATTGTTATCAATTGCCTCTTTGTGGCTAAGACTGGCTGGTGCCCAGCTTATCCTTTTGTTTTTATTCAGTTTGGGACCCAGGTCACAGGGGTGGCACCTCAATTCAGTGTGGGTCTTCCCATTTCATTTAAACCTTGCTTTAACTGCCCTCATAGAACATGTGGAGTTTAGTTCCCCCAGGATGCAAAATTCCATCAAGTTTAAAGTCTGCACAGTTGCCTTTTGTCATTTTAATATGTATACTTCCCAATAAGAATCCAGGAAAACACAAGACAAAGTTGTCTCCTCTGGGACTTTCTAACTTGGATCAGAAATCTCATCCCTGCTCTGCTCCAGAGTCTAGAATAGACTAGGGCCAATGTGATGGCTGTTCCTGGTTATTCATTTGACTATATCTGGAATGAACTATAATCCAGAAATGAAGGGCACACTTGTGATCTGGATCTTGATGCTGGATAACACATACCTTTAATCCAGACCTTGAGGCTGAAAGACACACCTTCAAACTGGGCCACACCTTCTGTAGGAAGCCTATACAAGGACAATGGAAGAAGGAAGGGTGTGTTCTTCGCCTGCTTGCCCCCACCTCCATCACCCCATCTATTCATTCTTTGAGATCCTGAGATCCCAGCAAAGCAGCTGAGACACCCAGCCTCTTGGGACTGAGCGGTATGTATGTATGTATGTATATATATATATATATATATATATATATATATATATATAGAGAGAGAGAGAGAGAGAGAGAGAGAGAGAGAGAGAGACAGAGACAGAGATTCACTCTGTATGTTCTGTGATTCTAGAGAACCCTAACTAATATGCTACTATAAGCACTAACATCTAAATTCCAGAAGTCCTGACAGGTATTTATTGCAGTTCCTGCCTTCCAGTTATTTTCTCCACATGGTGTCAAAGGCTAAATGGCTGAAGCCCAGAGCTGGGGGTATGACACACAGACCTGCAGGCCAGGTGTGGGCCACACTTCATTGTGAAAGTGTTTTGTTGGGACATAGATACGTCCTCCTGTCTGAGTATGCTTTAGGCAACATTTGGCCGCAAGCAGCAGTATACAACCTGACTGCCACCCTGCCTGCAACACTTGCCAAGTATTTACATTTGGGTAAAGAAGTTTAGAACCACCCCTCCAAGCAGTCTCTGGAGCCATCACTCAGCATACATGTCCTAAGGGGCTCCCTGTTTCATTGTGGTCAGGCTCAGGGAACATGAAGACAAACGCAGTGACTTGTCAGTAACTGACGAGCCTATGATGCCATGTGAGGTCCTAGTGAAACACGCAGACTTTGAAAAGGCCCTTCATAATATTTGCAGACAAATTATACACTGGTAATGAAATTCTTCTCGAGGGAGTGGGTAAAAGGTGAAATGTCAGAAGAAACAAATCACACAAAGGGGTTTTGTGCTTGTAAATGTGGAAGGAAAGAATGACAGATATTAGAATGACAGACATGGTTGAGCTAATCCAGGGTTTAAAGTATCCATGAAAGGGCGCAAAAGGAAATAACATGGAAGGAAGATGAAGGTAATTCAGAGAAACTGGTTAAAGATGGAGGGTCGGCCTCTAGGCAGGACAGCTGACAAAGCAAGGGAGAAAGTGGAACGGAGCAAGCACACAAGCTGTGGGAAATATTAACTGTGCCTGCCCTGCAGGCTGCAATTTATCATGTCTTATGTAGACTGGAGGAAGATTCCTCTCCAACAAATTAACAATAATAATAATGATGATGATGATAATAATGAAATGGTAATAATAATATTAAAATTAACAAATAAAGCTGTTCCAGGGCAAGATAGTGGGAGCAGTACAGCTTCAGGGTTGAGGCACTGAGAGACCATTGAGAATGGTGGCCACATCCCTACCAGCCCACAGGCCTTTGTGTTGGCCCCAAGGATGGTCACATCTGTCCATTTTGTAAGATAAGCTGGAAAGCCTATCGTGAATCAGCTTCAAAAAGTTGGGCAGAGCTTGTTAGGGATTGTGATGAGAGAAAATCGCTGCTAACCAAAGACTACAGAAAGTCTAGGGTTGAGACTGCAGAGGGAAGACTGTTGTGTCAAACTCCTCAACATTGCAGGCAGAAGTGTCCACTCGCATAGCCATCGCAGGAGCCACTATGGAGATTACAGCACATTGGAAGTAGAGCTACTGTGTGGCCCAGAAGTAAGATTCTGCGCAGCCATATTTTATTGCAGTATTATGAGTAACAGTCAGAAAAGGAATTAGTGTGTCTGTCACTGAATGAATGGATAAAGAAAATGTGGTGTTCAGTGAAAATATTACTAAGCAAAACTAGTCAGGATCACTTATATGTGGATACCCCAATCAGTGGATACCCCAAGCTGTGGAGAATAGGGAAGAGAGTTGGATGAGAGACACTGGCCAACAAGTGTAGAGCTATAGTTACGTGAAGAAATGAGTTTTGGCTCCCGGGTTGATTCTTGTTAACAATAATCTTCTGTATATCTGAAGATAGTCAGAAGAAAGGATTTTTTTAATACACTGATGGCTGCATTTTCTTTCTTTTTTTAAATTTTTTATTAATAATATAATTTTAAATTTTTACATGTCGATCCCAGTTTCCTCTCCCTCCCTTCCTCCTTCTTACCCTCTTTCCCCCCTCACATGCACCCTGGCCACCCTCCCCTCCCATCCCCCACCCCTATTCCGCATGTAGGGCTATGCTATCCAGATGGGGTCATGTAAATCTGTCAAGTCATTTGAAATAGGGACTAGGACTTCTCTCCTGTCTCTAGGTTAAGGCAGTATCCCTCCATGGGGGATGTGTCTGCATGGTCCTTTTGCAGGAATACATCTTGGTTCTACTGTCTGAGGTCCCTTAGACTGCTCAGTCCTTCTAGCTGAGACCCGTATTCAGGGGGTCTGAGTCAGTCCCATGCTGGATTCCCAGCTATCAGTCTGGGGGGCCCATTAGCTCCTCCTTGTTCAGGTCAGCTGTCTTTGTGTGTCAGAAGAAAGGATTTTGAAGGTGTTCACTACAAAGAAATGCTAGATATTTAGAGGATGGTTTCCTGACTGTGTAACATAAATCATAAATCAAAACACCGCAGTATCAGCACACGGAGGCAGACCCATTGAAATGCCTGCTCCCAGGAGGCTAAACCAGAAGGGTTCCCAAATCAAAGCCAGCCTGAGCCACATAGCAAAGCCCTACCTCCCAAGTCAATAAAGAGATGTTAAAATTGTACATTACTTACAGTGATTCAACAGTGCAGCATTCCTTGGGAAAGGCCAGATACCTGGGTATCTGCTCTCTGGTCTTCAGACCAATGGGGACATCAAGGTGCTCTGAGATGCCTTGACTATCTGGAGTGGCTTGCAAGGCTGTGAAGACAATCACATATCCTCTGTGCTCACTCCATCTCTCTTCTGTCTAGGCCTTTACTCTCAAAGGCCCCTCTCCTGCATCTTCTTCTGGTCCCAGCTGGATGTCAGCTAATCACTTTCAAAGACATTAGCTGATAATGGTTCAAAGCCTTATGCTTCCAAGGGATATTTCAGTTTTAAATGGAAACCAAAGGATGGCAATTTTTCCCTGCTTATCCATCCCCCTTCAAGAATCGGCTCTTTTATTAAGTGACAGACCATGAAACAAAAGGAAAGGCCCGCCATGGATCACAGGCCTGCAGCATCAATTCATTAATTCAATAAGGACATAGCTTTGCTCAGCCTCTGGAGTCATCTGGAATCCCTGTTGCTACCCTTGATGACTCCTAGCATTCCTAAGAAAATAAACCCAGTTAATAGGGGTGAATATAAATCTGAGAGGAAAAGGTAGCTCTCCGAAGGAGGGCTTAACCTGCATACTGGAAAGATTTCTATTTTAATGTTGGCCACTTGCAGCTGAACTTGATTATGAAGAGAGAAACTGTTTGCTTCATTAGGCTTTAATTATAGAGATGAATTATTGTGGATGAAAAGAGAGAGCCGCAGAATTATGGAGATTGAATTCCAGTTCAATAAACAACTTCAAATATCTTTACGGGAGAAGGAAGCAAGCCATGTTCTTTTTTTTCCCAATTTAATTTGATGTCTGTTGACAAATGATTTCAGACTGTTTCAGGGGGAAAAAAAACCTTAATCTCTTCAGTGTGTTAGTGGCTATCATTTAAACTCTCGGTTTCCCCTTAATTGTATTTTCTGATGGTGGGATGAAGACAGACAGGCCTCACTTACGCATCAATTTATTTTGTGTAATAATGACAAAATGGTTCATCCATGTTTTCACGTCTGTCCAGAGAGCCAAATTGCCTTTATCAGACTTCAAAGCCTTTCAGAGTATGCAAAATGGACCAACTCTCACCCTGGAACTAACTGGAGGACTTTCAGAACAAGATCCAGCCTAGATCTAATATGGTTCAATATTTATTTTAGCCATGGTAAATACCTCACACCCAGGGACAGTCCTGTGTAGCAGCCTTTCTCTTCCTGTCTCTATTTTCTCTTCCTATTTTCCTGCCTTTAACCTCAACTGCCAAGCTGAAAACCTCTTTCTAGGCTGATCTCACAGGGGCATTTTTGGGAAACACAAACTATCTGTTATATCCTTCTGTGGTTCCCTATGTGGACTTGGTAGACCTTTACTCTGAAGTCTCTCAGACACATTACAATCCATACAAATACATCTAAGGACAATGACATCCAATAGAGTTCTCAGCATGGTTAGCTGGAGTGGATCACAAGCCTCCATTAACAAAGTCAGTTTCTTCTCCTATTAGTTATTACTCCAACATGCTACTGAAGCCCAAAAAGAGATATGTTATTCTAAGATTATTGGGACACAAGCCAAGTAGAATCCATTATTCTATCTTTAAATATGCCAGCAGCTAATAGTGGAAAGAATGAATGTGCTTGGGGAAGGACCTGGGATTGTGCCAGACACCATCAATGATCTGTGTTATAACCACCTCAATAAAAAGGTCCTTCCCCTCTAACAAGTGCTGAGATGCCCAGTGACAGTTGGAATTTCAGAAGGGTCACATGACAAAGTCCTCTCTACTGGAACAATTTCTCAAGCATGGCTTTGTGCTAGAATTAGCTAGTGAGCTTCACAGAGGGTCTGGACTCCAGCCTTCTGACAGAGAACTCATCTGGCTTCAGAGGCCTACAGGAACTTCCCAAGGAAAATGAGCAATATTAGACTGAGATAGCTCTCAGGCAAAGACACAGTGGAGTGATTTGGTATGGAAGCTCTAGAAGCTGCCCTAGTTTGAGCCTTGTGTGAAGCTTACTCACCTTCTGGAATGCTAGATTCAAGTCCCACTGTTCACCAGTGTTTATGACATATAGTGGTGTCAGGAACATAAGAGGATAAGTCCTTTAGAAGGGTCTTGACTGTCACCAAGCCGTTGCTATCTTAACACTGTGGTCTGCATCTTGAATAGCCCCAAAGGTCCATGTTAGAGGCTTAGTCCCCAGCTTGGCCATTGTTAGTGGCAGTGAAACTTTGAAGAGGTGGAATCTGGCATTCTGGGAATGGCTTGGGGAGTAACATCATTTGTTGTGCAAGCATGAAGACCTGAATGAAGAATTTGGATCTCAGCACCCACATAAAGCATGGCCAGGTATAGCTACTCTTCTGGTCTCAGGAAAAAGAGACCAGAAGATCTCTGGGGCTTTCTGGATGCCAACCTCTCCCCAGGTTCAATGAGAGATTGCATCTCAAAGGAAAAGGATAAAAAGGTGAAGAGTGATAACATAATACACCTGACTCCCCCGCAGACATCCATCTCTGCATACATGTATACATATATCACACACACACACAGAGAGAGAGAGAGAGAGAGAGAGAGAGAGAGAGAGAGAGAGAGAGAGAGAGAGAGGAGGTAAAACCCACCAAGAGGTCTTTATGTCATTGAGGTCATGTCTTCAAAGGAAATCAGAGACTTTGGCCCCTCCATATTCACAAAAGCTTGACTCCCCAACATGTTCTCTCCATGAAGCACTTCCTTGCCACAGGCCACAGTCCTATGGTGTTATTACTAGCTAATCACATGTTGGACGCTTTGATTCTATGAACCAAAACAAAATCTTTCAACAATTGATTCTCTCAGATGCTTTGCGATGGAAAGCTGACTGATTCAATCAGTTCAGTCCCCCAGCAAATATTACCACAAGCCTCAAGCCTCATGTGGCCCCGCCTAAGGTACTCTACTGGTGTGTACCTTCCTGGCTGGAACATTTTACCTTCTTTGTTCCTGGTTCTCCCTGCTCTTATATTGCTGACCATAGTTTTTCCCCTAAACTCTGACTCTAAAAAGTTTATCATAATTTCTTCTCATCTGTTTTAAATTTCCTATATAAAAGTCTTTAAAAGAACAGTTAAAAATAAAATAAAATAATAAACCCAGAGCAACATCTTCCATCTAATGCATGCAGCACCTGGTTTCCAGAATGGTTTCCAATGATTCTAGTCTTGTATTTATTACTGCATGTCATTACTCAATAAATCTACAACAGCACTCAGAATGCCTGCTCACCTGGAGTTACCACTGAACACTAGGAAATTGCTTGAGGGTCACATGCCTGATAGACATGTCATCTTAGTAACAACATTAATACTAACTTCAGTACATGTTTCAAGGGCGCAGACTGATAAATTTGACATGTGTATTTGTTATGCATCACTTTCTCTCTTGAAGAGTGATATCATGCACACACTTTTGCTAAGGCTCTCCTTATCTATAAGGCCCTTATTATTCTGGTATCCTAAAGAGTATTTTTGGACACACACACACACACACACACACACACACACACACACACACACACACACCCCCTCTTGTCCTTCTGTATTTATCTGTAAAATGCAGAGAGCATTGATGAGTAACTCCTCTTATCTTGACATCTGATGGGACCACTGGACAGCAGCTCCCAAGGAACCTTAGTGATAGTCTAGGCTATCTAGAGACAAGAAAACTGAGGTTCAGAAACTGGCTGGATTGCCCAAGTCCCTTAGCTGTAAAACAGCTCAAGCTATTTCTTCCCACTTACAGGCATCTGCTGTGCCCATGGCAGAGCTACAGAGGAATGGGGATGGTGCCGTGATGGGTAGTGGGCTCCAATGGAGGAACTGAGTTCAAAGGACTCAGCTGGTCTGGCTTCAGGGCTTAGCCTACTGGCCCTCACTTTACTGCATCAAATTTACCTGTAGAGGTTATTAAGCCACAAGCTGCTGGGAAGTGGAGCCGCTAATAGTTCGAGTTCCTGATGCTGCCCTTGGAGCCTAAAAATATCCCCTCTTCACGAGAGGTCACACTTGAGGAGGAGGTCCAGTGAATGCAACAGTACTCTCCAGCTTCTGTTTATCTCCACTGTTATCAGTCACCGCATCACAGCTGTTCTTAATACTTCCCTGTGGATGGCTCATCCCAGTGCCCACTGAGGTCTTCCCTCTTTCTCCCATCCCTCCTCTTCCCCTCATGACCTATCACATGTTTCATTGCAAACAGAGCTCCACTTACTCAACATAGAGCTGCTGCTGTCTGTTCATAAGCCACAAGAGGCAGGGTCAGTAACCTGTACTAGAATCTCTATTGGGGCATGACACTTTTGTGGTTGTTGGTGTTTCTTGCTTGTTTTGTGTAACAGTCTTCCTTGGGACTGGCTTTGAACCACGATGTTTTTGCATCAATCTCCCTGGTTCAGGGATTATAGAAGTGTGTCACTATGTCTGACTCAAAATGTCTATAAACTATTTTTTTTCTAGTTGTAACTCACTGTCAAAGGACATTACAGAAGTAATGTGACCTAGAAGCTTGGCCTTCCCACATGCACTGGGACACCAAGAGTACAATCAGGGTGAACAGGTGAAATCTAAATACTATTATGAAGACTCCATAAGTAGAAAATTATGCACATGACCTCTATTAGTGATGGTTGAAGTCGGAGTCACTGAAGACTACAGAGTTGCCTTCCAGCTGTGTGCAAGGCACATGAGAAACCTAAATGAACTTAGACTTAGGCTCAGGACCCAATCTAACTTGTGTTGCATCTTTAACTACTCACAAATCTGGAAAATAACAAAACATGAAACACCCCTGGTGTGAGCCTCTCCAGGTAAGTGCCACTCGGCTTTTACTTGGATCACTTTCCCTAACGATGGCTTGCTGCCCAAGACAAGAGGCCTGGCCTGGTGCCATAAATGTGGGTGGTGCAATGTGTAGGAAAGGCCAGATAAGGGGCATGTGGCCATCAAAATCATGCAGAGTAATTCACGTACACCATGCCCACTAATGCGAGTGAGGCAATTCATTCTCAGCAGGCATCTGTGGCACCTGTCAATAGGATATATAATGGCTGCAGTCCCAGGAGTGTGATTTTTTTTTCTTTTTCTTGATGTTACCAAATCATTGCAAAAATCACTCGATCTATATTCAAAAAGATAAAGACAAATTGAATGACCTGGGGGGTAGAATGGACTACATCCAGGCTAGCAAGGTGGCTCAGGGAGTAACGGTACTTACGCCACTTGACTGAAAACTCTAAAGCCTGTCCTAGAAAGCCACATGAAAGATGGACCAAACTAACTGCCACAAGCTGTCCTCTAACCACATCACACAAAAATACACATGACTTAATTAATTAATTAATTATTCACCTTGGACTGGTGGCAAAGCTCCACTGATAAAGGCACACACACACATACACACACACACACACACACACACACACACACACACACACACTCACATACACAAATACACACAGACACACACTCACACACACACACACACTCACACACACACACTCACACACACACTCACACACACACACACACACACACACACACAAATACACACAGACAGAGAGAGAGAGTTGTAAACAGTACATAAATTATTATCTTTAACAAAAAGAATGAACTACATTCAATTTGCTCAGAGGAGAGGAAAAATGTCAGTCTCCGAAGCTTTTGATACTTAAGAATTATAATGCATGGACAGTCTCATTTTCCTAAAGTTCCTCAATTTCTAAACAGCCCTTACTGAGGAATAGTATGTGTCTGTGTGTATGTACATACACACCTCCTTTACCATGCCACAGGCCAGAGAACAGTTTTCAGGAGCTTGTTTCCACCTTCCATCATGGATGCTTCAGGGATGCAGCAGGGGCCTTTACCCACCGAGCCATCTCTCCAGCCCTTGTCAATTCTATCTTCATTCAAACTAAATGCAGTTTACCAAGTATTTGACCAAACAAGAGCACAGGTTAGATGTGTTCAGCCATGAGGCCAGAGACAAAGATGCCCAGGGACAGCAGCACAGGTCATCCAAGGCAGATCTACTCATGCCCTATCTCCCAGGTCAAATTTCTTTCCAAGAACAGCAGCATTCAGGCCTGTCACTTTTCAGGCCCCAGCTCTTCTCCGTTCTCAGCCAGTCACATTGCCTGAACCTCTTTATGACTCTTGCAGCTTTATTCAGGGATTCATTGTTGAAGAGGTCTGTTTACCCATGTGTGTGTATGTGCATACACACGTGTGTGTGCCCAGAAAAGAAAGTCCTCTTGTGCTATTGGTATGATGTCAGAGCAGTTTCTCACTCCCCTCTACAAAGCTTTCCTTCTTCTGATGCAGCAATTAGTCGACTATTAATAAAAAGACATTAGGTTATGCTTATTTATTTTTAAAGAATGACATCATCTCCAGCCTTCATGCCTAGCAAAGGAGCAATTCACAGGTCTTTCCATTTATGACATCAGAAGAGCTGATTGAACTTGGCAATTACCTCGCTGTTTTTACAGTGTGACCAACATGCTGAAAGAGGGTTATTTGCAAGGGGCTGAATAAATATATGTGATTATATGTCTTCTTATTTTAAGTGAATTTGTAGCCAGTGACCAATACCTGCAAACATCCGCATTTGAGTTCAGAGCCAAGCTGCAGCTCTCAGCCTGAGATCAGAATGGATGCATGCTAATCCCTACATCCTCAGATTGCTGCCCATCACGGACTCCCAGAAAATGAAATCCTTCCAGCCAGGACCAATCACTCACTCCAGCTTCTAAACTGAGACCTGGAGGAGCAGATTGGAGGAAATAAGAGATTGACAGAATCCTGAACCGAGAAAAGACTCTAAGGTTCAACTTCACACACATGGGACCTGGACCCTAAAGTATGAAGGAAGCTTTGTTAATGCTACATGGTAGCAAGTGGGAAGCTGGCTTTATGTCTACCCTGTGATAATGTCCCCCCTCATAAACATGCTGACCATAGCCTAAGGCAACATCTCTTTCTGTAGGAACTTAGGATCACACTTGAGTTTGTAGCCATTCGTACAATGCTCAGTATTGTCTTCAGGCCAGACAACACAGCCGTGAGGGTCTTTCTTGTGTTAATAACTGCATTTACTCAGAACAGGGCAGGACTCTTCAGCCATTCCTGGCATGGACATTGGGAAGGGAATCCTGTCACCTCCCCCTTCCCAAAGGACTCTTCATTTAAAGACACAGATAGATTTTTGCTGAAGGAATCAAAGCTCCCTCCCCCCCCCCACACACACTCAGCTTTCATTATGAGCAAGCTCAAAGCTGTGGCTTTATCAATAAGGGATGGGACTATGTCAGCCATCAGGAAGATAATCAGATCTATTAGCGCTCAGTGGCGAGACTGCCAAAAGGCTAACTAATCGACTAGCAAGACTTGGCCTTTGACCAAAGCCAGTCAAGGGGAACTTCATCTGCTACATTCATAGCTTCTGCTTAGAATCGGGCCTTGTCATGACAGGCAACAGCCAGACCCCAAATCGACCTGTGACTCTATGAAGACATGTCCCTAGAACCAAGGCTCAGATTGAAACACAGATATATGTACAAGTAACTAACATCCCAGGGATGTACTTTAAAGATTGTCATATGCCTCAGTGACCTGTGGGTTCTGATGCTTTTTCAGACTTCTAAGAAAGTGTACTTCAGGGCAGACAGTGTGTAATGACAGGCCACACAAAAGGACCACTTTTTAATATAAGGCTACTATTCATAGAATTAATAGTCCTATCCACAAAACAATCAGGATAGCACTTAACATGAACTGGAACCTCAAGTATATTTCCTAATGAACAAAAGAGCTGCATTATTCCACCCTGAACTCCAGGCAGTAAACTTATATATAGAAATGTATGGTTTTTGATAATATGATAGTTACAAAGATAACAGTTTTACACTTATACATCAGAATTACCACTCCAGGGTCTAAGGGATCTGACCCATCTCCTCATCCACCAGAAAGCCAGGGACAAAGCTTTAAAAAAAAAAAGACAGATGATCAAGAGAAAACTGTAACAAAACATTTAATAAACATTTTACATGTCATAGGTATCTTCACAAATGAGTCCCCAAAGACAAAAGGGAAGCAGTTACATGTATGAGTGGGTTCAAGGATCAATGGACAGATATGAGCAAGTCATGATTGACTAAGTAGATACCCATCCAGATCCATCCAAATCCTTCTGGGTCTCTCTAAGTAGCATCCTTTCCTGAGTGTATGGCAGGATCCTCTGGGTAATGGTCTCCAAAGAAAGATGGGAGGGGATAAAATGACCTTCTGAAGTTTTGTTGGTAGCTTTGCAAGTATGACAGAACAGTTTCTATAACTTCCTTAAGGAAGAAGGATGCTCAGTTCTGTGACTCACAAAGATGGCTGGAGCATGGGCATTCAGGAGAAGGTCAGGAGGGACTTGCTTCTGATGCCATCATGTCATCATCTTTTGCTGTTGTAAGTACTCAGTGTGTCAGAACTCCATCACCACATACTTCACTGCAGGATCCTAATGACTTCTTTGCCATATATGTGTCAGCACCACCATGAGTTGGATCATTTATAGATTCACTAGAACTCTTACTCAGAGAAGCCCAAGGGTCCTGGCACCCTTACCACTGGGAGCTTGCTGAGGACACCAGACCTGGAGCTCTAGGCTAGGCCTTCAGGGCGTACATTTTAACACATCCCTAGGAAACTCAGGCATCTGGTACCCTATTCTAGAGAGAAAGCTATCGAACTTGGACAGCCGTAGGAATAATGTGGGACCTTAGAAGTGACTTAGGGAACTGGCTCAAGTGATTGGGGCAATTAAGTGTCACTACAGGCTGTAGTTCCTGAGATGCTTCATGTCTAACTTGAAAGGTGTTAGAATTGAAGCCAACGGTGTTGTTCACTTAAAAGGCAAAACCTAAAACCCTGTGAGAAAGGGTGAGGGAAATTAATGTAAGTCACAGGAAGTAGAATTTGAAAATCTGGAGGTCTGGGGTCCAGGACAGCAGGAAAGGTATCTTTCACAGTTTTCAAACAGGTGACTAATTTGCCTTAAATGCATGCTCTCTCCAGGCTCTCTGAGTGTTTCCTAGTCACAGGGGTGGATCTGTCTCCCACGTTGACTCATATGCTATTCCCTGGAAACACTCGCACAGACACTCTGCAATTGGTAATCTTTCTTATTTAGGTTGGTAACTAACATTAACTATCCCAGCAGGCTAAGATAGAAGGTTCTAATGAGACAAGACTGGACATGAGACCCACAAGAATATCACTTTCAGAATAATGGACAGGAAGTGCTTCCCACGCAGGAAACAGAAAGTCCCAAGGAAGGGACTGAGCTAGAATAAATTCATTATCCTGAGGACAAAGGGCCACAGTGCTGGCTATGGACAAACCTGTGGATGGCTTAAGATGGACACACAGTTTCAGGACCAGAAATGGGTCATACTGGGTTCTGTTGGACTTGACAAAGGGATTTGGCTTTATTCAAGAACAATAGGAGAGCCGGGCATTGGTGGCACACGCCTTTAATCCCAGCACTCGGGAGGCAGAGGCAGGCAGATCTCTGTGAGTTCAAGGCCAGCCTGGTCTACAGAGCAAGTTCCAGGACTGGCTCCAAAGCAATACAGAGAAACCCTGTCTCAACAAACAAACAAACAAACAAACAAAAAGAACAATAGGAAGTGCTTGGAAGACTGTAGTAAAGAGCCCGTTAGAGAATGGATTACTGTGGGGAAAGTAGGAGCTAGAAGACCAATTAACAGTTACTGTAGTTGTCCAAGTATGAGAAACTGACTTGAGTGGATGTGTAAACAACAACAAGGGGTTTCATCCCCTATTGCTGAAGTGTTGGAGCATTTCTATGGATTTACTGTAAAATTCACTGTTTCAAAAGCTCTGGGTCCATTCCCATGCCGTTTATGTAGATATACTTTATAGAAGCTTGTTTATGGCATGCAGTCAGTCAGAACAAAGGAATGCTCACCAGCTTGGGTGTGAGACCAAAGGAGGACCCCACTCATTCCTCCTAGCACTTTCCCTGCTTTAGGAAGAGGCTTTCATTCATAAGTCTCGTGTTTGTCATTCGTGGATTTTTGTTTTGTTATACCTGATTTCGTTTGGAGCCCTCAAGGCTCCTTGTCATTTGCTCTCTCCATGTGAGCCTGGGGAGAATTCACACGATTTTGAGCAGTTAAGTGCCTTTGAATGATTTAAAATGCTGGCAAGACTAACTCCTTGGCAGGGAGATAGGAGTCCATGTTCTTTCCAGCTGTGGGTCAGATTCATATTTGGAAGGAGACCTTCTTAGAGTCAAGAACATTAAATATATCCAGGTGTTTTTAAGAACTACAAAAACACCCAGCTAAGAAGAACCTTCCATTGTTCCTCCAAGATGCCACACTTCTTCCTCAATGAAAATGAACCCCGAGGATGGAGCCTGTGAGAGGGCTATTGGAACCTGTCCAGCAGTCTAGGAGGAAAAGGGGCTTTGGAGAACATTAGAAGCAGGAAACAAGCAGGAGAGTAAGGGTACTTGCAAAGGTGCTAAAGATGAACGGGGGCTTAACTTCGTAAAGAAGGAGATCTCGGGTAGGTGGGAGAAAATCCCTCTCTAGTAGTGGGTGAGTTACAAAGAATGGGGGCAGGGAGGGGAACTCGAGAGGTAATAAAACATCGTGTTTATGATGTTAGGTTAAGAGGGGAAAAGAGAAACAAAAAACGAAGCCTTAGCCTCTCAAGTGGGACCCTTGGCCCTGAGCCAGGGCAATGGTCAGCTCACTGGCTGTGGCATCTAAATAGCCGTCAGTGTCTCTGCCCCGGTGTTGAGGCTGATATCCATGACAGTTAACAACATTTTCCTTCTAGCTGTTTTCAGAGAGGACACAAGGGTGATTAGAAGAGGGGCCATTTGAGACTGGGCTGACATCCAATAACTACCAGTGCAATCCAGCATAATTGACCCCAAAGCAGTTGACTCTGTGACACCGGATCGAGCCCTGACGGCTTAGCAGAGAGACCAGGAAAGGAAATTAATAAGTGATGTGAGTGAATTCAGGCACCTGGTAGTTAAATGGACTTAGACACTTTCATCCTTTGTTATTGGATTGAATCTGGTCCAGTTGGGAGTTACTGAAAAATTGATGGCAATAAACCGGCGCCTGTGATATGCCACTTCGCGGCTCAGAGCCTCTTCCTGGATCACCAGGGGGAAGTGACGCCACTGTGGCTCAGGCACACGCTCGAGTTCTGAACTCACACAGGCTTGCCTTGTTTCTGCCTAACAGGTGGGTATAAAACATGATAAATAGTGAAAGGCTTTGGAACCAAAAGTAGGATTTTAAAATGCCAGAAAGACCTGGGTTGGACACAGCTCAAGAAACACACCTTTAATTAGAACAAAAACCAGTCTCTTGCTGGCTTCTTCTATATTAGGGGCTGACACCAGACCCCACATTTTCCTTGCCACTGTAAAAACAAGTTCTTTGCCTAATTCTACTAATTCTACTGTGGAATATTTGCTTCTATTTTTGTTTTTTGCATTTTTATTTATTTTAATGTGTGCTTGCATGTGTGTGTATCTGTGCGTGCCACAGCGCCTGTGTATAGATCACAAAACAACTTTTAGGAGTTTGTTCCCTTCTTCCATGGTGTGGGTCCCAGGGTTAAACTCAGATTGTGGGGCTTAGCCGCAAGCTCCTTTATACCAGTTAAACCATCTCTCTGGCTCTAAGATTTAGTTTCTTCTCCTGTTTTTCCCTAGTAGAGATCTTCATACATGAGGTCATAGGCCACATATGAGAGGACAGCAGAGCCTGATAACGTTGTCATCCACTTACTAATAGGAATCAACACAAGTCTCAGATTTCAAGGATGGAAATATTCAAAATAGCAGATAAAAGCTGGTTTTGGTTTTGGTTTTAATTAAAGCAGGTACTCTCTCCACAGGGTTTACCTAACCCTTCTCACGACACACGGGCATCCTGGTCCTTCCCAATGCTTGCACTGACTGAGAAATTAAATTCTCTAAATGTGAGCATCTCGGAGTATGGGCTTTAGGGTTGCTTTTCACTGTTTCAAAGACATGGAGCTACTCACCATCCACGGAGGCCAATTTTTTTTTTTTTTCTTTTTTCTTTTTTTTTTTTTTTTTTTTTTTGGCGTTTCTTTGATTCAACAAGCCTGGAACCAGCTGTGGCTTTTTTCTTGCTGGGGTTCCCAGGCTTCCCACTTGACATCTCACTTTTCAGTCCTGGTGCCAATGAAGCTCCTTCTGATAGAACTTCCCTCTTCTCTGCTTTCAAGAGGACCCTTAAACCTTTCTGCCCTCTCTAGTCACTCACAACTCACGTTAAACCTTGATTACCATTAGGGACTATTTGGAGGTAGGAAGTCTATGAAGAGACTGGGTCCTTAGGAGCAATTAAAGCCTTTCCCACCAGAGGGGGTTATTTCTTGAGGGCTGGATTAATCATCATGAGAGTGAAGTGTTACGAAGCAAGACTGTCCTTGTCATTTCTTTTTTACACACCCTCATGCCTGCTCAGCCACATGGCGCTGAGGTGTGATGCCTCTCCAGACACTTGCCATCCCTTGAACTTCTCAGCCTCCAGGACTATAGAACCTTCCATGTTCCCCCTTCATAAATTAACCAGCCTCAGATATTTTTGTTATCTCAACAGAAAACAGACTAAGTTTATATTTTAAGATTTGTAAAGTGTCTGGGAACCATGTTCATGGGGTAACCTCAGAAGAGGGCATCAGACCTGTAAAATTGGAACTACAGGCAGTTCTTAGCTCTTGTGACGGTGCTGAGAACCGAACCCATGATCTCTGCAAGAGCTACAAGCACTCTTAACCCCTGAGCCATCTCTCCATCACCCCATAATGTATGTTAAGGTTTCTGTACTTCCTTTCCTCAGAGAAAACTTCTCACCAGAAGTCCCATCCTCTTCTTGGGTTTTCTGTCATCTATTGGCACCTTGCTAGAGCCCTGTGTGTCTTTCTCAGAATATCCCATTGGCTGTCAGAGACCAGTGATGAATATGTGGACTGCCGAGCAGTCCTTCTTGTTCTTGACACAATGAATGGAGAATTCAGAGGCAAATAGGAAGGTGTTCCTGATGAAATTCCTGATGTTCCAGTTTCACAGCCACTGGCTCTCCTGAGCTAAACACCATCTTCTCCTTGAGAACCGTAGGACTTGAAGCCTAAAGAACACCAGCGCCTCACCTTCTCCTGTTCAGATGAGACAGCAGAAACTGAAGGCATCCCAAGACTCTTTCTTGGTTTCCTCCTGTTTATTCTGATGAAGCTTCCAGACCACAACTTAGTCCACAAATAATCAATGGGAGCTGTTTGTCTTTGGTTGGTGGGGGAGTATATTTGTTTGTCTGGTTTGTGCATTTTCCCTGCTCCTAGTAAACTCAGAAGACGTTCACACAGTATGACCACAGTTCCTCCCATTGGTGGTTTTATAAGATGCAGAAGGCTCAAGGATCCCGAGGAGCACACAGGAGGAAGATGGATCTTTCATAGTTGCCTTCCATCATCAGGATAATCACCTTATCTCAAGCTTGACTCCTCTGGAATCAGGTGCTGAGAGGGCTGGCTTAGAATTGTTTATTTTGGAAATAACCCCATAACTGGCTTGCAGGAGAGTGAGGAAGCAAGAGGCAAGAGGAGGAAGCCAGTTCAGAGTTTGTTAAAGAGCTGCTCACCATCCTACCCACCATGAGCGACTGGGCTTAATTCTACTCAGAGACCACATGATGCACACCACCAAGCTGTTCCAGCACAGAGGAAAGAGTACCCATGTGCTCACATTCCAGGATTAGTTGAAGGATGTTAGTGACTAGGAACTATACCTCCCTGGTTCCCACTCCATTCCTGAGAGTCCAGCTCCAATCACAGGCTAGAGAAAGCCATGAGAAATGAAGGTTGCCATCATCACACACATCAAGAAGCAGATGTTGCCACATCAGAGACCGACTAGGGAGCCCACTCAGGCACCCATGTCTCACCCACCCACAGACTGCACAAGTGCTGTAGTCACAGGGCACTGACTTAGAAAAACAAAATTCAGGATTGAAGTCTTGAATAAGCATCGACATAGGCAGGGAGCCAAACCTTCCAGTGTGCTGGCATAATTTATCTGGAAATTTCTAGAAAAGTGCACTCCAAGTAGATGATGCTTAATGCTATGAACATCTACAGATGTGAGAACAAGAAACACTTACTACTGCAGGTGGCAGCTTTGTTGGATTATTTGTCACACACATTATAGCTGACTGATACAGTACTCAAGAGAATACATTTACTAGAACAATGTGAATAGTTAAGTTTGAAAAGTATAATTATAGAGCTGGCAAGATGGCTTGGTGTGTAAGGGTGCTGGCATGAGCTTTACTACCCTAGCTCAGTCACTAAACTCAAGGAAAATCCGACTCCCACAAGCTGTCCCCTGACCTCCATATATGTATGTGTGTATGTGTGTGTGTGTGTGTGTGAGATGGCAGGGCCATATATGTACCCATATATGTGTGGAAGCCAGAGGTGGGCATGGGATGTCCTACTCTCTGACTTATTGTCTGAGATGGAATATCTCACTGAACCTGGAGGTAGATTGGCAGCCAGGAAACTCCAGCAATGTTCCTGTGTTCACCTGTAACAATGATGAGATTTATAGATGCATGTGGCCACACCCATTTTCTATGTGGCCACACCTACTTTCTATTGGATGTTATTGTTTTGAACTTGGATCTTCAAGTTTGTGTTCTTACTCACAGAGCCATCTCCTCTGTCCTCTATTACGATGATTTTTTAAAATATGTTGTTTATAGTTTACCTCATTGTTTGCAACTTAGCAAGATGTGGACACATCTGTCAGTGTTTTCCTGTATTTTTTTACCTGCTTGTTTGAGAGTTAAAATAGTTATTCAGAGCAGGAAAGAGGGCTCAGTGGTTTAGAGAACTTGCTGTTCTTACAGAGGATTTGGGTTTGGTTCCCAACACTAACATGGCAACACACAACTTATCTATACCTCCAGTTCCAAGTGATATGACATCCTCTTCTGACCTCCACAGGCACCAGGAATGCATATGGTGCACAGACATACATTCAGGAAAAATACACACATCAAAAGAAAAATAAATACTAAATCTTAAAAATGAAATAGTTAGTCATACTTCTCTAATACTTTTATAATCATTAAACTTTTAACTTAAAAGCCATACACTAAAATAGATGTATTCACATCTAGCCACAGTCCAAGAATCACGAATAAAATGAATCACTAAGGTCCGTTTGCTTGTGAGTATAAGCGTGCTTTTTACATGTTACATGGTGGACTTCACTCATGTGTACTTCTCAGGAGCAGTCAGTCATGCCTTTAGAGCACATATGTCTCATGCCACCTTTGCTCAGGCATCTTCTGTGAACAGCTCACCTCCCCCTTTCCCGCCCTGTGCACCTCCTGCTAAAGGTCTTCAGGGTGGGGTACCATGCCTTCTCCTTGGTGCCCTGGGTGCACAGTACCTTGTGCCTGAGTTGAGCCACCTCCTCTTGGCTATGTTCTATTCACCCTTCAGAACTAAGCTCATCAGCAGCACCTCAAGGGAAGGCAAACATTTTATCTAATAAACACCAGTGGTCCCTATTCACTGCTACCCTCTGATACATCTGCCACTCACCCTCCAAGTGATGCTGATGAAGTGCCAAACCTGCATGTGGCCACATCACTACTGTATCAGGCCTGCCACAAAGGCTGGATGTCTTGACTGTATGAACACAAGTTGATTGTTGCAGTCAGAAAACCCAGCATCCAAACACTTTGGGATGTAAACCTTTTCATGCTCACCTGACATCATAAATGAAGATGACACTCCTAATCTCATGGAATAAGACTGAGCCAAAACTCAAGTGCCAGGAGTAGATGGGTGAGAAGAAATGAGTTGAGGGAGAGAGAGAATTCAGATTCTCTGGAATTTTGTGGTATACACTAAGGGCGATGTAGGCAAAGGACAAAACCTTGGAAGGAAAATGTCTTCACAGAGAGTCAGTGTGATGGCTTTAGATAAAGAGGAAGAGACTCCGATGGAGAAAACCCATTTCCACAGTCTGGTGATGGTACCTGGGTTGTGCTGTTTCTACAGGCAATAGCTGTGGAATTTGAGCATGTAACAGCACTGGATAAAGAACCTAAGCATCTCCTGTTGCCCCTACTTTGACAGGGAACATGTACGTACTCTGCCACTGATGTATTGTTGTGACCCAAGTCATCTCACAGTTCCTGCTCAGTTCCCCTAATGCTTTCCCCACAGTCCACTGTGCTACGTCATTCAAATGGTGGTAATTTATATGCTCTCAGCAGAACAAATACCCTTCTATATAGTCCCTTGCCTTCATCAATATGCAATATAAATCAGGAAAGACTCACTGATGTATTAAAATACTGTATAAAGTTCCCTTCGGGCTATGTGCATAGATGTGCAGGAGACAACAGTGAACATTGTGTTTAGACTCCACTCCCCTCCCCAAGATAGCTCATTATCCAAAAGCAAATATCCTAACTCTGAAAAGAGTTGAAACCCAGGAAACGGATCCTCTGCATCATTTAGAATGAGGGCTACTTACTTAATTTCCCCAGGTAGTAAGTCTCTTGAAGAGGACCTTGTCTCTTCCATCAGTGTATCCCAGCAGCTGGCACAGACAGCAACCTGAATGTTGGCAAAGAGTCAATGTGTAGGAACCAGAAGAACATTCTGAGACTCTGTGTGCCCCTGGAAAGTGAACAGAGCCAACTAGTTGTTGCTATTTGATGATGTGGAGTGGCAGAGTTGCCATCATCACCCTCATGGATAAAATGGAGCATTTCAGAACACTGTGAGGAGATGGGCCAGGGTTGCTTTAGTGAGAGAACCCCAAGGCTGATTGGTATAGTCTGAACCTTGGAGACTTATCCACCAACTCTGTTCACAAGGCTTGAGAGTAGCAGCCTGTGATTGTCCCAGGAAAGCCTTGGTCCTGCTTGCAGGACTGCAAGGCTGGTCTTAGGTTATATCATCAGAACAAGAGACTTCAAGTGTCTGTCTATGGAAAGGGACCAGAAGCCAGCAAGTGTTGGATTCAAGGAACACAGGTTGGCAGGATAAGGCAAACAAAACATCATCTGGACACATGCTTGCCTTCAGGGAAGAGTGATGCCTGGGATCTCAAATCTCATCCAAGTTCACTGCATTTGGCCCAAGGCTGGCTCTGATTCAAGGTCACAGAGTCTTGGATTCTATCATCACTGAAATAAACACCACTTTGCAATCTGTACTTTTTATTAATGGTGTGACTCACTTAATGAAGGATCTGCCGACTCCATCAATCTTCTGTTTGGATGAGGCCCATCCAGGCACCACATGCAGCTGCCAGCCTGGCTCTGCTCAACATTTGGAGTCCAGTCATCCTTATGAACATTTGCCCTGCAGAACAGGGCTGGGGGAGGGGGCACATCAAAACTCCATTGGTGCAAAGGCATGCACAGAGTTTAAAGGGCTATTTTATTGCACCACTCTGGACCTGGCTATTGTTTTTAACTTCCAGGCATCTAAACAGCCATGGACAGAAACCTCTTAAAACCTGCCTATAAAACATTCTCCAAATGTGCAAAACAGCCATCAAAACTGAAGGGAAAGATCTGAGCAGAGCTGGGCTTCAATGGGACATGGGGACTTTCATTGCAAAGTTTCCCTATTTCCAATGTCCCTGGCTGACTCATGATGGAAAAGCCTATTCAGCCTTGATGACAGTGTGTGACTGCAACCATCAACCATCAAATGGCCTCACTTGAAAATGGCCGCATGGGTGTTTAGCTTTATTTACATCCAGTCCCACACTAACTGTATTTCCTAGGGGAACTGCTTCATTTCTTGTGGGAATCAAAGTCTTCGTTGGATCCAAGAGCTCTAGTCAGATTGTTGTCCCTGCCCACACAGCATTCCTGAAAGCTATTCCAGCCCAACTCAGGTTTGATTATGGATTCCTCCTTGAATATGCTGTACTTCATTCTACATGTAAGCAAGAACCCATCCTAGAAACCTGCTTCCTCCAGCTACTCTCCCTTCCTCCCAAGGTGACCAGAAACTTTCTAAACAGCATTGTTACCAGAAGATCAAGCATCCAAAACATGGAGTCATTTCAGGTTCAAACTGTAACTGTTTCCTTGGAATGTAAATTGTCTCTTTTTCTAGTATATCTGGGTGTATGGTTTAAAATATTTCAAGAGATGGGACCCCGAGAGACACAAAAGGAATCCTTTATTAAGGGGACTCTGCTTGTCCACCAGTATGAGTGGATGCAGATGTCTGCACAGTTCAACATCTGGGTTCCTATGAGCAGTCCTCTTTCATGATGTGGTGAGGGTAGCTTCTGAAAAGAAGTTCCATAGAATTTACAACTTGTCTTTTCAGAACAGCTGGATATAAAGCCATGAGCCAGAAATTGCCTCGATGACCTGGGAGAGGTTTCTCCCCAGTCTGTTTTTTGACTGCACCAGGCAGTAGCTTTCATGTCACATCCATCTAGAGATATAAAGAAGATGTGTTGCAAAGATACACGGTCATATTGAAGCTGAGCAGGGCCTGAAGCATCACCTACCCACATTCTGCTATTTCTGAACCAGTAGACAATCCATTACTGTAACAAAGTGTCCAAGAAAGTCAGCTTAGGTTTGCTTGGCCACCCTGTTTTGGAGGTTTCCACCTTGACCAGACACTGCTCTGGGGTGTGTTGTAGAACACATGGTGGAAACGCACAGTGAACACATCTACTCCACTGATGGCTAACAAGCAAAAGAGAGAAAGTAAGGGCAGAAGTCTCATGATCCCCTTCAAAGTTACCTCCAATGGTCTCGCATGAGCCCCACTTCTCAATGATTCTACTAACTCCCTACAGCACTCCATTAGGAACCAAGCCCCAGCACCATGACCCTCTTGGGGATGCTTAAGATCCAAAACATCCCATCAACCAGGTTATAGTCTAAGAGTAGGACACCTAGAAAGAAAGGAACATTTGGAAAACAAGCAAAATGGCCATGAGAGAAAGATAACATGACTCCAATGAAGCAGAAGAGGAGCCAGAATAGATGGTAGAGAGCAGCCAAAATGTTGGTGTGTGAGCTGCTTTGTGTCCTTCAGAGGTCACGAAGCAAGTGGTCAAGGCTGGACCAATTCATCATCTCCACCCACTGTTTGGCCTCTAGGGTTCCTTATTGACTCACTGCTGTAGAACCTCTTGAAAGGAATTTTAAATACCTAATAAACTAGGTGGGCCCGGGGACACAATCCTAATCCTATATCTTTATGCAACGTCTTTAGCTGCCAGCCGGGGTTTGACTCCAGGTCTGTGTTTGCTTTGAATTTGAAACACTTCCCAAAGGCAGGGTTGTTGACAACTAGGTCCCCAGCCCATGTCATACTGTAAGGTTCTGGAGCCTTTGGGAGGTAAGACCTAGTAGATGATAATTGGATCATTAGGGTATACCTTTGAAGGGGATATGAGGAGCCTAGCCCTTACTTTCTCCATTGGCTTTGGGTCCCAGCTTCCCTAGAATGGGCAGGTGGCTCCAGCAGGCCCTTGCTGCCATAGGTGTGGTGCTCAGACAGTGAGAGCCACTGGTCCTGGACTAGAACCTCTGATGAAAAGAAATGAGATGACCTTTTGTTCCCTTTTAAGTTACCCAAGTACACATCCCTATAACCAAGTGACCTGTCTTCCTGCTATGACACAAGGCCTGCCACACAGCTTCAGAGATCATGGTTTTGTCTACATTGAATCTACATTGTCTACATTGTCTGGGCCCATGTAAGCCCCAACACTGTAGAGTGTGGTGGAGGGGCCTCTTCACCTTGTAGACAGCATGACACAGAAAGAAACAGACCACAGACCAGATAGAAAAATCAAATGCATATACCCATTGGGCAGCTACTTCGAGCAAAGCCCAAGCCCCTAAAGTTTCCACAGCCTCCCAGTAGCCTGTACTAGCTGGCTAATAGTCATTACAGATTAAACATTCAATACAGGATGAAACCTATGACAGACAATTCATATCCAAACCACAGCAGTTCCAGAAAGCTAGAACATTCTATAAGAGAATATATATGTATGTATGATGTATATATGTGTGTATTATGTATGTGTATACATATACACACATGTGTGTAAGTATATATATGTATATATATATATGTGTGTGTGTGTGTCTGTATGTCATATGTATGGATGCATGTGTATGTATGTTTATGTGTATATACATATATGTGGATATGTATGTATATATGTATAGTGGATTGTCTATTACACTGTAAATAGTTATTATCTTGGAATGTTAGACTTGGGTAGAATTATGAAAAACTGCAGTTTATTTTCCTTGTATTTTCATTTTTATATTGCATTATTTCCTGATAGGATCTATCAATTTAGAATATGAAATTAAGGGTTTAATTTTTTCCTTTAAGATTCTATCTAGCCCTTAGAAGTAAAAAGGTTCCATATGCATTAACTATCTTGATTATCTAAGCCTGATCTCTCTGTTCCATTTCTTATCTGGTGCTAACAGCCAGAAGGTCTGGGAATTAGTCTGTCTCCACCTTTCCTGGGCGCCTCTGCATCTCTGAGTTCCTCATCCTTACTTCTGCCCACCTTAGCTTCTGTCAGATCTCACATCCTCCTTTCATCCCCCCAGTTGAGTAAGTATCTGGATGTGATACTGTCTCTGCCTAGAACCCCCTGGGTGATGCTTTGTTCTTTTTGCTTTCATATTATATCACTGGTGTTATGGCAGGTTTTTCCTACCTCCTGGTGCCATCCTGCCTACCGCCAGTCTGGGCCCACAGCCGCACCAGCCCCAAATAACACTCAGAGACTCTGTATTTGATACAAGGCTGTTGGCCAGTTACCATTATTGTTTATGGGCTAGCTCTGTCTTAATGATTAACCCATTTCTACTTATCTAAGCATTCCCACGTGGCTCATCTTATCCGGGAGCCGTGGCTGGCGTCCTGCTTCCTCCATGCTCTCCATCTTGACTCCTAACCACTTCCTCTTTCCTCCTCCTACTCTCCTAGCCCTGCCTATCTAGTTTTCTATTGGCCACAGGGCTTTATTAATTAACAAGTATGAGAAACATATTTACAGAATAGCATCTCCCATCACACTGGCTATCCTTTCTACAGCCACTTCCCACTGCCAGGCTCATCATAATCTTTATCCAAGTCACCAGCTGGGGAATTCAGGACCATCCCAGGCTGGGGAGCTCAGTTGGTAAAGCATTTGCCCTGTGAGCATCAGCACCTGAATTCTATCCTCAGAACCTACATTTAAAAAAAGTTGGGCTTCAGCCTGGTCTACAGAGTTAATTCCAGGACAGCCAGGACTATTACACTGAGAAACCCTGTCTTGAAAAACAATAAAACAAAACAAAAAGCTGGTATAGTGGCATGCACTTATAATCTTAGTGCTGGGAAGGGGTACAAAGACAGGCAGTTGCCTAGGGCTTGATGGACAACCAAGCTGGCACAATCAGTGAGTATCAAGTCCTAGTAAGACATTCTCTTCTGCCTCAAAAGGCAAGCTGGGTGGTACCTGAAAGACACTCTAAATTTACCTTGGCTCCTCCCATATGCACGCATGAGTGCACACACAAATCATTAAATACTTTAAATGATTAAATATAAAGAACTTCTTGAATTTCACTAAAAAAGAGGGACTGAAGGTCAAAGATATAGTATTTGCCCACTGTCACACAGAGTGAGGGGCTCTGCTGGCTCTGTTCTAGAGCAAGGTCTCCAACATTCCTCATCCCCTCAAACATCAACAGAAATGGTTATTTATAGTAGACAGTAAGCATTTCTCTCCTGCCTTCCCAGGGCTCTAACAAAGTCGGGGTTGATGCTGCTAGATTTGAGGGACATTGGCTTGCAGTTGCATTTGCTGCTGCTGAGTCACAAAGCAACTGGATCTTGGCTTACCTCTCCTTCCAAATCAGGTTTGCAGAGTCCAGTAATAAAAAGTACCACAGAAGCGCCCTTTGATTTAGGGCTGCTCAGGGAGAGCCTGGAGTCAGCACCAGGGAGTACAGTTGTTTACTTAAGCAAATGAATGGAACTTTAACAGAACAGCTCATAAACATATCCTTCAGGAGGTCATGCCAGGCTCCCTGGACCTGAGGTGTTGGGCCTGACATACTGCATCATGCTGGCCCCACAAGCTCTCCAGAGTCTCCAGGGGGCCTTGGGTTTGGAATGCCATCTGAGAAGCCAGGCCTGGGGAGGGGGGAGCTTTATTTACTTGTTCCCTGGGAAGGAGAGACAGCCAGGGGACAGGGCCAGCTGGGGAAAGCAGCACCCCATGGTGCAGAGTTGTGTTCAGGCTGTTTCTCTCAAACCATAGCGTTCTTCATGCTGCCACATCCTCCCTGGAGCCCCATGAAGAGAAAAGGCAGCAGTAAACACAGACAAGCCAGCCACTAAACTTACCATTGTAATCCTCTAGACCTGCTCTGTGTCTGGTTCCTGTGTTGACATGTTGTTGCAAGATGACCTCGGGTGTTTCTCTATAAAGTCTCTATTCCTGCAGCCCCATCTATGTAGATTAATACTCCTCAATCCCACCCTCCCACTTTGGGTCCTGCTCAGAAACTATGCCCTGCATCTTCCCTTCACTTACTTTCTGCCTTACTTTGAATTGTTCCCCAAAAGTTCATGTGCTTAAAACTTCATGTGCAAATTCCAACCTTAATGGTATTTAGATATGAGGCATTAGCAGGGCTGATTAGGATCGATGATGGCCTGAGGGAGGGGTTCCGAAAATGGCATTACTTGCCTTGTAGGAGGGAGAGGTTGGAGTCAGCATGCTTTCTCTCTATATGATACCGTCTGTCACACACCATGCTGGGGTCACGTGCTCCCCCAGACACTGGCCACATACTTTTGAACTCCCCAGCCTCTGAGGCTAAGCAATGAACAAACTTTTTATTGATCAGAAATGACACCACCCAAGGCACTCAATTACAATGACAGAAAATTAAGATTTCAATCCAATTCAAACTGAACCATTGCCCTTATCTTCCTTAAAAGATATGTTAGAAGCCATGGGCTTCGGATGTCACCATAAGCCACTCTCTAATACTGTATGGGTATGGGGATAATTCACTTTTCCCAGCATGTTTTGCTAATGAAAATATATCCAGTAAAAATATGTCAAACAGAGGAGTTCAGCATTGTAGTGGTACAGATTTGGTAGTATTGGGGCTGGTGGACGAACAGTTAAATCCATCCCCACTTCCTGGATGCTTCTGAAAGGGAGCTGGCAGTGTTTGGTTTGGATTTTGGCAAGATAGGTAGACTCCAGGGCATTCTTCTATTTCATTGCCCATCACAGCAAGGTGGGAAGCCCTGGCTGGTGCAACGATGGCTTATGGCTTTCCCTGGTGGTGTATTTACTAAAGCAGTTTTACTAATGGGCTGTTTACAGTCATTTCCTTTCGCAGCTGGCCCAAGAGTGAAATGAAAACAAACAAAAAAATGATACCCGGGGGTTTATCAATTTTTCTGTCTTATAAACTGTTAGTGCCTCTCAGCGGGAGAAGTTCACAATGCCCAGTTTACAGCTTCTTTCGGCTGTGGTGTGTCTGCCTGCACTGGCTCACTGCACGGAAAAAAACAGCCCTCCCTGGAGCTGCATCTGGTGCCCCTTGCCGAGACTGGCAATGTCACTGCTGTGTCTGTGGGAGAGTTAGAGGCTGCAGCTCATAGGACTGTGTAGGGAGAGGTCCCCAAGTGACTGTAGGGCAGTGGTTCTCAATCTGTGAGTTGTGGCCCCTTTGGGAATTGAACTATCCTTTCATAGGTGTCACCAAAGACCATGGGAAAACACAGATATTTACAACAAGATTCATAACAGTAGCAAAATTGCAGTTATGAAGTAGCAATAAAAATAATTTTATGGTTGGGGGTCACCACAACACGAGGAACTGTATTAAAGGGTCACAAAGCATTAGGAAGGGTGAGAACCACTGCTATATGGAATCCCCAGCAGGCATAGGGGCTTTTCTTCCCCTGACATGCTTCCTTGCTTCTTTTCAATTATTTTAGGAAGAACAGACACCTCTACTTTGACATTTTATATCTAGGAAGTAGGGAACAGCTTGCCTCACCAGTGAGGCACCAAAGGAACAGACACAGGACCCCTGCATAGATAGATGGAGCTAGAGAGCACTTCACACTCCATGGGGCCCTCTGGAACCTTCTTCCCTGCCAAGCCATTGCTCTAGAATTTGAAGGGTGAGAGGAGGGAGCTGCTGTATGACTCTGTTCTATGGCATTGCTATCTTCCTTACACACTTTCCAAAGAATTTCTGAAAATTAGCCAGAAGTTTCCACACTTGATGGAAAGCAAATAATGATGACCATGGTGCCCTTCAGCCTTTCCTATATCGCCACTTGAATCATAAATGTCACAATCATATCTTCCTTGAAGTTTCTATTGCTGTAATAAAACAACATGACCCAAAGCAACTTGGAAAGGAAAAGGTTTATTTCAGCTCACAAAGCTCAGCTCACACTCCATCACTGAGCCAGAACAGGAATCAAGGCAGGAGCCAAAGCTGAAGCCATGGAGGGACTCTGCTTAGTGGTTTGCTCATCATGGCTTGCTTTGCCTGCTTTCCTCCAGCACCCATGACAGCCAGCCCAGGGGTGGCACCCCTCACAGTGAGATGGGCCCTGAGAGAATGTACCACAGGCTTATCCACAGGCCAATCTAGTGGGGGCATTTTTCTAGGTGGGGTTCCTTCTTCCCAAATGACTCTAGTTTGTGTCAAGTTGACATAAAACTAGCCAGCACACTGATGAAGCTACTTTGAAAGCAGTCTGTTTCATCTACCGAAACTGGAAATAAGGTAGGAGTGTATGCTGACCACAGCCAGCCTGTCTTATCTGTGAGTTCTGTGGGTGTAGATGCATCCAGCTGCAGAGCAAAAGTATTGAGAAAAAGAAAATTGTGACTAAACTAATAATAGACAGATTTGTTTATTGCCATTATCCCCTAGAGGAAGTAGTACAACAAAAACTACAACACAAATGTATCATATTAACTACTGCAAATAATCTAGAAACAAGGTATTAGAAGGGTGTGTATAGGTTAGATGCAAATATTAGAGTATTTTATATCTGAAACTTGGACATCTATGGATAGTGGTATCAACAGAGGTCAAGAATGAAATTTAAGGTCCTAAGCAACAACTGTACATCTTTATATAAAGAATATTTGCTGCAAATTGCTATAAATATGCAGAATAGACAACAAATGTGTATCCTAGGCCAGGTGAGGTGGTATATACCTATAATCTTTATACTTTGGAGGTGGAGTCAAGAGACAGAACTTTAAGACTAACACCAGTTACATAGTGAGTCCAAAGCTGGAATCAGCTACATAGAACATGTCTTCAAACAAACAAACAAACAAAAAAAAAAGAAAAGAAAAAGAAAAAAATGTATCTATAGAGAAGTTGTGAAATAAAGTATGCTACAACTTTGAAATACCATGTCAAATGAACATGGATCAGAAAATTCACCGTGAAATCTTTTCAAATGAATAAATCAAATGCACATGAGTGTATTTTAAATAAGAGAGAGAGAGAGAGAGAGAGAGAGAGAGAGAGAGAGAGAGAGAGAGAGTGTATGAATGTATGTACAGGAGAGAAGCTAAAAGAGTTTGATGCAATCTGTTGACAGTAATGACTTTTTGGAAATATAATGCCAATTATCTTTAAGGAAGACAGATATCCAGTGGGGTTTTGGAGTGTTCTCTGTGTAATTTTATATTATCTCAGATTGCTATAAAAAGAATATGTTTGAAAATATAAACAAATGTTAATAGGAACTAAAATCTGAAATGTTAGTTTCAAAGACAAAATAGAGAAGAGGGAATATCCATCTGACTATAAAATGCACTCAGGCACACATGCAATAACCTATACACTGCTGTTTTGCAGAAGAATGAGAGCTGTGCTTGGGGAGGTGGACCCTTTAACAGAACGTCTGCCTTACGCTTATGAAGATCTGAGTGCAGATTCTCATCACCCATAGAGAAGCCAGCCCAGGGGCAGTATCTGTAACCCCAGTGTTAGACAGGGAATTCTTAGCCAGCCAGCCTAGCTACTCAGTGAACTCCAGTGTCAGTGATACATTACATCACAAAATATAAGATGGAGAGCGACCAGAAAAGACATTTGAATATGACCCCTGACCTCTGCATCAACATAGGTGCATGAATGCATGCATGTACACACGCACACACCACCCCACACACACACACACACACACACACACACACACACACACACACACACACACACACAAATGTGAGGCTGGGAGAGAAATTAGTGTGGAATTGCTCATGCATTTTACCAATTACACCAGTCCCTAATAAAGTGAGGGAACAAGTCCTGTATTAACCCCTCATCATAGAGAACAAAAATCAGAATTAATTAAAATTGGTTCAGAAGAGGTGTGGCTGACAGACAGCAGATTTGTGAAAAGAAAGCCCTGTAACCTGTGTGGTGGTTTGAGTGAGGATAGCCCCCATAGGCTCTTACAGTTAGAAGTTTAGTTCTCAGTTGGTGGACTGCTTGGGAAGGATTAGGATGTGGGTGTGGCCTTGTTGGAGGAGGTGTGTCACTTTGGGGTTTCAAACTGCCCACACCAGGGCCAGTCTCAATCTTTCTCTTCTGCCTGAAGGTCAGAATGTAAGCTCTTATCTATTGCTTCAGGACCAAGCCCATATGCCTGCTGCCACACTTCCCATCATGATGGTCATGGACTCACCCTCTGAAACTCGTAATCAAGCTCCCAGTTAAATGCTTTCTTTTATAAGTTGCCTGGTCATAGTGTCTCTTCACAGCAGTAGAACAATGACTAAGCTAGACACCCTGACCTAGAGAAGAAACTCAATGTCTTCCTTGCAATATGAGGGAAGCAGTTAGTATAAGACCACATGTCTGTGTTAGAAGGGTACATGCACACACATACCCATACACACATATACATACACACACATACACGCTATTATCTGTAACTTACCTCAGTAACAGCTCTACCACCTTAGATCAGGAGAGTACACTTAGAGCTCCAGAGACTACCCCAATGGCAACCACCAGGATGACAGCTGCCATGATAGTAACAAAAGCCACATAGAAGCCAGAAATGGGAACACTTTCTTGATGGTCTATGGTTCAGGATATTGAAACATTTGGTGTCACAGCTCAGAAATCTCTGTGACTTTACACAAATGTATAGTTTTTCCTTGGTCCATATACTTACCTATAATTATACTGATAAGATGGTACTCATGGCTTCTGCAAGGTTTGTTATATAAATAGTCTTCACCATGTCTAGACGATGCTTAAGACTGGCAGAGTACTAGGTACTATTTATATTGATGTTATAAACACTCTAGGGACTAAGCAAAGAAGTCATGCACCAGGAACCTGGTAGATATTTTCATTTGCACAATACATCTCAGTATCCACTGATAAGAGCACAGTTATTAAGAGTAGCTGGAAGAGGCACAGAGACTATAACAGAGGACAAAGCCAGGCTGCCCAGTATAAGCCTGGCATTGGGTGGCTGTAGAGAAACCCAAATATGGCCAAGCCAAGGGAAGTGGGGCTATTCAATGGAATTTGGAGACTTAACATACACACACACACACACACACACACACACACACACACACAAAATGCCTCAATGATTTTTATACAAAATGAATGCTAAAAGATAGTATGTTGGACACAGTAGATTAATTAAAATATTCCAGTGCAATCACTCTCATCTGCTTCTTTTTGCTTTGTTTAGGTAACACCTAGAATGTGTGCAGCAGGCTCCAAACTGCATGCCCTGTCAAATATGCCCATCACATTTTTAAAAACACTTTCATGTATATGTTTGTAAGTTCCTGGGGAGCTAAGTAGGGGAGAATCTTTTCATCATTACAAAGATGGCGAGAGTGAGAACTGATCTGACTGGTCCAAAGGCTTTTTCCATGCTAATATTTGCATGTATTGGGGGAAACTCTGAAATAGAATGGAGAACCTCATAACAATAGCACTTTAGTTTGGTTTGGTTTGGTTTTTTACTTTAATTCCTCCCACCACTCAAAAGCAAGGCAAACACGGTGTGTGTGTGTGTGTGTGTGTGTGTGTGTGTGTGTGTGTGTGTGTGTGTTCTGTCTGTCTGTCTGTCTGTCTGTCTGTCCTAGTTAGTTTTAATTGTCAACATGGTACAGCCTCAAGCCATCTGAAAGAGAACCCTAGATTGGCTTCACCCATGGACATGACCATGAGGGATTACCTTGATTGTTAATTAATGCAAAAGGGCCCACTCACTGTGCATAGTGCCATCCCTAGGCAGATAAGCCTTGGCTATATAACAAAGCTGGCTAATCTTGAGCCAGCTCATCAGCCATCAAGTACTGTGCCCATGGCTTCTGCTTCACTTCCTTGGCTATGATTAAGTATATGGTCAGAGACAAGGCTGTGTGGATCAGCCAGTAGGGCAGCCTTCAGGATCCTGCCTTGAGTGCCTGCCTTGAATTACCTCAGTGTTGGACTGTGGACTGGAAGGGCAAGCCACTTAAACCCTTTCATCCATCAACTGCTTTTGGTCAGGACGTTTGTGGCAGCAGCAGAATGAATGCTATAAATAACACCCACATATGTACATGTTTATAGTTGGTGATACTGGTTTTCTCACTGACACCTACATAACACATAGAGGTGCAGAACACTTTTTTCCACAAATACCTTATAGTACGATGCCTGACTTCACCCTAACAACTCAGTCAGTAGAAAGTGACAACTCTCAGAGTGACTCACCGCTGAAGCACAATCCCAACTCAAAGCAAGAAGATGATGGGGGAAGAAAAGGCAGACAAGGCCTTTGGTGACAGTTTCTCCTGCAACAAAGGGGAAGCCTGATACATCTTTAACAGTGAAAGGGAACTTGGAGGATGGACCAAAGCACCAAGGAGATAAAGAAACAGACCTGGATAAAAAGACTGCCGCTCCCTATTTTAACTGAGTCAGCCCTCGGCCTTTGGTGCAATCCCTTCCTCTGTGTTTCATGCATTTCTTGTGTACCAATCTGAGCCATCTCCTTCCTATGTCACCTTCAGCCTGTGTCCTTGTTTATCTGCATGTTGGCCTTTCATTTTTGAGAGGAAGGAACCATGCCAATCATCTCCCTATCTATCTCTCCCTCCAGTATCTTCTCAAGAGCAGGTGCTTTCTTTCTTTCCAATTCTAGGCCAGACAGGAGACATGAGCCTGTTAGGATTTCAAGACCACAAGGCAGCCTGGTCCCCAAACGTCAGCTTTATTGAAAACCACCTCAGTTTAAGAGATCAGCTGGCAGGATGGTGCCCTACCGCCAATGAGTGGGTGAGCATGAAGCATGATAGACAGGTGTTATCACTCCTGAGTGCCTGCAATGAAAGAGTAATTGGAGATGACTGATCTTCCGGAGTGGAGCTGGGCTTATGCTCATGATGAATGGCAGGCGATGCAAGGGTTGATGATGAATGAATTGGGATTAGCATTGCAAGCATGATGGAGCAAGGCTTTCTCTACCTGACACTTAAAGTCATTATTCTTGCTTAACATCTGCCACGATTCATCATCCCAGTCCTATGTTTGCCCAGAGAACATTGTCTGGATCTTGGCCTGAGCCCTGGTTTCAGTCTATATTCCATTACGGAAGGAGGTACCAATGTCTGTCTTTCCAGTGGACTTTCCCCCAAACAGGAATGATTTTGGTTAATTTTTGGATAAGTGGAAACATCAGGATTTCTACAGAGAAGTGTGCTGGGGAGAGGCAGTGGATAGCAAGGCAGAGGAAAAAGAAGTCCATATGCTAGCTGTACATTGTAGACTGATTTTCTTCCTTTATTTTATTAAAAAGTAATCACATCACTTCTCCCCTTCCTCACTTCCTTCCTATTCGTCCTAAGTCTTATAAGTGAGCCCCACCCCTGAATTCACTGCCTCCTCTCCTGTAGTCATTGTTGTTACACATGAATGAATTGACATGTAAATGCAACTGGCTAACCCCTTCAGTGTTGCCTCTATGTTTCATTCAGGGGAAGACTAATTCTCTCTCTCTCTCTCTCTCTCTCTCTCTCTCTCTCTCTCTCTCTCTCTCTCTCTCTCTCTCTCTCTCTGTCCAGTTGTTTGGGAGTGGTGGACTGATGTTCACTCTGTATTTATTTTGGTATTTTGGGGTCGAGATTATGGAGAAGAAGTAAGTCTATGGTGAGCCACTCCTGGCACGAAGAGAGTCCCTAAAATGTTTTGTATGTAACTATTGGAATTTAATGCTGACATCTTTCTTGAATTTCTTTAGGCCACCAAGGAGGGGCTAGAGAGATGGCTAAGCAGTGAAGGGTACACACTGCTCTAGCAGAAGAACTCAAGTGTAGTTCCCAACACTCACATCAAGCTCCTCAAAACTGACTATAACCCCAATTCCAGCAGACCAACACCCTCTTACACCCTATGCTGGAGCCTGTTCTCATGCACACACACTCACATAAAGACACATACATGTATACATAATAAAAAAAAATAAAATAAAATGGTAAGGAGAAAGGGAATGCTGCTCACGCAACCTCTCTCTTGTGAAGAGTCTCTATGCTAGTAAGATATATTTTGATGGATTCTGGTTGCTGTGACCTCAGAATAGTGGAGCCTACTTACAGAATCAATAAGTAAATTTGAGAACTTCTTTATATTTATCACCACAGCTTGTCATAGAGTTTGGCTGATAGGTTTAGACTGAGAGAATTGGATTGAAGCTGAAGACTGTTTTTCAGAAAATCTGGATTCCAACCAGCTTTATGACACTGATCCCTGACAACTTAGATCACTTTTGATCTGTGTTGGTATTCCTCATCTGCAAATGGAATGGGCCTGTGCCATATTCCTCAGCTAGCTAAATGGCCCTTGATCCCTATGCACATGTAAAGGATGTGTATGTACACATACATTCCTTTAAATGTACAGTTTCCCTACAGCTAAGGCTTCCTGGAATCTGCAGCCAGGATGAACTAACATTGAAACAAGAGGGGAAAATTCACTGATGTGCCCTCTCTATGTTTACATGGATAAATAAAGAGGGCTTGGAGAAGCCTGCACTCAGCTTACACCTCTGTGGGGTATGACTGGATCTTCTGGGGTAGGCCATTTTTTCCCTGAATGTTCCTAGCCATTTACCTATTTTTCCCCCTTTTACTTCTGCATCCCATTTTCAGTTACAGCATTTTTAAAAATGGTGTTTTTCCAAGCTGGGCTCCAAGAAATTTCTGTGTAAGATGTCTGATGTTAAAGTGTCCACCAACAGCTCCCTGAGGCTAAGAATTCTTAAAGATTCCACTGGAGCTTTGCCCTAATTTTCTGTCCAGCAAAGCCAGCCTTCCATTTGGAAAAGATCACCTGGGTTCTTGCTGTTTCTTAGTCAAGAGCTTTTGACTTGATTCCAAGGAATCCTTCATCTCTGTCCTCTTTAAACCATTACAGCTTTCCAAGAAGACAGTGTGGGGCCAAAAAGCAAATAAAGGCAGACTATTCCATGCCATCAAAGGCCTTCCAGGAGGAAGGTGTGACATGCCAGTTTCTTTCTCCCCCCCTTCCTTTCCTGCTCATCACTGTGCAGGAGGATTATTGAAGTTAATTGAAGTCTGTTTCATTTTCCTGCCATTGATGTGGGTTTTAGCTCAAGTGGAATGAAACATATCATGTCTGAAAGGAGATTACTTTTACAAATTAAACCAATGTATCTTACTGAGCTCTATTTCCAGAAATGTGACCTTATTATAGTTCATAATTAAAGATGGGAACAATAAAGCCATGCTAGCCAACACGCCTTCTAATAATGCCTGTTGGATTTGAATTAAATTTGCTGTTGACCATTAAAGAATCACAGAGTATTCTGTGGGGGACCATGAAAAAACACCCCCCCTCCATTGTTATAAGCTGCTCCTGGTCATTCCAGGTGAAACATCAGCTCTTGATAAATAAAAATAAATCTCCAGGATTCATTCACTGCTGCCACAGAGCAAAGAACAGGGGAGAGAGACCCACAGGCTTGTAGGCTTGTTGCTACTAGAGACCTGGTAGCAGAAGAGGAGAAAGGAACCCAGGCAATGATGTAGACAGGCAGGTACAGGGAAAGCACCTATAGAGCCACAGCAGAAGAGAAAGCACATGGTCTAGGACATGGTCTAGGCAGAGGGAGGGAGATACTGTGCAGTGACATTTGAGAAAAGGAAGCACAAGATGTAGATAGCTGGGAAAAGTTAATTCTGAAAGAAGTGGATGAGCATTTGGAATGGGATGTGGTAAAGAATACATACTTTAACAGAAATCTGTATCTCAGAGAAGAAGGGATTTCAATAATTATCTCATCCAAACTCACAAAAGTGTGCCCCTTTACAAGGCCTGGGTAAAACCAACACTCCACTGGAGAAAACCCAGATTAGCAAATACTACCACACCAGGACTTGTTTGGTGCATCTTCTCACTCAGCAGTGTAGGACCATGACCCCACACCCTGCACCAGCTGCACTGTGACTCTCCTTATTCTCGTCCACCATCTCTTGTCAGAGCCTCAGCTCCTCCTTGGCCCTTCCCTACTTCTCAAAATGGAGTCAGTGAAACTTTGCCTAAGAAAGCAAAACCCAGACCAGGGTAGTAGCTCAGTGGGTAACATGTTTGCCATGCCAATGTGCAGACTTGAATTTGCATTCCCAGAAACCATGTAAAAGCTGGATGTCATAGTTCATCTGTAATCCCAGCATGCCTACAGTGAGATGGGAAGTGAGGGGTGGACAATCCCTGAGTACCCTGATGCGTGTCACTGAGAACCAGAGACCCTGCCTCAAACCACATGGAAGGCAAGGACTAACCTGTAGAGAGCTGCAAAGTGCCGCGCCTTAAAAATGGCACTGGCTTCCGCCTTCCACCTCCCTGAGGGAGAGCACTCTCTGGCGTAAACAAGCCCTTATTTGGTTAAGTCTGTTCAACCTGTCTGCTTTCGCGTTAGAGTAGCCTATCTACAGGGTCCACGTAGCTCACTGGGCTTGGTTAGTGCAAGGGGATTTAAGCCTATGCAGGGGTCCCCCGGGGCCCCGTGGGTCAGAAGAACACGTACAAGGATCCTGATTAAAACTGCATGAAGAAGATCTTTCCGGAGTCACATCTTCCTTGATGGCAGGGGTAGGCACTTACACTAACCCAGTACACTGTCCTCTGACCTCCACAGTGTTGTGACACTTATGTACTAGTGTGTGCACGCATGCGTGCCTACACACACCCATATAGAGAGGGAAAGAAAAATCTTCAAACAAGCCCTAGTTAAAAACAAATTCACAGTGTTAAAATGGCAAGATAGCCCTTATTTTCTCAGACTTTATCCAATAGCTCCAAGGGAGCAGCCCCAAATCACAAGCCATGCTTGTCATGTAACTGGGAGACACGAGCTCCCCAAAAGAGCAGTTTGGCCACTCACCATTACTTGTATGTAGTATCTATTTTCTGGGAAAGGGCTACAAGTTCTGAAAGGCACACCCTGAGCTCCAGGTTCCTGGGGAACAGGGCTGGTCTATATTTTGAGGGCCTCTTGCTCCATTGTTGTTGCCAGCCAACCTATATGGAATTTTGTTAGTATGTGTGATTCTGCTTGAAGGCTCCTCATTTAACATGTATTGATAACTCATTAACATTGACCTAACACCCAGCAGCACAGTGAAGTGAATCCTCAGTCCCACCAGCATGAGCTCATTAAAACGTGTGTGTTTCCTCCTCTGGAGCATGCTTCAGAGACTTCTCATGCTCAAGAACACTGGTCCTCATTCAGTTCTCCATTTTAAATACAAAATCACCAACCACAATTGAAAACCGTGGCGTTGAATAGACTGATGTTTACAGTAGTAGAACTAAAACAAAACAAAAGGAACGTATGGGGAGGGTAGAGAGGAGGAAGTACTGAGGTAACAAGAGACAATGAAGCAAAGAAACCATCAGGCCAAATGAGCAACACTCCCCACCCCAATATTTGGCTTATGGAAGAATAGACACGGGCATAAGCAGACTAAGGCATGTGGAGAACAAAGACGAGAAAAATGAACAAACAAAACAATCATTTGGAAAATGGCAAAAGGAACAACAGAGAAGAAAGAAATGGGAAAACGTGAATATTTGGTATTGCCAAAGGAAATAATCACGGCATGTGGATCTCCAGCTCAGGATAAATGGGGAAAACAGACCCAAAAGGGCTAATAGAATTATAGATGTAGGATGTAAACAAATATAAATAACAGTTTCGTTATAATGCAAATATGAAAGCCCCTGAATATCCAGAAGTGGAATCCCCCAACAAAACTTAAAAGGAAAAGCAAAACAGAGGTTGGAGGATGTCCTTGTAGCTGTGGAGGTGGAGAGGACTAACTCAAAGACCATGACTCAAGAGAGAGAGAGAGAGAGAGAGAGAGAGAGAGAGAGAGAGAGAGAGAGAGAGAGAGAGAGAGAGAGAGAGAGAGCTGTGGCTATACTCAACATTTATAAGCAATGGCAAATAATAACATAATAACATTCACTAAATTGCTGGTTGATGAGTAGATGAGGAAAAACTGCAGTCATGAATGCTGTCTGTACTTAACCATTTAAATGGATATTTAATAACATTTTAAAGTGTCCTTTTCTTTTTAAACAGTAACTTATGGGAACTGGAGAGATGGGTTAAAAGCACATGCTGTTCTTCCAGAGGTCCAGGGTCTGGATGTCAGCACCCCATGCAGGCAGCTCACAATGGTCTGTAACTCTAGGATGTCTGACCTCAGTGAGTGCCTGCATTCATGTCCATATATCCACATGTAGACACACATAGCTACACATAACTAAAAATAATAAAGCAAATCTTTCTGGAAAGGTAAGTCACAAAACCAAGTAACTATTTTTTCAAACTATCAGAATACACACACACTCCCAAAAAACAAACACATCGCATAGTAAAGATACAGGTTTCCATCACATTTAAGAGGGCTGAGGTCACTGTCACAGAGGTCAGTGTGTGTGTGTGTGTGTGTGTGTGTGTGTGTGTGTGTGTTCCAGGCCATCCAAGGCCACAGATTAAGACTCTGTCCCCAACACAAACACACAAAAAATAGGTTTAAGTCAAAAATATGACCAGTATGCTGGCCCACACCTGCTAGTCCAACCGTTGAGAGGCTGAGCTTGGGAACTGAAAGCTCAAGGTCAGTGTGGGATGCACACTCGGAAGCTGTCTCAAAAAGAAAACACAAAACCTTGAACCCGCTTTCTTACATAAGCGAGTTGCACTTGTTCTTCTTTAAACCAAGTAAATAAAAGACCTTGGCTCACAACACAAACCCCAATTTTGCTTAATAGAGAAAACAAACAGACTGGACAGATGGCTCAGTGATCAAGAGCACGGGTGGGGCGGCCCTCCCAGAGGCCCTGGGTTCGTTTCCCAGCACCCACATGGCAGCACCCAACCACCTGTAAGCAACTCGATCTAATACCTTCTTCTGGCCTCCTCAGACACTTGGGCAAGTCCCAAGATTTGCTGCCAGCAAACCCAGTTCTGAGTACAGGTACAAAGGACTGCAGGCTAGAGATTCAAGAAGTTTCCATTTGAGTTTGATGTCCTTTTGAAGGGTGATAGCAGATGCCCCATCTTCCTTGGGCTGTTTGATTTATATTTCTGTCACATGAGGCCGGTCTGTATTAAGGAAGACAATCTGCTTTACTTGGTATCATTTATGTATCAACCTGACCCCCAAGAACCCTCTCAGACTCACACAGAATAATGTTTAAGTGAAGATATGGACATCGGCTTGACACAGAAAACAACTGAGAGCAAGGTTATGAATAATGACATAGACAAACAGCAATGGAGAATCCACGATGAGATGGAAGCAACTACTGGAGGGTAGATGAGCACAGATCAGAGAAGTATGAAACTGCTGAGGAACTGAACGAGCATTCATTCAGCAGGCATCACTGCTGTGTCCTGCTCGGGGTTAGGGATGGCACGTGAGACCGATAAATAATATGCAGCCTGTACAAACAGAGTGGCTTAAGAGACACTTGTGCAATCCATAACAATTAAAAGTTAGTCTAATGGGTTTTACATTATCCTTTGTCTACACAAAATGGTCCCTCTGTTCAGATAGAGGCATAGCATGGGCAAACATCCCTCAACAAAGTGTGATGCTCTGTTAGTGTACATGTGAGGCACATCTCACAAGACATCACAGGAGCCCAGATCAATTAGCAATGGCACCGAGCCCACCTCCAGACAAGACAAGGTCAGTGGGACCAAGCGGACCCACAGCCCCTTTAGAACAGGCTATCTTAGTTCTCCCGTGAGAACCATCCATCCAGAGGCTGGAGGTATAAATCTGCTAGTGATTCAGCATGCTGACAGTAGTTTGTGGCATGAATTGTAGTTTGTCTTAATAATAATAACCCAGAGATAGGTATTGGGGTTAAAGCTGAAGAACAGCCACTAGAGAGTTCTCACACCAATGCCATCCTGGCCTCAGACTGCATCTCCAGACTGCTCTGCTCCTCAGACTGCACTGAGCTCCTGTCTCTTTCCACCTTAAACTCCTCTCTAGTGCTGGGATTAAAGGTATGGGATCCCAAGTGCTGACATCACCTTGGTGTGAGCTCTGTTTCTCTTTTAAACTGAATCAATTTCATGTAGCTCAGGGTGGACTTGAACTAACAGAGATTCATTTGTGTCTGTCTCCTGAGTGCTGGGATTAAAGGTGTGTACCACCACTACCTAGCTGTTGGGACTAAAGGTGTGTGCCACCACTGTCTGTCGTCTGCGGCTAGCTAGTGTCACTAGTTTCACACTTTGATCTTCAGGCAACCTTTATTTGTTAGATCATAAACAACATATCACCTCAGTAGTTTCTAAAACAAGTCCATAAAATGGCATCACCTGAGAAAGTAGTTATCTACTCTGGGTAGCATAAAAGTCACCCACAAAATTTTCTAGACCTGCCGGTCTGAGCTGCACACCTAGCGACTCTAATCCCCCTGCCTAGAGCTCAGGTGCCACTGTGTTTAGAAACTATTCCCCCAAAATGATTCCAGCAGAAGGCAAAGTTGCAAACAATACATCTGAGGGGGAAAGAAGCATCCATACCAACACTTAAAGCATTCCTCATTAGACATTGCTTCTGGCAGAGGCCGGGGAGAAAATGAAGGCCAGAGAACAAAGGGCTTAGACTGACAGCAAGTTCAACAGTATCAGACACAGAGTGAGTCAGAAGAGGCCAAGGAAACAACTACACATTTAGCAGCACAAAGGCTGCTTAGAACCTCAACAAGGCTTTTGTGAAATGGTAGAGACAGAGATCAGATCGGATGCAGTTGAAATGGAAGTAGGCATTGTGGGCAAACTATTTTGAATCTTCTTCTGAATAGGTGGATGTCAAAGACTCAGTGTCTGTTACTGGATGTGAGGAGAATGGGGTCTTTCTCATATACTGATGGGAATTCAGCTGAATAGAGAGAATTTCAGGACAAACAACAGGGTGTAGTCCCAGCAGTGTGATGTCTCTGACAAAGCAACAGGGGATGGAGACAGTGAGTAGAATGGTGAGCCTCGGTCAAAAGCAAGGACCCCTCTTCCTTCAAAACTAGATGGAAAATACAGAACATATAACTAAGTGGGGCTGCTTTTAAATTTATGGGTAGAAAGATCATGATGTTTCTATCTAATGACTAATGTAAATATTTTTATCATTGGTATCATAAAATAAATTTTACCTTGAGGACTTATTCATGCTGCTGTCATAGACCATTTTCATATGAATGAGAACACATCACAGTCACCCCCTCCTAAGCGCTGTGTAGTATTCTTTCTACATCAGGCCACCATTTATTTCATCAACATTATTGGGAAAGGAATATAGCTACTTTCCCTATATTTTTTGTGATAAATATCTTTTACATGATATATATATGTATATATGTTTTATATATACATTTGTTTTCTTATTATATACTTCAGGTTCTCTAAAGAAATAGAACCAATTACAGAAAAATAAGGGGGGAGCTGGAGAATGTATTGTAAGAATGAATTGATGTTATTGTGGAAAATGAAGTGTGCCATGATTTTCTAAAAGCTAGAAAACTTAGGAATTAAATCAGAGAGCTAACAATCAAGGGACTTGAAGAATCCAAGGATCTCTGATGTAAGTCCTGAAATTTGAAGGCTGGACAATCATTTCTCTATCAGCCAAGGTGACACAGCCTGAAGAGAAAGGATAAGTTTCCCCTTCCTCTCCTTTTTTCTATGTTGTGCTAAAGAGACTGGATGAACTTGACTCACTGGTGAGGATGTCTCCTCATTCCTCAGTCCATTTATCCAAATATCTTCAGAGATAGTGAAAGATTCATCAAGTATCTGATGTCTTAGTTTGATTTCTGTTGCTATGATAAACACAACAGCCAAAATCAACGTGGCTTGCAGGTAGCTGTCCGACATTGAAGAAACCCAAGGCAGGAGCCCAAGGCAGGAACCTGGAGGCAGGAACTGAAGCAGAGACCATGGAGGAGTGCTGCTTACTGGCTTGCTCCCCAGTGGTTTGCACAGCTTGCTTTCTTATACAGTTCAGGACCATCTGTCCTTGGATGGCACCACCCATATTAATAATTAATAATAATAATAATCTTAAAATGCCCATAAGCCAATATGATAGCTGCAATTCTTTAGTTGTGATTCCCTCTTCCCAGGTGACTCTATTTTGTGTCAATTTGATTTAAAACAAACAAACAACCAAAACCAAAACAAAACATTAGCAACAAAAACTAACCAGCATATCTGGGCATCCCCTAGCCTGCTTAAGTTGACACATAAAATTATCCATCACAATTATTTATACCCTTTCATTTTTTAAATACTTTCAGTTTGCCTCTCTGTAGCCAGAATTTGACCTTATAGAAAGCCAAGGACAGACCTGCCCCTTTCTTTCTACACTGGGTAGTAAACCAAATGCTTGCCTTTCATACAACTTTGTTCCAATGGGACTCCTTCAACAGATTATAGTCTCACAGCACATTAGGTAATTGGTTGTCCTTCATGTGAAATTTATATTAATTATGTTCTTTGAAGGGAAGCTTCTCATTTTTCTGTCAATGCAACTGCCAACAAGGAGATATTTGGCCAGGATTGGGGGGGTGAGAGAGACTACTAGAAGCTGAAAATCATCCTAGCTTAGATTCTCTTCCGTGATTCATTCCCAGCACACTCTTGTTCCCCTCCATTTGTTGTCATCACTCTCACTTGTGAACCTCTTGTCTCTCAAAGAATGATCTTGAACCCTTTAAGACAGGACCCTAGCCAAATTTGGTTCAAATGCTCCTGGCTCCCTTCTTCACAAAAGCAGTTCTCACTTTGTGACATGGAGCTCAGTCATTGAATTCTCCCAGACCCCAAATAGCAAAGGATCCTTCTTATAAGGACCCTGTCTGCTGTGCAGTGTCCTGTGTGAATCATGGGATGATTAGCTCTTTCTCTAAAGCCCTTATCTACCAAGGCCACTGCAAGACCCAACAGCTGTTTCCAATGTTGAGGATCGGGGTCTCTTTAAAATATAAATCTGATGTTTCCTTACTGGGTGGAGCTCTGCAGAAATTGTTCTTTTCTTGAAAATAGGCAGTCTTCCCTGAAGGGGCTGCCAATTGTTCTCCTATCTGATATCATGGTCACCATGATATCCTTCAAGTTTCTTAAGCAAGTCAAAGTATGTTGCCTGCTTACAGGAAAAGATTCTATGTAGTTAGTTTTCTTTTATTTTTATTTGTTTGTTTACTCTTGGTCTTTGGGGGCCTGCCACCCAACTACCAAATAAATAGCAGGAGACTTACTCTTACTTATGAATGCCTGACCTTAGCCTTTTCTTACTCCTCTCACTATACTTTTTCTCCTCCTATTTATTCTCTCTGCCTGGCACCTCCACCTATCCCTCTTCTGCCTAGCTATTGGCCATTCAGCTCTTTCTTAGACCAATTAGGTATTTTAGACAGGCACAGCAACACAGCTTCACAGAGTTAAACAAATGCAGCATAAAAGAATGCAACACACCTTTGTATCATTAAAGAAATACTCCACAGCATAAAAGGATGTAACACATCTTTAACTAATATTCCACAAAAGTTATATCATTCCTATTTGCCAGGTTCACCAATCATTTTTCACTTCTTGATACACCTATCACCTCTTCAAAGAAGTTTTCTCTGCTCTAGACAGGTAGAATGCCCCCATTGTCTGCTCTCCAAGTACCACGTGCATCTCCATTGTAGGCATCACTCCCAACCTGAGGCTCACATTTCTATGCTTATCACTTGAGTATGTTTCATGAGAATTAGAATGTTCCATCTCCTTCACCATTAACTGTCTGTTACCAAGTATGGTATCCAAAAAGTGTTAAAGGGAAGAGTCAACAAACAAGTGACTAAAACTGAGAATCAAAGAAAAAGAGAGTGGGAGAGGGACTGGACTATCCTTATAGTGGGACATAGAAAAAGTAGAGAGAATAGATCCCATCTGGTCAAACCTTCTTAACAGATCTGTCCAGAAAGGCTTCCACGGAGAAAAGAGTATAATGTAGCTGAATACAACATACTGTGGGCATGCCTTTCTTATAGTCATACAGTCCATTGTATTCTCTGAAACTTAAAGTGCTTTCTAACTCTGGGACGATATTAAAAATGTGTTCTTCTGGACTGGGATATAGTCCAGTGGTAGAGAGCGAGGCTTGTGTGGACAAGGCCTGGGGCTTAATCTATTCAACAATAACAATAATAGTAGAATAAGAAGGGGAAAAAAATAACAGCACCAACCAAAACCACCAATCTAAAAAGACTTGTAAGCAACAATGATGGCCAGATTCAGAATCAAGATCTGACCCAATGAATCCACAATTAGTGTCACCTACCATTGTACTTTGTATGAAACAATAATAACAGTAATTTTTGCCCATCATTTGTTCTTGACTCACTGGGAATCCAGCAAGTCAGAGGGACCTGGCTGTCTTTATTTCTCATCTGACTGACTGTCCCTCCCAGGCCACGTGTACACAGCAGTCAGCTCTGATGGAGGCATGCCGCCCAGGACTCTCATTCTTCAATTCTTGTTCTTCCTAATGAAGCCTCGTGCCCTTGTGGGGCCTTGTTTCTACAAGGCCAAACACCTTTTTTTAACAGGACATACTTGAAAAGCAAGATATTTCCCTTTGTACTAAAAACAAATGGTGATGAATGTGCTTGTTGTAATTAATCTGTGGTGACAGATTAGTCGTGTAGTGGCAGTTTTGTTTTTCTTTTTTTCACTGCTCTGGGAGCCTTCCTTGATAGGACAGCTGGTGAGAAGGGACACCAAATTCAATTTGTTTCTCATTTGCATACATATGACAACCATCTGTGCTAATGGTACTGCAATGTCTCCATTAGACTCGGTGCTAGTGTGTGGCTCTCCCAGGATCCCACTAGACCAGGGAGAGAGGGAGCTTATACAGCATAAATATTTGTAGACGAAAAATGGTGGGCTTGATGGAGCACAACCACCATTACCCCTTCCACCAAAGATTAGGCATGGAAAGGGCTGTCCATTCTCTCCCTAGAGGAAGACAAGCTTCCTTGGAGAACTCTATCTCCCTCCATTGAAAATTTTACCCTATCTCTGCCAAAGACGCAATTAAATTACTCACAGTCTATTTCCTTCCTCATCCATTCACTCAAACAAGTTTCAATTTGATGGGGACCAAATTTCTTAAATGATTCTTCTTGCTCCAAAAATACTCACAGACTATCTACTAATCTCAGACCCTATTCTGGGAAGAAGAGAGAATATGTGTTGTGGGTTAAGGATTTGCATAGTATGGTCAGTGGCAGCAACAACTAATTGAGGAAAACTTCATTTGACATCAGTTTCATGTGGCATCAGATTCTATGCAGAGAGCTTAGGCAGTATGCTAGGAGTTGTGAAAGAGATGGCAAGAGATGGCTGAATTAGGCTCCCATCAGAGAAGTCCTTTCTAAAGAGACTACATTTAAACTGTCACTTGAATGACTTAAAAAAAAAAAAAGCAAGTCTACAAACAGTAAAAGGCAGTGCATCATAAGAAAGGGAGTGAGCAACACCAGACCCATAGAGTGAGTTTAGTGAATGAGGAAGGCTGAGGAGGTTAGGGGTGAGAAAAGTGAGGACATGCGACTTTGCTAGGACTTTCATAGCAAGGTACCACAGACCACATGACATGGCTTAGTCCATCAGAAATACCGAGTTGTACTTTTGTTCTGGAGCCTCACGGTCCAAAATCCAAGTGCCAGTCTGGGTGGAAACTATCCGTCCTTGCCTTCTTCTACCATCTGGTGTTTGCTGGCAATCTGCAGTATACGTTCACTTACCTTACTGATATGTCACTCCCTTCTTTATCCCTGTCCTCACATGAGCCATCTTCTCATGGATCTCCGTGCTGCTCTCCTATAACAAAACTAGTTTCAACAGGCAAGACATTAGAGACTGCAATGCAAGAGCAACAGATGACACTGGAAGATTGGTCACCATGACGTGACGTTATCAAACTGTTAGTGGATTTGGTCCCAGAGTGGCGGACAAGCACATGTTTGAGAGAGGAAAGAAAATAAGGTGCTCCATTTTGGACAGATTAAGTTTGAGACAACCACCTGGAAACATCCACCCACCCATTGTGTGCACACATTAAGTGTCTGAAGAAAGAACTGGGAAGGATATAAAGTAACTATCTGGAAGATAGCTTTGAAGCCCACAGTTTGAGTGAGGGTGCATCTAGGAAAAGTGTACAAAGAAGACGAGGGACACAGAGAAAGGAGGTCTCAGCTACAAATCCTGAGGAGCCCCAAGTGCCACCCCCCACTTTCCTCTTCTCTCTATATCTTTGCAAGAGGTTATTTCATCCCATGGTAAGTGCCTTCCCTGTCACAGATGAACTTATTTTTATTGGCATACCATGTGGGGCTGGAAGATTTGATTAATTCTCTGTAGCTGATGGCACACTGCATCCTCATCTCATCTCTATCCCCTTCCCTGCTTCCATCTCATGAAGAAATGGAAGATGTGAACCCACACAGATCAGAGCTTGTCAACTTCAACACCACTAACACTGGTGAGGGATGACAGTTTATTAAAGAGTATGTTTGACTGAATCCTTGCCTCATTGTCCCTCATTGACACTCAGGAATAACTTCAGATATTGGGAAATGAAATGGGAGATTGCAAAACATCAAGTAGACACTGCAGGACTCTGGGTGCAAGAGTGACATACCTTAAAGCATTGTCGTTTGTGATGGTGGCTTATACACCACAACACACAGCTTCATTCTACCTTTTTCTGCCCACAACAAGAGATAAACTCACCACCAAAACCTTGTAAAAACAGCTTTAGAATTCCTCAGTAGCCTCTGGCCAGGCCCTAGACTCCAGAATTCCCTCTCCAGAATGGAAGATAAATGTACAAGGAACCAGAACGAGGTATGAGATGGGGATATTCACCCAGCCAGTAAACAAATGGCAAAGGAAACAACAGTGAATTAAAAGAGCCCTTCCTCAGTCAAAGCCTGGCTTGATAAGATAGAGGAGGTTATTTCCTAAGAAAAATTACTATCGTACATTCGGATGACTTTGTATCCTGGGGGGAAAAGGCATCCTTTGCACAACAGATGTCCTTTTGAAACTTTATCAAGCAGAAAAAGAGGAGGGAGAATGCAAACCAGACCATTAAAATGTAATCTGGAGTATATAAATTAACACAATGATGGCATAATCAGGTTGAAATGACATGGAATCAAATGATATGTAACTGTCCTTGTGGTGTGTCACTGTCCCTGGATCCCCCAAATATGTGTGAAGTCTGTCACCATTAATGGAGCACGTGAGGAGGTAATACGGGTCCAGAAACCATGCCAGCTCCACTGGACAGTTCCTGGGTACCATTGTCTGCAAAAGCAACTTCCATGGAAACATTGTTGGGGTCCATAATTAATCACAATCTCCACATTGAATTGCTTTTGCTGCTGAGAAGAAACTAGGCATCAAAACCAAAGTAAAGGGAGCCCATCTCCCTGAAAACCAAAGTGCTGGTCCACTGATTGGCTGCTCAATGCCCCTGAGCCCCATCCTGATTCTGGGACACTTTTCTGTGGTAGAGATAAAAGGGAGGCTGGACCTATAAGGAATCTTGGGTTTACCCTGATGTTTCTGGGGCATGAATTTGGAAGAAAGGCAAAGGGAAACAATCCAACAAAGGTTCACAGGCAAAGCAGGAGTTGGCAAGTTGTCCAAGCGCCTAACAAACTACCTGGAATACAGTGCATTAAAGAAACTGCTGTGTGTTATTCATTGACTATGCTTGGATGAGGTTCTACTTCTGTGTTCACTGGGGAACTAGAATTGGTATGTTCAAATAGCCGGCTGTCATATGGAAAGCACAGCTGCAGGTGGCAGGAGGGCCTTGGTTCTCTGCTAGGGATGACTTTCCACAAAGATCTTTCTTACCAAATAGCATGGCCTTAGAAAAAACTTTAGGAGAAAGGAAAGACCATTCCAGACCACTAAGTTTTGAAGAAACTGCAGCTTACTTTCTGTGGGTTCCAGGGCCACTCTATACTCAAGCTCTTCTTAATACAGGAAACAGGAAACATTGCTGGAGAGCCATTTTCAGATGGTGGCAGCCATAAAGGACTTGTCCTTTGACACAACACTGTATTGCTCTAGGTTTCTTCTGTACTTAGAATCCATATTTGTATCTTCCCTGTTTTATAGTCTTTTATTAGAACAATAGATGGAAAGAAGTCTTGCCCAATGCAATTACATATCCATGTAATTGTGCAGATTACATATATCCAAATGAACTGGGGGGACATCAGCCATCAGAGAAAATGACTCTATCTCTCTATCATCTTTTGCTTTGAGCCCCATTGATTCCTTTTCTTTGGAAAAATTCTTTATTTTTTTTTCTATTTTTAGTTTTTTTTTTTTTTTTTTTTTTTTTTGAGACAGGGTTTCTCTGTGTAGATTTGGAACCTATCCTGGCACTCACTCTGTAGCCCAGGTTGGCTTTGAACTCACAAAGATCCACCTGCCTCTGTATTCTGGATAAATAAGGGTCTGGGAAAACAGATAGGCTGATGGATGTTTATTCAGGGAGAATCACAACAGAAACAGATGACCACCAGCGGGTTCCTGTTCCAAGGATGCTTCTGGATGCCATCTGTTTCCAAGCAGGAAGCAAGAGAGCACCTACTCAGTCCCAACCCCAGACCTAGTTCTCTCAGGTCATGTCCGCACCTGTCCCCACCCTCAATGGGCGTGGTCAGTGCAACAGGTGCAGGTGGGGTGAATATCTCACTACACCTTTGCCTCCCTAGTGCTGGGATTAAAGGTATGTGCCACCACTGCCCAGCCTTCCTTAATAATTTTAAATAAGGAAAAGTACAGAAGGTGTTCAAGATCTATTTATTTCAACTATCAAAGTGATGGATCTGACACCTATTATTTCTTCAGATATCAAGCAATTGATGCAAAAATGAATAATTAAGTATATTTTAATTACACAATTTGGAGGGCTGATATAATAATTACATCAGAAGACATGAAATGTGTGAGCTTTCTTATAAGAATGTTCAGGAATGTTAGACAATGGTGATAGTTATGACAGCTAACTCTAGGCTCTGATGTAGTAGCTGCTTAATAAATGCCAGTAAATAATCATTGAACGTTGAGCAGAAGCACACTCTGTGTATGCATGAGGAGGGTCTGGGAGCAATCCATTTTAATGGGGAGAGAGGAATGTAAGTACTAAAGAGCCTGGGGTCAGAAGCAGGGCGATGCTCATGAGCCCTCAAGAAGCATTTGACAGAGCTATCTTTAATACCAAATTATCAGAGACAGTTTTGGGATTTTCATTGGCCCAGAGATGCATTTCCCTTGAGCTCTGAAATAAATACTGGCAAGGTTAAAGGTCAGCTCATTAATCTCCCCACGTGTCTGTTTGTTTGGACGTACAGATGCGCCTTTGTTAAGGCAATTTGAGGAAGGATGGAAGACATGGAGACCAGGAAAAAAGGAGGTATTCCAACACCCCCCCAAAATGTCACACAGTGTGAGGTGTGAGGAAAAGAAAATTTTAAGTTTAATTTTCTGTTTTTAAAATGTGTAATCCAAATAATGACTTGGTTTTGTTCCTCTCCAGGATTTATTTATAAAACTCACTTTCTAACTGGCATTTCATCAGCTTCTTATTTCCAAACAGATTTTTTTTTATTTTGCTCAATTAGCCAAAACCTGTCAGGCAAGAGTGTTGTTACATTCTTACCCTGGCCTTCTGTTGTCATGCTGTTGGCTGCTGTCCATTGATCCTTCACCCCTCCCACCTTCCTGAGAGACTGGTGAAGCCTCATCCTCAGAAGTGATAAAACTAAAGAGAACACACACATCAGCGAGGCAAAGGTGGGAAATTTTGATTAAAATTATCCTTATTGGGCTCAGAAACACTCTTGTTTAATTGCCAATGTGTATCTGCATTTTGAACACAATGACCTAACCTGGAAATGGGCCCCTGTCCTAGAGACCTTCTAGAGTGAGAAAGATGCCTTGGGAAAGAATGGCCTTGGGAAAGATCACCTCTGTAGACAGCAGAAACACATAGAAGGTAGACTGGTTTGCTTACGTGTGGAAATTATGACAGGTATAGTTCAAGGCAGACACTCTGGACTCTTAATCTCTGATATTCAGACTTTTGTGTCACTCTCTCCTCTGGAGCATAGATGGGATCTATGACATACTTCTAGCCAAGGGAATGAAGCAAAGGTAATAGAGATTAATCCCATCATTAGATATTCTGTAACAAAACTTCCCTGGAGACATGTTACACATGTCTACTCACCTCAGACAGGGAGCTCATGACACACCAAAGTAAAGATACCACCAACTTGTGAACCAATGCATTGTATTGGGATGACTCACAGAAGTCTGGGTGAAGGTTTACTTACAAGATAGCTGCATAACCAAAGTCTACCCCAGCGTGAGCAATGGCTCACAAAAGCTGGCAATGCAGAGGACACTGCGATGCCTGCAGGCAGCTCAGTAGATCAGAGAAAATCCTTTCCAAGTGACTCATTTGGTTTAAACCTCTCCAGGCAGCTCAACCAGGCAACCAGTCTGGTCTTAAATTCTTCTTTACAATTTAGCTCAAGTAGTCTTTGAGGGACTCTCAGCTTTCACTGCTTACACTAGTAGGGAGGGGTGTAATGGAGCTGATTTGTTTCAGGGACTTCCTGAAGCTTTTTTAAGTTGTTTATCTTCCTGTTTCAGGAGCTTGCCTGAATGTTCTAATCTCAGAGGAAACTGTTGTATAACACTAAAGTTATATAATGCCTTCAATCCACAGTGAATGCTCAAAAACACAGGTAGTCTCCAGGGGTTGAACAACTGCTAACCAAGAAAAAAGATGGAGCCTTCCACCTCTAAACACAAAGAAATGAAGGGCTATAGAACCTGGGGCTCAGAGTAGCCTCATTCCCCACTCAACTCTTCAGGTAAAAACACATCCTGTGTAACACCACAACTGTACCTGTTTTAGCTACAGTTTTTATTGCTGTGAAGAGACACCATGACCACAGCAATGATTACAAAGGAAAAACATATCATTGGGATGGCTTACATATTTATATTCAGAGATTTAGTCCATTGTCATCATGGTGCAGCATGGTGGCATGCAGGCAGACGTGCTGCCAGAGAAAGAGCTGAGCGAGCATCCTACATCTTGACTTGCAGGCAACAGGAAATGATCTAAGACTTCAAAGTCCACCCCCACAGTGACACACTTCCTTCAACAAGGCCATGCCTACTCCAACAAAACCACACTTCCTAATAGTGCCACTTTCTTTGGGGGCCATTTTTTTTTCAAAACACAATACCCTTGTAAGGTATGGCAATATATTGTTTATGATTTAATGAAGCTTCCCTGGGAATCAGAATGAAAAGCTAGTCACACTAGTTAGCCATAGACACCAGGCAGTGGTGGTACACACCTTTAGTCCCAGGACTCAGGAGACAGAGGCGGATGGATCTCTCTGAGTCCAAGAGCCCACCCAGGGCTACATGAAAGTGAATCAACAGAACTCGTGCCTTTAGTCCTACCACAGGAGAAGTACACAAGGAAGAAGCAAAGAGTCTCATGTGAGATTCAGTTTCCAGTCAGAGGAAAGACAGGATCTCCATTTCAGCCTTGTTAGAGGTAAGAGCAACTAGCTGGCTGCTTTGCTTTTCTGATCTTCAGCTTGAACCCCAATATCTGTCTCTCGGTTTATATTATTCATGCTACAGTAAGGTATAAAGCAAAAGAACCAGCTGAGTGTCTGCTGCCACTAGCTTATACTAACATGTATGTACAATAGAAAACTGACACATTCTGCTGGGTAGCATAGTATTCTCAAGCATCCTACTGTAGTCAACCATGAATGGCTCCCTGACTACCTAGAGGAAAATGAAGGACTTCTGATACACTCTTTTCCATCTTAAAACTCCCCCACACTTCCTACCTCATGTGACTATTATTCTCAGCTAAATGAGTGTCTCTGCCACCTGTTCCCCGATGAATTCACTCATCATTTTCTCTGCTTGTCAAACATTGAAACTCACCTATTTTACTCAATTATTTGGTGTTTTAGTAACACATTAACATATCTATGATCTTAAACCATATTTGTATGCTAGTTTTATGTCAACTTAACACAAGAGAGGAGGGAAACCTTCATTAGGAAAATGCTCCCTTAAGATGAAGCTGTAAGCAAGCCTATAGAGCATTTTCTTAATTATTGATAGAGGGTGGCAGCCCATTGTGGGTGATGCCATCCCTAGACTAGTGGTCCTAGATTTTATTTAAAAAAAAATAAAAGCAAGCTAAGCAAGGGAACAAGCCAATAAGTAGCATACTTCCATGGCCTCTGCATGAGCCCCTGCCTCCAGGTTCTGCCCTGTTTGAGATCCTGTCTTGACTTCCTTCAGTGATGAACAGTAATATGGAAGTATAAGCTGAATAAACCCTTTCCTCCCCAAATTGCTTTTGCCATGGTGTTTCATCACAGCAATAGTAACCCTAGGATAATTTGCAAAACACATAAACAAAACTTCAATCTCAATTATGAGGTTGTCAGGAAAAACAGGATTCTGGGAGTGCTTTATTATCTTCAAATAGTTAACTCCCCCCCCCTCTCTCTCTCACACACACACTGAAAGAGTTAGTGCAAAAGTGCAAATTGGGACAAGAAAGCACTTGTCCCCCACCCCCCAACTTCCCGCCAACTGTGAACGGAACAAGTGTTTATGAGGTCCAATGAGCTATGGTATGTGCATCTATACTCCTGTACATTTAACACTTCTGTAACTTATGCATTGTTTCTGATAGCAGGGAACCTTGCTACAGATTTGTATTTTCTCTATAATTTCTCACAAAGAAAATTTTCTAAAATCAACTAAAAGAAGACTCCCCTCTGAGGTGGGACCAGAGTCAGCACAGACAGGTCAGGGAACATTAGAAGCATGGACATGATTTGCTCAGGAGGATAAATCTCATTTTCCAGGCAGAGACACAGAGAGTTAGCTTCTTTTAGTGATGTGCATGCATCATACCGCCAATCCCTCAGAGTAGCTTCCATCAAAAAGTAGTGACTTTTGAGAACCAGTCCCCAATGTCCAGGGCAAGCATCATGTCTGAAGCTTGAGAGATACCCTGCCCTCCTAACCAGACTTGTTGACAAGGCCATCATTATGGGTAACTTGCATGAGGGGCTGACTGGATGTTCTCCATGCCTGGCTTAGCATTCTATTTTTGTCATGAAATGCCTAAGAATTGGAGACCAAGGGTATCACAGTTTCATGCTGCACTGTTCTGAGAATGTGATGCCGTTCTGGTGCGCATGACATAGGGAAGCTATAGGCACAGGCATTCACACATAGGAAGACAGTCCCTCTTCTGTGTGTGAGGCCTGGAGCTACTGCAGTTATTTTGAGTCAAAGAGGAGAGTGTGCAAAGACTTGCATCTCAATGATGCTGCTTGAACTACTGAATGAATGGTGCTTTGGGTTTCTTGTCTTGTGGCATTAAAAAAAAAATAATATGTCTGTCTCTGCCATTTGATATAGGAGCCTCCATTGAAACATTCTGTAGAAAATTTCCCAGACAAGTGCTATCCAAACTAAGTTAGAACCCAAGCCTCCACCCACCAACATGGATGGCTCTCAAAACACCATAGTGCTAAGTGAAAAGAGCAGTTGCCTGGTGATCAGCACTATGGCCACAAAGACATTCCACACTCCACATTCAGATGCAAAAGGGCCCTGGGCTCTGAGCACAGAACTGAAAGGTGCAGGAAGACCTGCTGCCTAAGCATCCTGGGGCTTGGAAAGTGGCATGCTCATAAGTTGTGCCCTGGTCTATTTAGTTTTATACAGAGTGGGGCACAAAGCCAGAAAACGCCAACTGCCTGAAACAAAAAAAGGCCTCTTTGAGAAGCTCACACAGCACAGCCACATAATAGTAAGGACAAAGAACAGGGAGGTAAACGTTTTGGGCAGTAGCTGTTCCATGTCAGCCAGAAAACGTAGGAAGCAGTGTGTCCTCATCTGCAACAGTGAGGGTGGAGGGGGGATCTAGACGTTCCTGTTCCCTCCGTGTGAGGCTATGACAAAATGCCAGAAAAGCCCAGATAAGCAATAGGGACATCATTCTGCAGGTCAGTCTCTGTGGAGACCACACATGGAGCTGGAACTTCTGCCCGCCAACAACAGGAGAAGCCCAGAATCCCACTCATCAGTGAAGGCCAAATTGGCAATGGGACTTGTGTTTCCCTCTGAGTAAATCACATTCACAGCTCCCTTTCTACAATGAAGCAGAGGCAGACTCCAACTCAAGCTGGGTGTTAAAATGAGGTTCGAAGCCTCAAAGCACAATACAGACATGTCCATGTTTCAATTAAAAAAATAACACCTGTTATTGTCATACCAAGAAGCAAGTATTTCAAACCATTGGGCTGAGGTAACACTAGTGTTAAGGTGAGAGAGAAGAAAACCGTCCCTATGGATGTTAAAGCAGCTGTAATAAAAGTTCTGGAACAAACCACAGCAAACCTGCCTAAGACAGTGAATGAAGAGGAGAAGCCAGAGCAAAGACAGATCCAAAAGGGAAGTGTGAAACTCCAAAGTGCAGTAAATACAAAAATAAGAAGACAAAACACAAATAAGCAAAAGCCCCAGCAAGTGACCTTACCAAGAAAATAGAGGAAGCCGAGACAAGAATCTGTGAACGGGAAGTCAGAGCAATGGACAGAACAGTAGAAATTATACCATGGAAAGAAAAAGGAGCACGGACAGAGTCTGGGACCACAACATCTATACCAACAACATGGAAGGGGAAAAGAAAAGTACTTGACAAGATAATGACAAGAGAGCACTACCAGGGAAGTCTCTGTGTGGAATTCTCATAGAGATGTGCAGGTGACCCTTGCATTCTGAGACATCACAGAGACCAGGGACTGGTAATAGAATCCAGTTTAATAATCCTAAGTGTTCAAATAGATTAGAGCTGCTGTTGTCCATTCCTGGTTTTATAACGAAGCACTTGAGACTGGCTAGTTCATAGAAAACAAACGTTTTTATGGCTCACGACTGTGAAGCTGGGAAATCCACAAGCACAATGCTGGTGTTTGCACTTGATGCAGGACATCCCCTGGAAAGACAGGGACACTTACCGGCTAAGGTGGGTTGAAAGAGAATAGCCTCCATAGTCTTGTGTGTTTGAATACTTGCTCCTCAGTTGGTGGAACTGTTTGGGAAGGATTAGGAGGTGTGGCCTTGTTGGAAAGGGAATGTTACTGGAGGTGAGCTTTAGGGTTTTAAAAGCTCCTGTCATCCCCAGTTAGCATTCTCTGCTTTGTGCTAGGGGATGGAGATGTAAGGTCTTAGTTAGTGCTCCAGCAACATGCCTGCCTGCCTCCTTCCATGATCTCACCATGCTGGTCATGGATTCTAACCCTCTGGAACTGTAATCCCCAAATTAAATGCTTTATTAAAGGCTTTTATAAGTTGCCTTTGTCACAGTGCTTTGTCACCACAGTAAGAAAGTAACTAAGACACCAGCTCAGAGTTCTTCCTCATCTGATAAGCTTTGGAAACCATCAATTTCATGAACTCTTGTAGTTCTGATTACCTTCCAAAGACCACACTTCCAAACTAGAAGAGAGTTGGTTGAGAGAGGTACCACTGTATTCCCAATTTCCATCAGTCGTGACAAACACATTCCATGCCATCAATTGCATTCTCTTACAATCAATGCTACTCTCAGCATCTGGATGCAAAGCCAGCTCTAAGACAAGTCCTCTGTTGTCTTCTCTCCTCAGAAGGGTCACTGAGGGCAGTCACCAGCTAAAAGCTTTTTAATACCCCTCAGATCTGCATCATAAGGTTCCCTATTCCACAGTAAAATTTGAGAAGCATTTCCTAGCTTTCACCTCCCAAGTCATATCAAAGTTCATACCCCTGTGCTCTTCCTTGCCTAAAACACAATCATGAAATCCAAGTCTATGAAATCCAAGTCTAGAAACTAATTGAGGAAAGGACTAGGCCAGCACCTGAACAGGATACCTGAGTCCTAACCTTGCCTAGATCACTTTTCATGGTAGAGGTTCCCCTAGAATCCTGTGTTGGAGACCTGACCACAGCTGATGGTGCTATTTAGAGGTGGTAGAATCCTTAAGAGGTCAGTCCTAGTAGAAGGAAGTGAGATCACCATGCATTTATCCTTGAAGGTGACATTGAGACACTGGTCCCACCTCCTCTTTACTCTGATTTTGAGATAATCAACTTTGCATCTACCATACCATTCTCCACCATGATGTTCTGGTTTGGCACAGTATTCAGCCATGCAACTAGGCTGGAATGTCCTAAACCATGAACCAATGTAAACCTCTCCCCCTTGTAAATGGAATTTTTGGGGTATTTTCTCATAGCATCTGAACTGAACATTATCACATCTTTCAAATCTTCGAATCACCTAGTGATTCTGGCCATCAGCCATTTTTATGACTGTTAGTTGTTATTTTGTTTTTCTTTATGAATTTAGTGGGAAGGGCAAACTATAAAATTGGAAACCTTTTCCTGCTTGGATATTCCATGAGTTTATAACATGTCAATCAGAGTACCCACAATTATACAGGCATAGCCTGTGCAGAGAATCACCATGCCTCATGCATAAACATAACAGGAATATTCTCAGATCTCTATAATTCTGTTTAGGAATTTGGATGGCTTGGGCTATGTGTCTGTGACTTCTAAGAGCACTAGGAATGAGTCACAGAACCTGTAACCTGTTGATACACTTACCTGTCGATGCTCAAAGATACACATATATAACTTTAATGGTTCCCATTACACACAGAGCTCCATTATCACAGTATTTCCACTCAGTCATACCTTTATGAAGAATTCCCCCATTGGCTAATATTTTCCAAGCTTAATCACACTCTTGAGGTGAACTTTTTCAATTAAACTCCACTTAAGCCAATTTTGAGTTCTTTGAGTGAAGGGGAAAAACACATATACATGCCAGACTCCTAACTGTCAAGCAGGTTCCATTTTGTAAATGTTTATTTAACACACCAACAGTCACACTTTACCAATGGGCTGGCCTGCCTTGTATCTGAGTTTTTTTTTTTTCAGCAGTGGAGGCAGAGGCAGGTGTTTCTTGGTTGAAAAGACCCCACAGCCCTTGATAATCTCCTCTGTTCTGGGAGTGTGTATAGTGGAGAGCTTGTTGGGAAGTTGAGTACTACTTAGCATCCACAAAGATTTTAGTTAAAACCTTACCTCCCCTCCTGTGTCTGGTAGAGTTTTTCACTCTGGGGCTAAAGAGGAGAAAGCATTTGGATTATTGATCCAGGTGGAGTGGGATAGGACAGGGATGGTGAATGGATTGTAACCATTCTTTCCAATCATCCCCTGTTGTTTCTAAACCATCTTCTGTAACAGTAGCCTCTGTCAATAGTTTTACTTCTACAGAAGTAAACAGCTTCACTACTCTTTCAGCACAATTGGCAGGCAATGCCTCCTGGCTTCTGGTCCTGTCTGATTCTCTGGGCTTCTTTTTCCAGCAAATGTTTTCTATTCACTCTGGACATCTTCATCTGGATAATTGGCATTAGCAAGGCCTCCAGGGCACACATAGCCATCTTTGGCAGCATCAGCAGCCAAGGGCAGGGCACTGGCAAGCTTCTTGATATGTTCCTCATGGCCAGACCCAGTGCAGTTGACAGCAGATAGAGACTTTCTTGTTGATGCCAAGGTCTCCCCAGCACAGTTGAACAGATTAGATGAATGGCTGTCCTTAATTTTAATGGTTCTCTCTCCTAAACAAAGCTCTTATATGTATGTGAGAAACTATGTGGAAATAGTTTCCTGTGGGAAGAAAAGATGTCCTAGCTCATAGACCACTTCATTGTGCCAGATCTCCATTCCATCTCCTCTTCCTTAAGGACTCCATTCTCCACAAAGGCCCCATTTACCTGCTGTGTAACACTTATATTGATCTCTGAGTCTTGGGAGGGGTGCACTATACAACCTCCTGTCCATCTACCCATGCCCTCCTTCCTGCCTGGTACACTGTAGACAGGCCCTTCTAGAGAAATCCTTAAATTTTTGTTCATGTTTCCTCATGGAAGCCTCCACTACTTTTCCCATTTAGACTATGCTCTAAGAATGTCTGTTCACAGTAACCTCACATCAGTTTGTATGATTTATTTTATCAATGATTCCATCTATGCTCACTGGATGAATGTTGCAAACAGCCAACACTGAATGGAAGGTAGAGAGCATAGCAGGAAACAGAGCCTAGCCAGGGAACCATAGAACAGGAAGGGAGTGAGGAAATCAACCCAACCCCCCCTCCCCCACTTCCCTAGACTATCCCCACAAGAACACCTATCCTTTTCATAGTCCCTAGTACTTCTCTTGTTCTCTATACTGTATGACGAATCAGGTCAAAAGAGCCTAGCTAAGTATCAGCCATTCCATCAGTGTAACTGTGTAAATTAGAGCATAGGGGCCTGAGCCAGAGTAGGCAGCAAATACTATACCTGTGTCATTTTTAAGTTGCTTGGTCAAGTTACTTAACCTTCTTTGTCTCTATTTAAATGTCTATAAAATGAGATGATTGTGACTATCTCTGAGGGTTACTCTGGGGATGAAAGTGATATGATTATGTTTTCCTGTGCATAGTGCACAGGAGATGCTTGCTTGGAGCTAGTATTATTTAATATTCAGCAAATGTGTGTGTGTGTGTGTGTGTGTGTGTGTGTGTGTGTGTGTGTGTGTGTGTTTTAAATCTCTCTGTATGTCTATGTAGGATGAAGGTAGGCACTGGGGAATTGCAATGGGAGAAAAAAGTCATTACATATTATGCTAAGGGATGTCTAGGAACTATTATAAAATGGAGAAAATACAACAAGAATGGGAGTGGGATTGTCTTTAGATGAGTTTCTCTGGAGGAAGGACATGAGGGCTGAAGGGGCTAGTCAGATGCAGAACCAGGGATGCAAAGTAGGAGGAGCCAAAGTGGAGCTGTCCTTGTCTTCCTACGGTGAGACACCCATGGATGTTTTTAACCAGAAGTAAGACAAGTCTGAGGTGTGTGCCTTTAAAGGACTACTGTGGATGCTACATGAAAAATGGGATCTTAGCAGTACAAGAGGGAAAGCAGAGAGATCCTTTTGTAGACTTCTCAAAGATGGTTGGGTGGGTGGCAGGATGAATCAGATGAATGAAGGAGTTGGGGTGGGTAAAGGCAAAGGAGCAGACACATCCATCTGTATTAGAGGGTGAGCAGAGGAGTGAGAGGGAAGAGACTAGAAAAGATGCAGTCATGGAGGGTGAGTCTAGGATCCTGTCTTGAACCTTTGGGAGCCCAGCACATGCTAAGGTGTTGACCAATAGAAGAAACTCTGGCAATCAGGGGTTTGCTTTGGGGCTTTACAGCAAGGGGAGCAGAGGAGATGTGGGATGTGACATCCTTTGGAATGTCTCTGGACAGCTTTGAGAAGAGGGTTTGCATTTGTCTGCAATGGTGAGGTACAGAGATTACTAGAGAAAGAAAATGTCTTTTACCTCTAGCTACACTAGCAATTCTACAGGACTTTGGATAGAGACCTGTAGAATGCGATGTTGGGTGTTTTTTTGTTTGCTTGCTTGTTTGTATGTTTATTTTCTCCCAATCCTCTGAATGGTGCTAAAACACTTGCTTATTCCCCCAGGGTCTAGTTTAGCTGCCTTTCTTTTTTAATTTAAAGTTGGAGACAAGCAGGAAAAAAATCTCAGAAGCCTCTTAGAGAACCTGGTGGGCTGCCTTTATTTGGGGAATTCACTTACATAAGCCACACTCTGCTTAGAGGAAAAAATGTCAGCGTTTACCTTGAAAGAACAGTTAAAATGTTCTTATTTTAGTGCACTAGATGTGAGCAATTCAGTGTCAGTTTTATAAGCTTTTACTTTTAACATAAATTCAAGGGGAAAAAGAGGAACATTAGACCAGCAGTCTTAGATATCAGTCCCAATCAAAGGATTAAAAGTCACCTATGGTCTGGCCTTGGTTGATTTACCTGGAGTGGCAGGTGTCAGGACATCTGTCCTGTCCAGAACCAATGGTCCATCAAATATTGGGCAACATGAGGTAAACTGCCACTGATCAAGGTGGTGACATTCATGCCCTGACATTCCCTGTTCTTCATGTCCCCAGACACCTGGCCTCATCCCCTGTAAAGTAGTCCATGGTTTTGATGGTCAGCTTGACAGCTGTAGTGAGATATTCACTTTGTCTGCTTCTGTGGCACTGACCATGCCCGTTGGGGGGGTGGAGCCAGGGGCAGAAGTGACCCATGGAACTAGATCTGAGGAGGAGCCCCAGAAGGCTCTCTTGCTGGCGGGATGCGGATAGGAGAGCATCCTGCGGAACCTACTGGTGTTCATCTGTCTAGGCTGTAAGTAATTTCTCCCTGAATAAACATCTATCCGGCCTATTTGTTTGTCCTGATCCTTATTAAACCATGATCGACAGCTCTTTCTGTAAACTCATAGAAATCCGCAGAGGGTTGTAGAGACAATAAACACTGAGTTTCAACCTTCAGTGTACTCTTCATCAGAGGCCACACCTCTTGGAGAGGACCCCTTTCAACCAAGACCTCGAATCACAGACCATTCCGGCTTTGCTTCATTTGGGCACAGCAAGAGGATTGTACTATGCGTAACATTATGGTAAGTGGCCCAGTTGGCTTCTATTTTGACAAGAATGTGAATTTGATTTGAAAACAAGATACAAAACACAGTCAGACAGGAATGAGGCAGGTTGGTGACATTCAAGAGCGGTGGGGTGGAGACTCTGAGCTGTTCCAGATTTGGCCTCTCAGTGACTGGTGAGTCTTTGTACAGTTTATCTTCAAACTCAGCTTCTTCAACTGAAAGAAGCTGGAATTGGGCCACACTTTTGAGGTTACTTCCAGCCGGGAAGGCCCCATGAATAGCTGGGTACCTATAGGATATCTGTAAACAGAGGACAAGAGAATGCTCTTTGGCTTCTTTACTGGACTTGCTACATTCCACTCATCCCCCCAGGAAAACCTCAAGCAAGAAGTGAAGAAGAGATAAACTCTAGTTTTGTTTCTGTTGCTGTGATAAACACTGTGACCCAAAACAACCCAGACAGGAAAGGGTTTATTTGGCTTACGAATTACAGCTCAACATAAGGGAAAGGCAGGGCAAGAACCTAGAGGCAGGAACTGAATCTGAGGCCATGGAGGAGTCCTGTTTAATGGCTTGTTCTTCATGACTAGCTCTGCCTGCTTTCTTATACAACCCAAGATTATTTTTCAGAGCACCAACCAGTGGCCCGGACTCTCCTACATCAATCAATAACCAAGGAAACCCTGCCGCTCAATCCCAGCCATGCTCACAGGCCAATTTGATGGAGGCTATTTCTGTTGAGGTTCCTTCTTCCTTGGTGACTCTAGTTTTGTATCAAGTTGACAAAAATATAATAATCACAAGACCACAGCCTGTGGAGGCGCTAATGAAGGAATTCACCTTTCCCTGAAGGTTTCCTCTGGGTTTTTGAGTTGGAGCCAGGACAGGTGGTAGCCACCAGGAAATGATGATTACCAGAGCACGATCGGGTGAGACCTGCAGGGCAACATATTTACTTAGTCATTCCCTGAAGAAGAATGAACAGATGGAATCTCAGATCACCACCAATGTTTCATTAGCTTAACCTTGGATGTGAAGAGATGTAGAAATCTAATACTTTGGGATGCAAGCAACTATTTGTTATTGCTTCTCGTCTCTAAAACAAACAAACAGGTGGAAATCTCCCTAACTCATGAAAACGCATCTAGAGCATGAAGACCCAGGAATGAGGCTTCTCTTTGTAAAAAGGGAAATAATGGCTAGTATCTCCTCATCAGAACATTTCAATATGGAGCAGGCAATGCTTTGGTGGCTATTACAATTATCCAGAACTATGGCAACAGCCATCAGTATCCTAGAAAATTTTCAGGTAGAAGCGGGTGTTAGGAGGTTCCTGAGTCCCAAAGCAGGACACAGACTGCCTGTCCCATTTGAATCCCTATTTTCCCACTAATTTATACCAAATGCCTGTTGTGTGTGAATTGTGGCCAGACCAGGCACTGGGGTAGTAGCAGGAAGCCCAGACTCTGCTCTGTCTTATGTCTTCTACTAATGTGAGTTTCTTTTATGTTTTTTTTTTATAAATATTCTCACCTAATGTGGGCCAAATGGATGAACCCAAACTGCTTCCTTCCACTTACATGCATACACATGCCAGCCCATTTGTTTCACAGACCAACACCAGCACATCTGCTGGAGTGTGACAGCACTGTCCACTTCCACCCCTTCATTTCCTAATGTCTACCCTGTAACAACCCTCCCCACCACCTACTTCTCTAAATATACCCTGCAGTCTCAAACCTGTCTTCTCTGGAAAGTGTTTTCTAGATACATGATCTAGCCAAAGACCTTTCCTCCAGGCCTTACAGCCTTCAGCATGTGTTGTCTCCATCATGCTGTAGCACCCACTTCTGTCTCACTTGCTGTGTGAGGGTTCACCATCATATAGCATGTCTACAGTTCTTAGAGGAGTGGATAGCATTGCATCACTGGCATCCCCACAGTGTTCTAAGCACTTTTCTACAGTTGTGTAACATAACTATAACCATGTCACATGAACTGTGGGGAGGGGTGTGTGGTGTGTGTTTGTTGGGTGTGTATGTGGAGGTTGGTGTGGTTTGTGTGTGTATGATGTGTGTATGTGGTGTGTTGTGTGTGTGTGTGTGATGTGTGTGTATGTACGATGTGTGTATGTGGTGTGTTGTGTGCGTGTATGTGATGTGTGTGTGTGCGTGTGTGTGTGTGTGTGTGTGTGTGTGTGTGTGTGTTTGTTGTGGAAGTGGGTGTGTAGGGGGTATGTGTAGTTTCCTTCCCATCTCTTAGCCTCTTTCTCTGCTCTTTTATCTATGAGTCTATTTCAGTTCTACAATAACCTTAACATCTGGAACACAGTTTCAGCATTGTTTTACTTCAAGGATGTCTTGATTTTTTTTTGTCTTCTAAATTTGTTAATATTAGGGATAAAAATTTCCACTTTTACCAAAACCATTGCTAATGTTTTGAGTGAGATTATACAATATGCTGAGATACATTCAGAAATAGCCACCATCTTTACCACACTGAGTCTTAATGTGATATATCCTACTATTAAATATACAATGGTCCATTTGGAAAAATTAAAAACAAAAAACCAGATTCCCCATGTCAGACCACACATGAAAGTCGATTTCAAGTAAATGTAAGTTCCAAATGTAAAAGATTAAAGGTGGAGGACGGGGCAGTGTTGATGATGCCCCACCAGCACGGGGGAGGCACTCAAGACTGCACTATGTCATCTATGAAACTGTATGCATGCAAACATACTTTTCCATATGGATATCAAATCTAAAGTTAATCCTGAATCAGATACAATTCACTACTACTGAAGTTTTAGACTACTTCTAAAATCAGGTATAAACATTAACTACCAAAGAAGTTTAAAAGGACAGACAGACAGACAAACACCACTCAGCATGTTCTGTGAGTTTTATGAACTTGAAAAATAGCAGACGAAAAGATGCCACTCTACCTTCATCCTCTTCCTTGAAAGATGATGCAATTTCTATATGAAGGGTGTGCTCTTTAAACTAGAAAAAGGCCACATGCTTAGAAAGGGCAAGAAAGTTGACAGCAAAGAAGCATGCAGAAACAAACCTTAATAACTGACCCCTTCTCTGCTCAGTTTAACGCCTGCCCAAGCCCTCTTTCCTTGCTAGCTACGTATCACAGTTTACTATTAATTAGATGAATATCATGAGCTTAGTCAAGGCTTCTTTAAGTCCTCATTTCCCTGTCAAAGATCTCAGAACACAAACACTTATATCAAATACTTTGGATGCTTTTCTGCTGTTCCTCTATCATATGTCAATTTACTTCTCCATCCTTGTTAGGATCCTAAGTGTTCTGCTGCCCCTGCCCCACCAGTGGGCTTTCTATCACTTCACAGGGTAACTTGGGCAGGGTCCAGAGAGCTTGGCTCTGTTTCACAGGTAGCAGCCTGTGACTGGTTGTTTCCATGGCTTTCAGCCTTTGCCAGGGCCTTGCATCCTGGTGGAAGTACATGATGAGCACCTGTCAGCTTTGTGGACAGGATGAAAAGTGAGGGAGGAAGAGAATCTTCTTCAGAGTCCCTTGAAAGACATATCCCTCAGGACTAGAAGATGTCCCATGAGGCTCCAGGCCTTAAACATCTCACCGATGCCCAAAAGGTACAGGCTGAGGACTAAACATGTTTTGTAACCACATGAGCCTTTTAGGGAATCAAAACATTGCTTGAGTTGCAAAATAAAATCTGAGGCAATATGTAAAAGATGCAGAATATAGGGAGGGGTTGGTATCTTTTCTGATGATGTCATCATTAGCTAGCATTTGCTTTTAATTGTCTGGCTTCTCTATCCTTTGTCATTCATTGGCAGTTGTGGATTTAACAAAGCCCCAGTATTTGCCCATTTTACCAGGGTACCACTGGCCATTTTAACTCAGGCTTCTCCAGACTTTCTTGGTAAGCAAGGACCTCACCAGCCCCTCTGCAGATTGCTTTACCCTGGCCACTGAGTCCTTACCGACTCATCTCAGGCATGTCCGGGTTCAGCACCGTTCTCAGCTTCAACCTGTAAAAGGGTAGCTGATGTTCCTAATCTCAAACAGCCAAGTGTTGTGCACTTGCTATTGCCTCACATAATGGCCACATTTTCACTTTTCTGCCTTCCTATGACATGATCAAAACCCTCAAGATGTCATCTCTCTCATCAACATGGCTGCAGCATCCGTCTTCATTTCTAGCCTCAGGGTTTATTTCTGAAGCTAAAATATAATTACCAGATTTTCTTCAATAGTCACTGAAGTGGGAATCTGCAGGTGAGCTGAAGTAGGTATGTCTAAGTCAGTCTCCCTTTCTGTGTCCTAGAGAGATTTCCAATTCCATTATTTCCCATTTCCTGCGGAAGCCATGGGCATTAGACTCCACCATTCTCACATGTATCCTTCAGCAATGACATGCCTTAGGATGAGAAGAAAGAGACTGTCATCATGGTGTTTCTTACATAGCTCTTATTATACTTCTCTTTGGAATTCTGAACATGTTATGACATTGTTAATCTGATTTATTATAGTTTCAATGTATCTAATAAACGTTGAATTCACACTGGCTATTATGTTAAGAAGAAACAGTGATCTAATAATACTTTATGAAAATAATCACATGCAGTGTGAATCCACTTGAGGCTGGAAAAGGGTCTCAGGAATTTATTTAAGTATAAAATAGGGTAAATACTCACAGATACAGAACAGGTTAGACACTGTTGCTGTTTCAGCTGTCTTTGTCCAGTTGTTCTGTCCAGGGGTAAAGAGTGCCAAGAGCAAGCTGTCTCTCCTCCAACTGCTCTTCTTGGACCACCCAAGAGAGTTCAAGAGCAAGAGAACACATTACCTTCTCCTAAACATTTAAGCTGTCATGTAGGCAGACAAGACCACGCCTTCATGCTTGCTACCCCAGAAGTCATTGGCTAAACAGATCAAAATCCCACTACAATTATGGATTCTAAAATAAAATCATTATCTAAAAGAACAATAAAGAACAGTTAGATTATCTAGGGAGAATGTGGTAGGCCTTTCTCAATTATAGATACACCCAACAATGTTAAGTTTATTTTTTGATTTGCTGTTTTTAAAGCGGTTTTAGACTCACAAGCAAAACTGCATGGAATGTCAGGAGATCTGCTTTATGTCCATCCTCCACATGGATAGCGTCTCCCACTCTCAGCATCCCTCAGTAGAGGGGTCCATTTGTTGGTACTATCAAACTCACACCAACTAGATACAGCACCACCTCAAGTCCATAGTTCACATGGGAGTCCACTGACATCTCAGGAAGGGTTTAATGACTACCCCAGTCTACCCTTCTGGAGTGCACTGACATCTCAGGAAAGGGTTTAATGACTGTCCCAGCCCACCATTCTGTAGAAAACACCAATAGTCCCAAGCTCAAGGGTCTTTCCAAAATCTGAAAGATAGGTTTCCACAGCCACAGAAAAAGATGCTTTAATGATCTTGCAGCTGATCATCTGGTGTGTGCCCCATCAGTCAGAACAGCATTGAATGGAGCCTCTGAATGGAAATTTAAGCTTTCTTGGGTGTAAAGGGAATGGTATTGTGGTCTGAGAAGCCTTAGGAGGTAAAGGTACCCTGCACCCAGTCCCTAGCCAGATGACTTAGATCCCCAAGATTGACATGGTAGAAGGAGAAAATAGACCTTTGCAAGTTTTCCTGTGACCTACACATGCACACTATGGTATATGTACACAAAACACACACATACCTACAGAGAGGGAGAACAAGAGACAGACAGAGGATTAATTGATTGTATTTAAAATGTAATTTAAAATGAATGGCAATAAACAGGGTCATTTTCTGTATTTCCTCTTACTAATTAATATCTATTTACATTTCCTCTTTTATCATACTAATTAGTTCACAACTATTACAGTTTTTGAGGTTAGCTTTTTTATTATTTTAAAGACAAAAAAACAAAAAACAAACAAACAAAAAAAAACCCCTCAATTTCACCAGTGCTTTGGGATTGGGTTTGTTATTTAATTTTTTCTTGTTTGACTTTAGTAATTTCTTTTAGCTTATCAGGATCATCCTTTTTAAAAATCTTTTCATTGCATTAATACATAATAATTTTGTAGTGAATAATCTAGAAAGTTATATATGCTTTCTAGGTTTGAACTGTTCCTACACATTTGTAATGAGTTTTATCTATTTGTAAGGCACTGTTTTTAAATTATTCCTAGACCTTAATAAACACACATTTGTTGGATGCTCACAATAAACCAGGTACCCTTATAGAACTAGGAGAGAGGATGCTCTGGTCCACAAACTAGACACAGGTCCTGCACTAATGGAACTCACACATGAAAAGACATGGATAATAACAAAGACACTTAAATATGTCAGGTTAAGAACAATGAACCCACGGTATAGAGTAACAGGGCAGGGTGACATTTTAGAAATGGAGTTTAAGAGAGTTCAGGTAACAACCAAGTTCAGGCTTTAAGGGAGTGAGATCATGGTTCATTTGACTAAATAAACAAATGGATGTAGTGTGCTAAGGAGCCTGGATGTTGTGGGGTTCCTGCAGGTATCACCACTGGCAGGGAAGAACCAGGAAGAGGTAAGAATGAAAACTTGGTACAGCTGGACTTAGTCAGACTGGGTCAAGACTTTTAGAGAGTCTAATGCCACAGTTTATTCTTCTTACACATTTAAACATAGTAAAACTTTGGGGGGAATGTCTTCCTGTGACAATTCTCATTAACAAAGCTTCAGGCATAGCTACCTAGAAACTCTCTAGCAAAGTAGTACAACACTTATGACCTTTACAATAGGAATGAGTTCTGTTGACTAATAGATAACCGCAAAGGGTGCAGGGATGAAGGACTTATAATAAGCTTAAGAAGACATTCTATTTATGGAGGATGCAAAGAACATGGGACCTCTTTCATAAGGATGGGTTCTATTCACTGAATGACAAAGCTTAAGATCCTAAGCAATGTTCAGGATATCAGGCGATCAGGAAGGCTGGCCTACTAGACTAGCAAAAGATAACCAGGCTGTTAGACAACATCCACTTCAGCCTTCTAGGTGACCAAGCACCATTAATTTCCCTCCATTGAAGAAAACAGACCAGTGATTGACAAGCCTACTTTCTCCAATGCCTACTCTAAGCTGTGCATTCTACACTGGGTAAAGGCTATGCTTTAAGAGGATGCCGAGGAAGCATACAACAGGAGCTCCAGTGTCCTGGGAGCAGGGCAACTGCGGCTTCTAGGAAGAAATAGCATTTAGTCCTAGATCTTAAAGAAAGGCTACATGAGAGCTTTGGTTAATTTTAAAGTGAATGAGGTGTGAGCTACCAAGACTTAGATTGAAATTGTTTTGGATGCATCTTTGGGGGTGTTTCTGGGTGAGATTAACACTTGAATTTGAGTTAAAGCAGCATTCCTTCCTTGATATGGAAAATCTTATCCATTCAATAATATATACATATATGTATGTATATATATATACATACACACACATATATACATACGTATACATACATACGTACATTCATACATTCATACATACATACATACATACATACAACTCAACACAAAGAATGAGTAAGAACAAACCCCCATATGGCTGCTTTGAGATGGACATCAGTCTTTCTAGGGAAACTGAAGCAGGGATTCTTGTTGGGTCTCAAGCCTGACAGCCTCTGCACTAAAATTCAGCTTCAGGCTCAGAGTGGAACTGTAGCTAGAGACATTCTAGGGTCACTACCTTACCAACCATAAGGCACATATCTACCTCCATGATCACGTGAGCCACTGCAAATAGGAAATGTGGAAGAAGATGCTGATAACTGAGTTTGTGTGGTTCCAAAATCTCTGCTGGGTGTGCCCTGTATCCAGCAATCATTTGTGTTATAGCCATTCCAAAGGCTATATGTGTTAGTTCAGAGTGGACTGGACTTTCAGTAATAACTCTTTTTGTTTGGAGATGACAGCACAATCTCAATTGCACACCCCTCTCCTCTTCTGAAATCCAATCTGTGTAGAAGGCATCCTTCAACAATGTCCTCCTCACATGGCATAAAGGATGTTGCAGTGGGTCATCCTCTTCTCGTAAGGGGCCTGAGCCAAACTTTGGGGGCTTTTTCTGGAAGTCTTGTATAGACCTAATAAGATCCCAAAGGCCCCATCTCTAAGTGCCAGATTGAAGGTAAGGAATCAATTTTAATCGCTGCTAGGGTGGGTCCACATTCCATCCATGACACCGCCTTTGTACCAGGAACATCTTTCCTAATCTATTTACCTTTCCTCCCTGGCCTCTCTACATCCACCCCTTACAGCATCCCACATGCCTGGCTTTCAGAGCCTTGCAGGGAAGAATCAACATTAGAGAGGGAAATGTGGAAAGGTGTCTGTCTTAGCAATGCTGATGTTTCTGGAGGCTTCGATAATGACAGTTAATGGGAGTCAACATCATCTCAGAGCCCACCATCCCTGCTACATGCCTCCACTCACTCTCACATACCCGGTTTAGGGCCTTATTCTAAGCTGCTGTTTACATCACCCTCCCCTAGTGCACAGTGGTGGGTGGCATTGACTGGGCAGCCCACAAGAGTCAAATGTATGCATTGTTTCACAAGTCCATGTGGTTGCCTGGAGTTGACCTTGGTGAGTGTTCACATCATGAGCCCCAAGGCACGGCCTCATTTTCCTGAAGAGCACACCAACAGCTCATACCAGCACTCACACTTGCATTTTCTAAAGTAGAACCGTGACTTAGTCCTCTGCGACTTCCTCCTTGTGTTGTGTAACACACCCACAGAAGGCTTGCCTGTTTCTGATGCTGACATTTTCCTAATTTTTCTATGCCCTTTTGGTAACTGCACTGGACATTTAACAGTGAGAAGGGGCTGTATAAGTGAGAGCACACTATCATCTGTTTCAAAAGTCCCCATGATAAGGCTTCACTCCATCATCCGTGAAAGCTTGGACAGAGAGAGTCACAGCCGTCCTTGTTGGCTGCTTTCATCACTGCACTGCTCAGCCAAATAGCACTTGTTTGTCACTAATGGCTCTAATCGAAACTGGGAATTGATGTTGACAAAACACAAGCTGTTTAGTTTTTTGCAAAAACCAATCCAGCCGTCCCAAAAGAGGAGCTTTACTAGAGGCCCAGAATTGAAGCCCCAATCATGGGAGGAAAAAAAACCTTCTGGCTGGTAGGCAGGAGACCACACAAGCAAAGACACTGAGTAAGTGAGGGGACATCTGCAAGGTCATGAAAATGTAACATGGCTGTGTCACTGAGGTGGCTGCCCCTGCTAAAAATATGACAAAATTATCATTAAATGTTGCATGCCCTAGGGACGTTCTCCATGGCACATAGTTAAAAATAACACCTCATCCAGGACCACTTAACCAGGGGACTGTGTGTGCTTTGGAGGAGCTTAAACAGGAATACAGTAGGCACAAGAGACAACACCAGAGAGATCTTGGCAATTTTGTAAATGGGAAGAATTTATAGTGCGAAGTCGGGAGCCATTGAGGAGTTTTAAGCAGGAAAGCGATGCAATAAAGGTGTGATTAAGGAAGATTAGCCTGGTATATTAGGGCAGGAGCTATCCAAATCCTTTATATGGAAACAGAGATAGAATTAGTAATGAGTCAAAGCAAGCAAACAAAAGCATCCAATCTCTCCTGCTATTAAGCGGCAGCTACAGGACACACAGGCTGGGAAGTACTCAGTCTTGCAGAGCCACCTCAGCTCATTAGGTTCAATTGCCTCTCTGCTCTCATTCCCTATTCATGAACACTGAGACAAAGTCCTGCAGCCCAGGGAGTCCCTGGCAGCCCAGGGGCCTCTTCAACACTTCCCTTTACACCATTCCATTGTTGAGCAAATAAGCATGCCCAAGCCTACGACTCACCTTGTACCTCCCATTGTCCCCGTTTCTGGAACACTTAAGAGTCTTGTTCATTCTTTTGGGAATAAATGGATAGGGTCTCCTGTCAGCTAACTCTCATTCAAGAGAGCAGTAAGGTTTCCACCAAGCATGTCTGACACACATGACTCAGGGCGCCTACCAGCTTAGCCAGGATTGAAAAAGCATCACCGAAAGTGGACAGAGTTTATCTGTGGGACACATAAGCTTAAGGCTTCTAGCCAAAACCTGGATGTCAAAAACTAATATCCCCAACTATTTATCCCTCGTATCCAAAAGCTATGAAAATTCAGCTAACGCCTCCTGGCCGTAAAGAGTCTTTATCAAATCCTCTCACCTGCCTGGCCATACTACCTGCAGTTTTGTCTGGAACTGCACAATGTCATTTAGCTCATGTCTCCTGATGGGTATCAGGTGAATTCTCTGTCTATGCAGATTTCCTCAAAGGGACTGGCCATAGTCCCTTGTGTTTGGTAACAAAAGTGATGGTGGATCATACCAAAGTTAAGCTGGGCTTCAACAAGCCTCGATCCCACCGTGCTTGCTGAGGTGATGCTGTTTCAGTGTCTCCCAAGGTGGGTTCCAGCCACTCATCCCTCATGCTCAGAGGATGTCTGTGAGGTTTCCTCTCCTGGAAAGACAGGGACAAACAAAAGAGCCCATAATTGCTTTCTGGTCCACAGCAGGAGTTTGGTTCTCCCGTGTACTTCCTGTCTTTTCAGACCTTCGGCAAAGCTCAACTGTGCAACTGAAATTCACTCAAAGAATCACTCTGTCCTTCACCCCAGCATCTTCTATCCATCTTCCTCTACTCCAAACATCACAAATCTTCAAGACACTACTCTTTCTTACTGTAGGTGTTTGCATAGTTTTATGTTGGGGAAAAAAGAAAAGACAAGCCTACTAAGGAAAGAGAAAGGAAGGAAAAATAAAACTTTTCTCTAACTACTTCTTGTTATGTGTATTGTCTACTTGTATGTCTGTGTGTACCACACCAGTGTGTAGTGCCCAAAGAGGCCAGAAGAGGGTGTTGGATCCCCTAGAACTGGAGTTACACTTGCTCATGAGCTACCATATGTATGCTGGGAAACTGAACTCAGGCAATCTGTAGAAACAGCCATTGATCTGAATCATTGAGACGTCCCTCCAGGTACTCCCCAACCCAAACACTTTTTAAAAACTTCATGTCTTCACCATTTCCTCTGTCTTCTCATCAAGAACTCTTTGACTTGGACCAGCAAGATGGGTTCATCAGGTAAAGGCTTTTATAGCCAAGTCTAACAACTTGTGCTGTAGCTCCAGGCCCCACATGGAAGGAGAGAACCAAACTGAATGCTACACACACACAAACACACACACACACACACACACACACACACACACACACACACACACACCCTTATCCTTTTGTGCCATATGCACTGGAATTTTTACCTGTGTACAATTTTTTATATCCTCAGCCCTGAAGAATCTTTCAGCTCTTTCTCCATGTTATTTCCTCTCTCTGTAACTCCCTTGCTTAGCTGTCTCTTTTCCTCCCCACACTGTCACTTCCCAATGTTAAGCCATCACATTTTTCTCTTTTTTCATCTATGTGACTGACATCCTGGTAGGTATGCATGTAGCTTGAATCCCTAAATTACCTACATGGCATATGTACTTGCGTAGCACAAGCCTAGAGTCTAGTCCAGACACTAATGTTTATTCTGCACAGGCTAGGGAGATGATGTGAGAGCCCAACACTTCTTTTTCTTAAAGAAAAGATACGTGTATCTTTATTCACAGACATTATGATCATGTGTATGAACAAAAAGCTGCAGAATTCCCAAACAACCAATATGTGGAAATTTACCAAACCTGCAGAAAATGAGGTCAAAAGACCAAACCAACTGTATTCCCATTCACCAGAAACAAAGAATAAGCCAGAAATTAAAATTTATGAAAACAATGTCATTTATAACACTATGAAGAACTAAAAACCCTTCAGAGAAATCTAACAAAAAGGTGTTTTAAAAATTGAAACTCACAAAACATTTGAGAGAGAAATTAACATTATTTGGGGGGTCAAAATACTGGATATGGCTAAGACATTATTTCTTCCAAGAAATGTTGTATAGATTTAATGCAATTCCAAAGAAGATCTAGTGGAGGATATTCTTCGTGTTTGATTTTGGTTTTTGTCTTCATTTGGTTTTTTGTTTGTTTGGTTGGTTTGGTTTGGTTTGGTTTGGTTTGGTTGCTTTTAGGCTTTAAGACAAGATTTCCATGTGCAATTGAGACCAGCTTCACACCTGAACTTGGAATTCTCCTGTCTCTGGATCCTACCTGCTGGGATTAGATGCCTGGGCCACCATTGCCATCTCCCAGTGATTTTCTATATAGAAACTGGCAAGCTAATTTTAACACTATGTGACAATTCGAAGGACTTCCAGGGTTGCTTGGTTCACCAGAGCCTTGGTGAACACCAATGGAATACTCACACTGACTGACTTCCTTTTTGTTTTGTTTCTTGTTGTTGTTGTTCTTTTTAAATTAAAAGAATCAAAATCGTGTTTGCTGAAAAGAAGACAAATAGATGCATGCAATAGAATAAAATGAGAAGCAGGGCTAGGGTGTAGCTAGGAAATAATGGAGCCCACAGTTGAAAAGCATCCAATATTTTCTTAAATTTGATAGTTTCAGTGTAGAAAGATAGGTAGAAGACAGACAGATGTGTGTTTTTATTATTTTATATGTATGGATGTTTTGTTTGCATGTACATCTATGTGCCACATATGTGCAGTGCCCAAGGAGATCAGAAAAGGCTATCAGATCCTCTAGGACTGGAATGAATGATGGTTGTGAACTATCATGTGGGTACTGGATATTGAACCTGTGTCTTCTGGAAGAGCAACTGGTGCTCATAAGTGCTGAGCCATCTCTCCAGGCCCAGTTTGCGCACACTTAATGATGAATTCATCTGCTTACCTTCTGCCAAATCAGTTCATCTTCCTGACCTGCCATTTCCTGTTACGAACAAAACGATCATTTTGCCCACTCATGTGTGGAGCCATAATTAATTTACTAGCTTGCTTACCACCTTTTTCTACTATTTATCAGACTGTCAGCTGCCTGTTGTTCTCCAGCAGCCCTGTAGCCTGGCTGTGACTTTGCCTCGCCATTCCTCCACTCATGGAGCATCTGTGTGCACACCTCAGTCAATCACAGGGCACAGCTCCTCCAGCTCTGCAGACAGGTGGAAAAGCAGCCATGCCAGCTGTCCCTGTGAACTCCTACATTAACGCCTTTTCTTAAACCCCAGACCTTCGTGAATCACAGAGCGAAATCAACCTAAAGAAAGTTTTAACTGCATTCATCCTATACCTCCAATCAGATACTCAGCTTTCTGGGAACAAAAGTTAAAATCCCTTCATTTCTATGTAGTAAAATAAGGGGGTTCAATGAGAAGACCTCAGAGTCATCTGCCCAGCTTTGTCTCCAAACTCTGCTACTTATCCATAGTATATAAGACAGTTAAACAACCAATTTGTCCTTTTTCTGTTTCTCTGAACTAGCAATTGAACCCAGACCATCAGGCAAAAGTTCCATTACTCTCAGTCATTTACCTTCTCCAGGTAAAATGAGGGTGTTTCTGTAAATGCATCTGGCATGATGATCACTCTGAGTGCCTTGTGGTGATGGGTATCAACTCCCGAGGGACCAAAGCATACCAAGAAAGACATGTCTTTATGCATTGACAGACTATGCAAATAGAAGGACAATAAAAGCCCTGGGGTTTGGAAAATGTTTATTATATTTTCTAACATTACTCCCTAGGACCACTCCAGTCATCACTGTGGTTGTCAATTATTCCTGTCAGCTGAGTCCTGCTCCTGATAGAATGTAAATTTCCCAGCATGGTGCCATCTCTAAGATTCTAAATTTCATTTTACCATGACAGGTTTTTTTTTTCCTGAAGATTCTGATCTTCAGAAGACCCCTGCATCCTAAGAGCTGTGTGTGTGTGTGTGTGTGTGTGTGTGTGTGTGTGTGTGTGTGTGGTGCGTGTGTGTAATGCAGCATTTTTAATCAAGTTGCCCTGGGATGGAGTGTGTGTTGCAAATCAACACAGGCCACAGCCATTCTGGAAACATGAGTCCTACTGTTAAGACTCCAGTGAGCCCAGAAAACCACAAGCTATTTCTAGCACACTGATAGCATAATAGTCTTTGAATCTAAAATGAGATCTATTTTAAAATTAATTCATCTTCTGAGGGATAAATACCAACAGTGCCTCTGTCTACAAATGAATTGGATGACTTTATGCTGTGTGACAGCTATGTAAGCAAAGCAGGGAACCAGGGGGTGGTTTCTCCATCTCACCCAGCACCAGCCACACTGTTTTTAAGCCCACTTGAAATACCAGATATGTATCAAAGTGCATTCTTGTGGTGAGGCCACAGACAAATGTCTCCCCTGGGGGGAAAATATTTCCATAATTCCCTTTCTTTCGTTTATCAACCTCACCTTCCTGGTGAAATACTTCCATTAAAAATGCTTCAGTCCCTCTTGTCCTTAAAGTTAGAACTGTCCCCTAGATTCATTCCCTCCTCCAGCTGCTACCATCTCCAGTAGCCTGGACACAGCCTGCATCCCTCTCAGGCCCCCGCAACACTACGTTGAAATCTCCATTCTTCATGGGCGAGACTCTGAGATCACTAATTACCTACAGGTAACTAAGTCCATTCCTCAGCTGATGTGACACAATAACCCAATATGATTTCTCAGTGACATGGCTGTCCCCTGACTTCACTTCAGCTTTCTTTCCCCATGCTTTAGGCAGGCTGGTCCTGACACCTCAAGGCTGGTGTTGGGCCCTCTTTTCTTCATGATGCTTTTCCCCCAGAAACCTCAGCAATACCCAGTCAGCAATTACATTGCTGACTCTGTCCTCAATGCCTTTTCCTTGCCAAGTCTCCCCTCCAAGAAGCTCATATCCAAATGTCTGCCCCACATCTACCCACATTACCAAAAGGCAACTGACACACCTCAATTTACTAAGGCTTATGGATCATCATGTTGAAAAACTGCCATAAGTCATAACTGCATTTCACACAACCAGCCTCCAAAACATCCTAACCTGACATAGTCTAACCTGCTTTACACTTGTTCAGGAAACTTACATTACTCTGCAGATGAACAAAAGCATCTTATGCGGTCTGGCAAACTGGCTTAGTGGGTAAAGTTGATTGCCATCAAGGATGACCACACTTTCATTCCCCCCCAAAACTACATGAGAGGAGAGAACCAACTCCTGAAAGCTGTCCTCTGACCTTCACTACATGCCATGGGAGATGCACACACTCACATACATAGATACACGTATACACAGAATAAATAAGTGTGGAAAACTCATCTTAAAACTCATCTTATTCAAGCCCATTTTGTAATGAAGTGTTCTATAGCTTGTGTAATTGATTCCATTTTGTGGTGTATGAGTATGCTTTTACCAAACAGCAAAGTCAAAACATAAGTTAAACATTCCTAAGTCTGAGACTGTATAGGTATATCTAGCTGTCACCTCCAGTACTTCTTAAATGATCATGCCAGAAAATCCATATTCCTAGCCGGGCGGTGGTGGCATGCCCCTTCAATCTCAGCACTCAAAAGGCAGAGGCAGGCGGATGTCTGTGAGTTTGAGACCAGCCTGGTTCATAAGAGCTAGTTCCAGGACAGCCTCCAAAGCCACAGAGATAACCTGTCTTTAAAAAACAGAACAAACCAAAAGTAGAAAGAAAGGAAGAAAAAAAGGAAACCTATTTTCCTGTGTACATCTCACCCTCAGCTAAAGCTACTGTCCTGTAGGACTCATTATAGAGCAATCATATGAGGACTGTCATTTCACATGTCATTGTTATTCACAAACCATCCCCATGTCTACAAAAAAAGGTGGCTGCTCTATGATACAAATCTGATCATGCTTCCTCCTTACTTAAAACTTTCTCATACCATCCTGAAAACACAAGCAGTGTCCAACATGATCCTTTGGTCACTAAGCAGCTTCACCAATGGCCTTGTCTCCCCTGACCCCAGTCCTCAAATTGCAGGGACTTTCATGCCATCCAAGACTCACAAATACCATTTTCGCAGAAGATAGCCATTCTTTTTGGGCAACAACTTCAAGGGCTCCATCATGGGAGGGAATTCCTGGCCTTCCAAAACTGTCACTATCCCCTGCACTGTTCTTTTGTTCAGGCTCCTTTTGGTATGGTAACATGGCAGACCCTCATTGCTGGTAATTAAGGAGAAAGAGCTGGGAAGGGAGGAGAAGAGAGGAGAGACCCCAGTGAAGACAAGACAGTGCTACATGACCTAAGTACTTGCCACTGAGCTCCACCTCCAAAAGGTCCACAGCAGTTCCCACCAAGTAACACATGGATGGGCTTTGGAGCAAGCACTCTCATCCAAACCACAGCATCCACTGCACGTGTAGCAGCAGGCTGGAGATCCAGCTCATTTCCTGTTTGTCACCATTGTCAAGGTTGTGAAAGTCTGCCATCTCTGGCTTAAGAGCTAAAGCAAGATGCATCGAATGTAAACTCCCTAACTTCTCAATTCCAACCTCCCATGTCACATTCTCTGTTCTAGGTTGAATTGCATCCCCTCCCCAAAGGATGCATTGAAATCCTAGTCCCCGGTACCTCTTAGTGTTGTGCTGTACACAGGTAGGGTCTTTACAGGAGTAACAGAATTAAAACCTGATCTCTTCTTCTCCCTACCCTCTTCCCACACCTCTTCTCTTAAAATGGGGACTTGCCATGTTCTCTTTTCATGTGAAGAGGAGACTAAAAGAAAGAACAGTGTCAGCTCTCATGGCAGAGACGGTGGGGGCGTGGAAGACTGCAAGTTCCCTTTAATGGAGCACAGAGTGCCGGAATGGATCTTAATCCAGTATGACCTATGTCTTTACATAAAGGGGAAGTCAGACGCGGATGCACAGGTGACACATGTCAGATGCAAAAGAAAGGAAGATAAAGGAAAAAAGCCACCTACAAGTCAGAGAGCGCCTGAGGGTAGCAGGCACACAGCCAGCCTTTGCTCGGTAAGCTTCTCTTTAGTCTCTGTGTTTAAGTGGACTGAACTGAGTCCCCTTAAAAATCCATATACTGAAGTCTTCACTCTCCCTACCTCACAATGCAGCTGAATTTGGTCTTTGAGGGGGTAATGAAGTAAAAATAAGGTCCTTAGCATGGGCCCTCATCCAATCTCTCCAGTACCTTATATGATTAAGGCATTAGGGGTCCCCGGCCCAGAGCAAAGGTCCTGTGAGAATACAGGGAGAAGACAAAGTCTGCAAGCCCAGAGGATAAGCCTCTCAAGAACCCCCACCTAGTGACATGCTGATCTCAGTCTTCCAACCCCCAGAAGGAGGAGAAATAAATTTTCTGTTGCTTAAGCCATCAGGTCTGTAGTATTTTGTTAGGATAGCCCAAGGCACTAATAAATTTTCCTTCAGCCTTCTTTTAGTATATTTCTTTATGATTGTACTAGACATGAATTTTCTCATGGGCAGTATATAATAATGCTTTTCGTGAAGTTAAAAAAAAATATGTTGCCTCACATGGACATTTTACTCAGTAACAGAGATGGAAAATGTCTGTGATCAACTCAGAAGGAGACCAACATGTGTGTAGAGGAGGAGTAGGGGCCAGAGTAGCTCACAACAGGCTTAGCATGAAAAAGCCCATGAGTCCAGTCTCAACAATGACAAATAAGTAAGTAAGTAAGTAATGTAAGTAAATAAATAAATAAATAAATGGAGGAGAGGGTTGGAAAGTAAGTGGAGTGAGTTGTGGGTATCTGGGAGCTTGCACTTGGTCTTATAGGCAAGATTAATCCTTGACATCTCCTGAGTCACACAAAGTACCCACCTATGATGGAATTCTAGGATCAGACAGATTCTGTGTATACAGAACGATGTGTGCTCCATTTCCCCAGTGCATCGAGGTGGGATCACATCATCTCTATCACCACAGAAGTCTGTATAGACATCCCAGCCTTAAAATGCATTTTGCCAAGAGTAATGCACAAAAGGAGAAGGTACTTAACTACACAGCCTTGAGATGTTTGCCTCAATCATGTTCTGGTTGTGTGCCCCTCGTCAAACATCACTTCCCTCTTTTTGGTAAAACAGGGAGAATTGTTATAAAGCCTTGGTTGTCTTCAGCCACATAAGTGAGTTCCATGTGCACTGCTGGCCTGTCCCATATATTCAACAACATTATGGTCATGAGGCTGGGAGCACTACCTTAGTGTGGCCAAGTGATCTAGCACGGCCTTTATATACTGCCAGGGGCTTTGATGCCAGCGGTCTTCTTTTACTCAGCCATAACCCCAGAGGTCAGGAACTCCCTAAGGACTTTTAAGAGTCATGTTGGCTGAGAAAGAAGGGAGCATCCTCTAAGTTTCTCAGGAAGTAAACTATTAGGGTCACTGTGTTCTTCACAGATGCCAAGATAATCCATGCATCAAACTGTCCCATCCTAGCACCAGAGAAAATTCCCCAGATTTTCTCATAATTCTAGCCCTGCCTATTGCTGTTGGTTTTCTTTTTCCTCAACCAACTGATTTTCCAACATTTAGAGGCAGAGAATGAGAAATTATCTCTTAAAACCCACTAGGATATGTTATGGAAATAAAGAGTAGGTAACCTATCATTTACATTCAGAGTCTAGGTCAGGGATTGGCAAATCACTTTATGTAAGTGGCAGCATGTCTCAGATCCCCAGTGCATGGACTTTGGAACCAGGTAGACTGGCTAAAGCTGGGAGAGCAGACAGATGATAGCAGTGAGTCCTTGAGAAGATGATAGACCTCTGCATCTCCTACTCTGCTCTTATCTCCTGGTTCATCCAACTCTTCAGGTCTATAAAGACAAGCATGTGTTTACACTGAGCCCTGCATAGAGAAGGCACTCCAGGGAGGAGCTCCCATTCTTGTGCTGGGTTTCAAGCCTAGGGCAGGGTGGTGTATCTCAAACTGCATTGGTCTGAGCACTGGCCTTGGATCCACCTGTGTTGTTATAAGCTTACAATGCAGGTTCAGAGCTCTGTACAAACCAAGTACACCAAAGAGCTGAGGTTTTTTAGAGAGCTGCATTTCCGGCCTGCAGTTCAGCAAGCTTCCTGAGGAAAAGTAGTTTATGGTCACATATGAGTGTGGAGCCTCATTTAGGTTCTATATGAAGGATTATTGTCCCTCCCCATTAAGCCAGTTCACTTGGCTTTTGTTCCTTTGCATCAAGAATTCTGAATAAAAAGCTTATGCACAGAAAAGCTGAAAACAGTATGGTGGTGAGCTTGAAACACATTATAGAGAGACCCTGCCGCTTCCTCATGCCTGAGTAGCCTCTTAGTCATGTGGTGCAGCTCTCCTACACAGACAGTACAAAGCACAGAAGAGACTTGGCCCACTTCTCCTACCACAGGTTGTCAGTGACTGATACCTAAACACAGCCCTGTAGGTTATGATCACGAGCAATGGTGTTTCCTGTTGTTCCCTTAAATTTCAAACAGCCAAGATTTCTGTGACAAACACTGCTGTCCCTTGCTCCCTTCATCTTCAGAGTCACTGTTGTTTTGTAAAATTTATTTTTATTTTTAATTATGTATGCATGTATGCTATGCCTGTGTGTTTGTGTACATGACTTTAGGTGCCCATGGTGTAAAGGGCAGCAGATTCCCTGGGGCTGAAGTTACAGGCACTTGTGAGCTACCTGGTAAGGGTGCCTGAAATTGATCTTGGGTCATCTGGAATAGCAATACATGCCCTTTAACCTCTGAGCCCATCTCTCCAGCCTCAGGATTAGCATTCTTCATGGAAAGTCAAAGATGCAAATAAAGGCAGGCCAAACAAACATTTGGATTAGCAGGAATTTCTTGATATGATGATTTTTTAGATTAAGTAGTGACTATTGGAAATTTAACTTACCATTGGTCAAAGTCTGGGATTTTAGTGCTGGCCTTCAAATAATGAGCACTTTATATGATTATACTGTGCAGTGGTGAAGGTTGTGTCTAGACCATGTCTCTGCATTTCAGAATGGACCATAGACTGTTTCTGAAGCTTCCAAACCACAGAACAAGTCAGGAATATGTAATTTTTTTACATTTATTATCTTTTGAGAATTTCATACATGAATGCATGTATTGGCATTATTTCCATTCCACACCCTCCCACCTCTAACTCTATCTATGTTCCCCCTACTCCTCAAATTAATGAACTCATCATTAATTATTATTGCTGTATACACACCTATATACATACACACAAACAAATGAATGCACAAATTAGTGCATATATAAACATAACCTCCTGGGCCCCTTTAGTGTTGTTCATATGTTCCTGTGTTTAGATATTGGATAATCTTGTTCCTGGATAAAACTGATTCCCCTTCTCTCATTAGCTATTGATTGCCTGTGGATCCTCATCTGAAAATGAGGCCTTGTGAAATTCCCCTATCCATACAGGGATGTTGTGTTGGTTATTTTTGTCAACTTTATATAACCTCCAGTCATCTGGGAAGAGGGAACCTCAACTGAGAAAATGCCTCCATCAGATTTGCCCATAGACAAGTCTGTAGGCATTTTATTGATTGATGTGGGAGGGCCCACCCAGCTCACTGGGCAGTACCCTTGTGCAGGTGGTCCTGAGCAGTTTACGAAAAGTTGAACAAGGCCTGGGAATCAAGACAGTAAGGAGCATTCCTCCATGGTCTCTGCTTCAATTCATGCCTCGAGTTTCCACCCTGAATTCTTACCCTGACTTCCCTTCATAACAGCCTACAGTACTATAAGGAGAAATAAACCCCTTCCTCCCCAAGTTGCTTTTAGTTTGTTTCATCATAGAAATAGAAACCTAAGGCAGTTGTCAACTGGTGTTGCCTTTGTGTGGGTATTTTCAGTCATCCATGTTGTCAAGATGTTATTAGTGCAATGTCTTTCCTACATGTAGAAGACACTGTCTTTCAACAGATACCCTGGTCCCCTCAAAAGAAGCTTTTTTGATAAGAGGTCAGAGCTACACTTACCTGTGGGTGTAAGAATAAACATTTAAGTCACTTTTAGAGATTATACTAGTTTAGGAAAATGACAGTGGTAGATTCTTGTCTAGGGCCCAAGACCTTCCGGCCATGGGTACTTATCTAGGTATATAGATTCCTTCCTATTGAGCAGGCTTTAAGTCCAGTAGGATGACTTTGTTATCATCAAGAGTTGGGATTTCTATTGCTATAAAGAGACTTCATGACCATAGCAACTGTTATAAAGGAAAACATTTAATTTTGGTGACTCGATTAATTTCAGAGGTTTAATCTATTATCATCATGGCAGGAAACAAGGCAGCAAGCATTCAGGAAGACAGTGCTGAGGAAGGAGCTGAGAGTTCTTACATATTCAGGCACAGAAAGTAGTCTGTTTCACTGGGCATATTGAGCATATATGAGACCTCAAAAATCACCTCCACAATGACACACTTCTTCCAACAAGGACACCCCTAATAGTGCCACTCTCTTTGGGGCCATTTTCTTTCAAACCACCACAGAGATGTCTTGCTATGCCTGTCCTTATTATTGTGTCACAGCTAGATAGGACTATTGATTGCTTTCCTCCTTTGGTGGGTTACAGAGCACCTTTGAATGCTATGAAAGCTCCCCCTTGGGGAGGAGGGTTCTAGGTCAGTTCTGACTTGATTCCTCTGATTCCATCAGGTCCTGCGTCTGTTGTATATGGATCTTACCTTCTAGTTTGAGGAAGCACTCAAAGACAATGGTAATAGTCTATATTGTTTAGTTAGTCTCTTGAACTCCCCTGACTAACAGCTCAAATGGAGTTTCCCATATCTGGCAATGAGGTTTTTGATGAACACTCTATCAAAAGATAGAGCATTATCACCCCCACAGAGAATAACATCATTTCAAGCACATACAGAATATGCAAATTTAAGTAAACATAAAAAAGTAAGTCTCTCTAAAGCTTTTTTTCATTTAAATTTGAAACAAGCTTGTTTTACATGTCAACCCCAGTCCCCTCTCCCTTTCCTTCTCCCCTGTCCCTCCCCCATTCCCCATTCCATCCCCTTTCTGCTCCCCAGGGAGGGTAAGGCCTTCCATGGGGGATCTTTAAATCTGTCATATCATTTGGAGCAGAGCATGTGGAATGGGCTCCCAAAGTCCATTCCTATACTAGGTATAAATACTGATCCACTACCAGAGGCCCCATAGACTGCCCAGTCCTCCTAACAGCCATGTTCAGGGTTCTGGGTCAGTCCTATGCTGATTTCCCAGCTATCAGACTAGAGTTCATAAGCTCCCTCTTGTTCAGGTCAGCTGTTTCTGTGGGTTTCTCCAGCCAGGTCTTCATCCCTTTGTAAGAATTCAGGCATTACACTGGCCTGCCCTGTCACCTGGCAAAATGCACTCAGGCAGTACTCTGGTCAGCCCAGGGTTCCATGAGTACTAGTCTGCAGGCAGGTGTAAAGGACCCCTTTAAAAGTCAGACCCTGCCCACTTATGCTCATCTTTTGCTTTCTCTTTTTTCTCGCTGCTCTCTCTTTCCTGCTTTAGGTTGGCCACCAGCCTCTCTTCTTCTCTCCCCATCTCTTCCCCCCTCCCCTTTTCTGTTCTCTGTGCCTCTGTCTCTTCCCTTCTCCCCCCCTCTCCCCTTTTCTGTTCCCCGTGCCCCTGTCTCTTCCCTTCTCCCTCACTCCCCTTTCTAAATAAACTCCTCATTCAAGCTCTATCTGCCTGGCATGTTATTCCCTCCACCTCTCCACCTTGCCACCTCAGTCCCTCACCTGCTATGGAACCTGCTATGCTCTCCCACGTGGTCCCTTTCCTTGGGACCCCATTCACTTGGAACCCTCACCTGGGACCAACCCCTCCATCCCCATTCTCCACCTTTTATTCTTATAACTGTAACACCCTTTGCTTATCACTCCTCCCTCTCTGCAACTGGATTGCAGGAGTTCAGCTCAGTGTTTAGCTGTGGGTGTCTGCTTCTGCTTCCATCAGCTATTGGATAAAGGCTCTAGGATGGTATATAAGGTAGCCATCAATCTCATTACTTCTGACTCAATCTTTCTGCTCCCTCATGTCCTCCTCTCCCCTCCTCTTCTCCCCTTCTCTATCTCCTCACTCCCTCTCCTCCTCCCCCCATGCTCCCAATTTTCTTAAGAGATCTTGTCCTTTTCCCCCTCAGGGAAATCATGTATGTCTATCTCTCTTAGGGCCTTCCTTGTTTCCTAGCTTCCCTGGCAGTGTGGATTGTAGGCTGGTAATCCTTTACTCTATGTCTAAAATCCATATATGAGTGAGTACATGCCATGTTTGTTTTTTTGTGACTGGGTTACCTCTCTCAGGATGGTTTCTTCTTGTTCCATCCATTTGCCTGCAAATTTCACGATTCCATTGTTGTTGTTGTTTTTTGTTTTTGTTTTTGTTTTTTTTTGTTTTTTTTTTGTCGTTGTTGTTTTCTTGCTGAGTAGTACTCCATTGTGTAAATGTGCCATATTTTCTCCACCCATTCTTTAGTTGAGGGGCATTTAGGTTGCTTCCAGGTTCTGGCTATTACAAATAATGCTATTATGAACATAGTTGAACAGATGTCCTTGTTGTGTGACTGTGCATCTTTTCCCCAAGGCTCTTTAAATCATGTTTAACTTTCTTTATCCCCCTTTCCTTTTACTCCCTCAGTGTTACCTTCCCTCCCCCCTCACCAGGTAAAGCTTCCTCAACTCCATTTTTCTTATTTTTCCCTTCATAACATCTGTGTTCTATTAGTCAGACCCTCTGTTTTTTAATGCCAAGGAACAAAGGTGAATTACTCTGGAATCAAGTAGCAAGTCATGCCTTAAACCTCTCTGGGTGTGGTCATATTAAGTTTTAGAATCTATGGAGCGATGACTGACAAAGCCAGAGTTCACAGTAAATGGGTCATGATTTTAGTGACACCAACATATAGTATTGAAAGACATTAAACTTTTCATATTTGTCTGAAAGATTTGGGACATGGCCTTTAGTGACTGGAAGGAGGGCATGGAGTGGGGAGGAGTGTGGTGGTTCCTGGCGATACAGGCACTTACAAATGGCATTCTCTCAACGATGTCGAGATGGTGGCTTTTAATAGCATGGTGATAAAATAGAGTTGGGTAAGGGGTGAAAGCATGGCCAACACAAGGTGAATGAATGACAGGGTTGGAAAAGACTCAGGTATGCCAACAGGGCAGGGGCTTCAGAAGTGCTCTGGCTCCCTAGCCAGTGCCCTACAGTCATCCCAAGTCATCTCAAAAAAGTGAAGGCAGATAGACTGTCTACAGCTGGAGCAATTGACACTAAAGCCTTCTTTGACTTACTGCTGGGATGTAGGCAAGGGTCAATGACAAGGGAAGCCAAGGTGCTCAAATTAATTCCCCTGTGGTATTCAGTCTTGTCAGCTGCACTGACTGGTAAAACACATTTCTCTGAGTATCTGTAATGGAGTTTCCAGACACGGAGCCTGAGGGCTATGACCTAACCAGTGCATTAGTCTCCTGATGAAATCAGATTGTGATAGCATTGCTGAGAACTCTATAATGTAATAGGGAGCCTAGCTAGAAGCAGACTCCTGGGGGCACATCCTTAGGAGATGTACCTTGTCCTGGCCTTTTCCATTACTCCTGTACCCTGCTTCCCGGTGGACATGATGTGCTCATCATATCCATCTTCCCCTGACGGAATGATACTTCTGAAACTATGAGTCAAAATAAGCCTTCCTCCTTCAAGCTCTGCCATAGCTAGACATCAACTGTTTCTAAAAATCTAAACAAAAAAGATGGAAATAAGACTTGTGGTGGCTACAAATCAAAGAGAGTCCTGTCCTAGGTGAGAAATGTCCTCTGCCATCATAAAGATCTCTTTTGCACCCTTCCCATTTACCTGCCCACGTTTTCAGGATGAGCCATGCCTTCTCCTAGAATGCTGAATTCTGATTGGATTCTGGTTTCTGTCTTTCCTAGGAGGACAAATACAGGATTAGTTTCTGAATGGATTGTTCAGAGAGGCATGGTAAGCTCAGTTCCTTCTGAACTACCTTAGAATAAAAGGAGGCATGCGAGCCAGCCTTGGCAAAGGGGACAGGGCATCTGGTCTTTTTGGTGGGTAGTGGGAAGAGGCAACTTTCCCAGCCTTCCAGTCAACTAAGCTCAGCGCAGCCCAACCCAAGACTTCCTGTTATATGACAGGATTTTTCCCTTTGGGCTTGAAATAAGCTGTGTGGAGTTTGAAGTACACCAAATGATAAAAACATTAATACTCAAAGCTTATACTATCCTGCTTCATGCAAAAAGGACGGCCACATAAGTGCAGTGAAAATCCATCCACATGACCCATTTAGAAAGCATAGCTGTTTGCTTGCTGAGCCTTATCAAACTGAGTAAAATCTAGAACATCAATGTTCATTACTGTGCATACTTCAGCACTTATAGTTACAATTCTCTTCGTTTTGATTTTTTGGCTATGTGTTAATGTTTCAGTGGCAATAAGCTACCTAGGAAATGATGATGGTTGTTCAACTTAATCACAGACTGAGACATCTTCACTTGGATGCTTTAGGCAAAGTACTACATTTCCATTGAAACAATGGATTTACCCAGCTTCCAGGTAGATGGACACCAAGCAGATAAACATATATCTGATAGTCCTTTCCTCATTTGTTGTCATGTTGCCATTAGCTGTAATGAGTATGTTTTCCCTGCCGCGGGTCGCCTGGTCCCACCGCCACACCAGCCCCAAATAACACGCAAAGACTCTGTATTCGATACAATGCTGATGGCCAGTTACTTGTTTCTTATTGGCTAGCTCTTTCTTAATGATTAACCCATTTCTATTACTCCAAGTATTTCCACGTGGCTCATCTTACCGGGGAACGACAGGCTGGCATGCTGCTCTCTCCAGGCTCCCCATGCTGACTCCTCCTTCCTACTTCCTCTTTCCTCCTTGTCTCCTAGCCCCACTTATCTTGCTTTCCTAATGGCCAACAGTGCTTTATTCATTAACCAGTATGAGAAACATATTTACAGAATAACATCTCCCACCAATTAGCAATTAAGTTTTTAAAGGGTGAGGTGAAAAATCTAATCTTCCTGTGGACTACACTTTCCTACCAAAAGCAGAGACTGTGGAAACCTTGTGAAACAAATACAACCTCTGGGGCTCCATCTTGGAGCTGCTAAATGAGAAGTGGGCATTTGAACTAGACTCCCAATGACTGCATGCACAGCAGAGGTGGGAAGCCCTGGTTAAGGGATGAGGCCCTCTCAGCAAGGGAGGAAGCAGGGATAGTCTTCTATGAGTAAAGGAGGAACTGAAAAGGCCTGTGAAAGGGCCAGGAAGCCAGCAAGCATCTGTCAGAGCCTGCAGGGCATGCCTGGGCAGCGTTTCCATGAGGTAGCGGTAAGAGTCCTGGCAAAAGTCAATCCGGATGCTGTGAGTCCCAGAGAACCGCAAACTCGTCTTGGCTTAAATATTAGCAGAGAAGCACACTTCTGGATAGAAACACAAAATGCACCAAGAGGAAATCAAATTCAGCACCTGGATCCAACCTGAAGCCTGGAGCCAGGAAAGCCAGGTTGGCTTGGGGCATTAGTACTGGAGGCCTGCCAGCAGCTCAAGGTGAGCGCCCGGGACGGCATGTGCAAAAGAAAGCTACCGAGTGCAAGGTGATGGACTGCGGGTCCAGCTTAGCATTGTTCTAGAAGTGACTGTCACAGCAGACAGCCCTCAAACCCATTGAGAGGTATACATGTTGATAAGAGACAAAATTGTTAGAAACAATAGGATTATGCCCCTCAACACTCAAGAGGGACAACTACACAATTATTAAAACTGTCCTCATTCATACTAATAATTCTACATACTCACCAGTTTGATCCCTGCACACCAGCAATCAAACAGTTAATATTTAAGGGAAAGGTTAATATTTACAAAAACAAAAAATATTAAATGCTTAGAAATTTCAAAATCGGTACTCAGTACACACAGAAAGCTAATTAACAAGGGGTGTGTGTACTGGCCATGTCTATTCTCATGGTATTTTGAAAAGTAATACACTGAAACAGAAATGGCCAAGGCTTTTGGACAAATCAATGATACTAGAGTTTTTCAAGAAAATACAATCACAAACACAGGAAAGAAAAAAAAGAAGTGAGAACAAAAACTGGCAGAAAAAGATATACTCCTATATCTATTAATATATATATTTATCTATTAACATATATATTTTTAACAAGTTAATGTTTTGATATAGTGCCACCACATATTATACATTACAGTGTGTTCATATACTATGTAACATTTCATGTCAAATGACATATGAAAGAACTAGTTACTTTAAGCTCTGATAATTGAAGCAAAATGGCAGAATGACATAATTGGAGCAGAGGTAGGCAATTTGCCTAACACACTACAAATTTGTAAATAAGAACCTGTGCTCTGAGATGGAATGGAGAGGCAGGCCTACTATGTGGAAAGCATCTGGCAGGAATCATATGCAAGATCTCAGGAAGTTTCAAGTTCTCCAATAAAAACTGAATTTCTCCTCACTAGTTTCCATACCCTTGTGCTCATTCAAGCAGAATACAGAAAAAAATGGATGCCAATTAAGACAGGATTGAAAATATAGATTAAAGAGAAAGAAGGTGCAGTGGATAAACACACATATCAAAATGAATAAGATGAAAACAAACAGGGATTAGGGAGAGGGCTCAGAAGTTAAGAGCACTATTTGCTCTTGCAGAGGCTCAGGCTTTGATTCTCAGTACCCATGTAATAGCTCACAACCACATAATTCCAGTTTTAACAGATCCAATGCTCTTTCTGGCCTCCACAGGTACTAGGCACACACATGGTGCATGACACGAATAGCATAATAAAATTAATAATTCTGAAAACTTTTTGATAAAGAACAAATGGAAACGCTGTATACACACCAAACAGCAGATAAAATAAAAGAGACTGAGTGAGTGAAAGGTCTATATCAATAAAAATTAGACCCAAAAAAGGAAAAAATAATATGAAGAAAAACCTAAAAAGCCCAAATGATCCCTGAAATATTGAATTAAAAACAAACAAACAAACAATAAACTATACTTTCAGGTCACGATGAGAAAAGAGAAGAGTAAGATAAGAAGCGAATGAAGACAGAGTCTCATAACTGTCCTTTTGGGGTCTAATGACATTTTAGATAGAAATAGCTATTGTCAATGCTACGTTGCTGACACAGAGGTGAAACTCGACTCAATGAGCAGGACAGACAACAGATGACAACAATCACAGAGTGAATGATCAATACAGAAGACAGCAGAGACTCAATATAAAGCCAAGTGGGCCTCTGATAAGGAAGAGCTCTCAAAGTGGGGAAGCGAAGAGCTCAGCAGTACAGCTCACAAAAAATACTCCTCAAAAATAAAACAAAATTCCAGAGGTGAACCTGCAGGCATAGGCTCCTAATCCCAGACCCACAGGAAATGAAGGCAGGAGGACCAAGCAGTCAAGGCCAGCCTGAAAGACTTAGCAAAATTTTGCTTCCAAGTGAAGAAGAATGAAACAGGGGTGGAGCTACAGACCAGTGGGAGAGTGCTTGCCCCAATCCATGAGACCCTGGGTGCAGTCTCCATACTAAGCACAACATGTATAGAAAGTAAGTGACAGGAAATCAAAATGTCACCTCAATAACTATTTTACTTCAAGGAGAGAGATTATGATCTCCACATCTACTGATGAGAAATAATGGTTCAGCAGCACAGGAGAAAAAGTCAGAGGCTCCATGTTTTATCAGAAGGAAAGTCACTGCCAGAGTCCACAAAACACAAGACACTCCGAGGGAAGCAAAGCACAAAGTGAGAAAGTCTAGCTAAGTTCAAGGACAAAGGTGAAGTTACAAAAATGAAACTATGGCACTCTGAAGCCGTCGTGGCGGGAGAGAAACATTCCTCTTCTTAGTGATTCCTGAAATACTTCTGCCTCATAGTGAAGTTGTTGGGAGCCAAGGTATTGAGTGTGAAACTTTCTTTAATTTTACTTCACCGTGTCTTCAGCTATATGGAAGTGAACGCTTTTTACTAAAACGATACAGTTTTAGGAGAATTTTATGCCACCTCAGAAGACACATACATATGCACACATGAGCACACACATACCTGCATACACAATGTGCACACATTCATGCATACACACATGCACAGGTACACATGCACACACATGCAGGTTGTCCCGTAGGATACTGGTGTGAAGAGCCCCTTGGATACTAAAATCTACAGATGCTCAAGTCCCTTCCATAAAATGGCATTGCCCGTGCCTGTACACATTCCTTTGAACCCATGGAGAGCCTTCCATGTCCAGCCACTGATTCAAAGCATAGGCTGCTCTGTAGGCTCCTCTGCCTCCCTGTGACTGTTCATTCCTCACAGAGGCTTGTGTTCTTGTTGCTCATTTTATTTCAAGGCAGCCAGGAGAAGGCAGGCAGCACAGCCATAGCCAGCCCCGATCCGTTTTCTTCCTGTAAGAAAACCTTCAGAGGCAAACAGACTGTGTTTTTAACCTCACTTAATAGCACAGGCATACTTCCGGGAGGTGGGGTGGGGGAGTACCTTTGGGAGAGCAGGGCAGCCTCCCAATGGAGAAGCACAGTCTTGTTCAAAAGGAATGAGCTGTCAATCATCATTTAAAAGACATCAGTCCAGGGATTGAAAAGAAAGGCTGTGTAGATGGACAGGTCTGGAAGTGACTTCCTTCACCCTTTGGTGATTTCTAGCAGTTGGGTTTGAACTCAGAGGCAAAATGGGACATGGAGCTTCCTAGTAGGGATTGTTATGTCATATTAAGAAACCCTACCCTGCATTAGGGTAGCCTGAACTGGTGCCTCACCCTTCATTTGCTAGATACTTGCCTTTGAGTGAGCCATTGAATCTCCTGGTGCCTCTGCTTTCCCTTTGGGAAGCTGGAATTATTCACAGACCTCCCAGAGGCTCTGTGAAGGTTGATGAAATGATGTGCACAAAATGATTGCAGCTATGTCTGGCTTATCTGAAGCACAAAAGGACTACTGGAGAACAGTTTCCTGTCATGGAACAAGAAAGCAGCCCAGATTCTCACCCTAGAATTTGCCTGGCCAGAGAATTGTGTGGTAGTTGGGATAGTAGGCAGAAAGCCAGCCAGACTTGCAACCCCACAGCTGGAAGGGCAGGTAGAGGCAGTGGTTCATCAGCAGCCGATACGATCTCAAATGCTTAGTAGCTACAGATGTGATAACACATCATGGCACCCAGCATCCCATGGCAAGCAGCTTTGCATAGTTTTAGAAGGATATGTTTCCTGTGGTCAAGCCAGTTGGGCTCTCATAGCCAAAAGGTATGCATCAAAGGGAGGAAGTTGGCCTGCATCCACAGCAAGGTCCATCATTTATTCTGGACAGGTATCCCACACAACCGGTGTGCCTCCTGAGTACCAGTGAATGTGGGTACTAGCACCTGTGTTTCTGCAGATGCTGTGTCCTGGCCTCAGCTCTTCCCATATGTAGCCCCACACTACAGATGAGGAGGCATGAGACGTCCACTGAGCAGATGGCAAAGGCACTTCTATGCCTTGGAGTGGCCTCTGTGAGCCATCCACAAATGACCCTGTGCATAGAAGGGAATTAGCCATAAACCAGCCTGTGCACCCTCCCCAGGTGGTGCTGACCCAATCAAATGAGAGTCTCCTCTCAATGGCAAGGCTCCTGGTAATCTTTGCCACCCAACTAAAAGCTTTCAAATGGGAGACAGAAGTGCCATAAATCTTTAGAGGCGACGTTAAATATTTGTCATTGTAACACTTAAGACTTGTTTTAAGTTCATTCCTTTCTGAAAGCTTGTAACAAATAACTGGGTGACCTAGCCTCAACAAGTGCATCTCCTCTTACTCAGCCCATGGGACAAGAGAAAGCAAGTCCCTGCATGGGAAGGCAGTTCTCCGCCACTGTGTGGTCTCTGGCCCTGGCCAGATGGGGAGTCGCCCCTTTTGTTTAGATGAAGCCAGCTCTCGCCTCTATGACATGAGGGTGGCCACAATTTTAACTGGACTTTCTTTCAAACTGCCCATTAATCTTCCCCGATTCCCACCCCCATTGAGTGAGTGGAGTAAATTATTTACATTCTGATGTATCAAGAGCTCTCCTTGGGCTAGGCTCTCTTTGGCACTCATGGGCGGTCAGGGGTGTTTTCCTCAGTCCTGAGTGTTGAGCATCAATGTGGGATGAGATGGAGTCAGGCATGTGTCTCTTTCCAGCCCAAGCATACCTCAGGGGAAAGCTGCTTCTCACTGAATCCCAATGCCCCTGTGAACCTTTAGTCTCAGCACTGTAGCCAGTGCTCAAAAACACAATGTTCTGGACCCTTTGGGGAGGGACCAAACCCTTCCCAAAAGCTGGCTTCCCCCAGAGTGACAAGTCCTTTATAGAAGAATGCTGTCATCTTCTTCAGCTTCCTAGGACCAGAAGAGCAGGAGTTAGCACCATGGAAGATTTTTCAAGCAATAGCAAGGGGAGGCAGCTGAGAAAAAAGGGTGAACACCCCCCACTATAGCCCCACTCAGCCTCAGACTTCCACTCAGACCATCAGGTTTTTGGTATGAAAGCTCAAGTTAGTGTTTTCCCCTCAGTTCTGGGAATGGGGCCCAGGGCAGTATACATGCTGAATAAGCATTCTACATCTAAGTGCCAGCACAGCCCCCAAAATCTGCTTTAATAATGACCAGAGTAGAGGGATCCAGGAAAGGCTAAGCAGACAGGCATTCCTGAAGCAGGATCAAACACTGAGAACAGACCTCCTGCCTACCACCTAAACACTTTCCTATTAAGTTTAAATTAATCAGATTTTAACTACAGGAAGATAAATCAATCACCAGCCTCTTAGTGAAGATGGGATTACCAGGCACCTCTTTCCTCCCTTAATGTCCTATCTCCTCCATTTTTATTCCAGCCTTCATTTCACCAAATAAGCAGTTGCTGTTTGAATACAATGCTGAGGCTCACTCCTGTGATCCCAGCACTGGGGAGGAGGCCAAGGCAGGAATGTCATTGTGTGTTCTAAGCAGAACAGACTATATGCCAAGACTTTACCCAGGACAATTAGAAAACAAACAAACGAATACCATACCCATCAGGGTCTTGCCCAAGTTCAGCCACTAAGGGAAGACATTCTTCTCCCGAAAAGGACCCCAGTCATCCATCACTTCAGTTTGATCCTAAGAACTATGTGAATGGAGCTTTGCAGCCAGATGGTGGGTTTCAGTTTCTTCATCTGATACTTGACTACAGTGCTCTTGCATATGCATCCTTTCTCCAGCCCCAACATGTTTTGCCCAATATCAGACTGAGAACTAACAAAATATCCATAAGCCCAGATCTTATCACAAAAAACCAATAGTATGAAAGATAACCCAGTATCTTCTCTCTTAAACCTATGTGAAAAGACACAGAATTTAAAAGAACAATCAAAAACTTTTCCAAGGAACTCAAGAAGTTTAAAGAAGAAATGTAGAAACAGCTTAGTAATATCAAGGAAAAAGAGCCCAAGGAGAGTAAACATCCAACTATTGCCCAAGAAAAGGCAAATATAGGGCTAATAGAAATGACAAAGACAACCCAGGTATTGAGAACAGAATTCAATAAGGAGATAGAAACATTGAAGAGGATTCAAGCTGCAATGAGGATGGCATTGAAAAACTCAACAACTCTGCTAGAAAACTCAACGGAAATGGATCAAACAGAAGATACAAACTGAACAAGAACAACATCAATAGTGGGTGAGGGAAAGCCCACATGGCCTCACCTCTACACAAAGAGCTACAGGCAGCTAAGGTCAGCCCTGAAAATATACATACAAGTAACATCATATAGACTGAGCAAACTGTGTTTAGGGATATAAAGGTTTAGGAGGGAGGCAATGGAAGGGTCAAATAATGCAATTTAAATTTCAAAACTTAAAAAAAAAATAATGGTTAAAAAACAAAATGCTAAGTACAAACTACCCCCAACTACCTTCAGAGTGGTATGATGCTAAATTGCTGGCCATGCCATGTGAGAGACTGGGGCCCAATGCAAGGAGGACAGAAATATAAGGCATGACAACCACAGCAAGTGTGTGGAAGCCCAAGAGCTACAAAGCACGAATCCAACCAACAATGGAGTATGAGTGATGATGGTTACAGAGTGAAACTTGCCTTATAGATATACACTGAGGTATATTGGGGATGCCATAGAGCTCTAAATACAAATTACATAGGTTACTTATATGCTTTAGCCTGGAGATAATTTTACACAGGTGTGTATCAGGCTCCTTATTTTGGGCCACCAACCAGCTCCCAAATCATGACTAGGAGACTTATTAGTTTTGAATGGGCAGCCTAGCTTAGGCTCATTTCTGGCTACCTCTTTTAACTTTAATTAACCTGTTACTTATCTGCTTTTAGCTTTGGGACTCTTACTTTCTTTCTATATACCTTATTCACTGCTTCTTGTGTTTGTTGGCTGATGGCCACTGGACTTCTTGCCCCGGGGGGTGTCTCTCTCTTTCTCTTTCTTCTCTCTTCTCTCAAGTCTAGATTTCTCCTCCTGTTTATTCTCTCTGCCCTCTGGCCTTGTCTATCCTTCTTATGCCTAGCAATTGGTGACTCAGCTCCTTATTAGAGCAATCAGGTGCCTTTGGCAGACAAGGTGAAACAAATGCAACATATCTTTAAATAATTAATCACACGCCCTTACATCATTAAACGAACCCAGCATAAACAAATACAATACAGCCAAAGTAACATTTCACAACATAAAACAGTTTTTTGCCCAATTAAAATAATATTCTACAACACAATTATTTTAGTGTTCCTGTGTTCAGCACATGACTTATCACAAGGTCAAGTGTGGAATTTCCACTGATAGCATTATGTTGGCACTCAATTTCCTATTTTGAACTATTTCGGTCATGATTTTCAGGTTAAAAATGCCTAGCCAGCACTAAGTAGAAGGAGAAGTAGACAAGCGTGCTATCAATTGTAGTATTAAAAACAATAGAACAAGCATGTGTGTAACTGTTTCAATCATGTGGAACACCTTTGAAACAATATGCAAGAAAGGAGAGATAAATAGTGTGTGTGTGTGTGTGTGTGTGTGTGTGTGTGTGGGAAGAGACACAGTGGCTGCCTTAAGGCTAAGAGAGAAATTCATCTGTTGCTCCCATGTTAATTATACAAAATTCTAAGAAGGGCCTGAAGAGGGTGGTCGGGGGTTAAGAGCTTGCAGTGAACCCAAGTTCAGTCCCCAGCACCAACTTCATCTCCAGGGGATCTGATACTCCATTGTGACCTCTGAGGGCACTTCACTCCCAAGCACAAACTCACACCAAAACAAAATCTTTTGAAAAGCAGGTTGCATACTTGCACTTCATTTCCAGTTTTTAAAAGACAGAAATAGGAACACATCCCAAGCAGTAGGAAGAAGATGTGCATTATAAATGTTTGAGTTATTCAGCCATGATATATGTCACACATTTTTTTAGATTATTCAGCCTGGGACTACTGTTGAAAGGGTCCAAGGATTTCCACATATTTCTGAAGGGCCTGCAGCCAGTCTGCAGACTGGAGCCACAAAATGTATCTGATAATGGAATTCCTGTCTCAGAGGTGTGCACTGCCACCCGAGCGGCTCTCGGAGTCTGGCTTATTGATAGATGAGTAAGATTGAACATGACACCTGTGTCCAGGGAATCCCCCGGTGCCATTTAGCTAGCACTTAGAACAGCTACTTTGGAACAATTACCTTCAGACTGGGCCCACCCTGGCAGAACAAAATCATCACCTTAAGTACTTTCCCAGTTCCCCACAAATGAGGATTCTTGTCCTGCAAGAGAGAACAGGGCCATATTTTATTCAAAATTGAATCTGCATTTTCCTTTTCTTTCCTCTGCTGTCTACCTTAGCTCACAAAGCTAAGCAATGTCCTTCAGAAGGATTCTGACAGCCCCATCTTTACAGACCTTCAATGGCCATTGAAAGTTCATGCTCAATGAAGCACATGGACCTTCCATCGTCTACTCTTGAAATGCTATTTCAGCCGGTTCTCACCCATTGCCATGCGTCTCCACAAGAGTCCTGGGCTGTCTCCAGTCCTGTCACCATCTTTCCAACTTCCAAGCCATTGCTCAGGCTTGTCTCTTCATTACCTTCTCAATGAGCCACCACTCATTTATCAAGCCTTGGAACCAATTTACCTCCCAATGACATATTCTCCAACTCCAGGAGACCAAATTGATGGATACCTTTTCCTTAATTCCAGGGCAAAGACTTGGCATGAATCACTGCTGTATGTTTTTACCACACTGGCTAATTGTGTCTCTCACCCATCTCTCCCAGTATTTGTCATCCCCACTAGAGACTGGTGTGAAATACTCATGTTTATACCCAAAGTGCCTATGATTGTTACAAATAGTTTTCCCGCCGGCCTGGTTCCACAGCTGTGCCAGACCCAAATAACACACAGAGATGCTGTATTAGATATAAAGCTGTTAGCCTGTTACTGTCATTTCTTATTGGCTATCTATGTCTTAAATATTAACCCATTTCTATCTATCTAAGTATTTCCACGTGGTCTTATCTTACCAGAGAGAGGATCAGGGCCTTTGTTCTCTTGGTCCTACATTTTGAATCTTCTCCTTCCTCTCCCTGAATCCTCCTTGTCTCCCTGGCCAACAGTGCTTTATTCATTAACCAATAAGAGACACATATTTACAGAATGACCTCTCCCATCATAGGATACCCAACTTTTAGAACACATTCAACAGTCAATGCTGTCTCTAGTGTACATGAATTCTCTAAAGACTACTGGAATGTCCAGTTCCATTTCTCATCAGCAGAAACATTTTAGCAGTCAAGCTGCTTTGCCCCAGGGAGGCTGCCCCATCCAGGAAAGTTGCCTCAAATGGAGTTTCTACTTTCCCCTCCATCCCTTCATGTACCTCAATCCCTTTGTTTCTGCTCTTCTCTGTTCACATTCAAACATGTCGTGATGTTGCTGAGCCAGAAGATGTGAAATGAAACAGCCAGGTGTATTGACAAGATGTAGAATTCTCCTTTGTATCCAGCTGAATGTCTGTGGCATGCACAAAGGTGTTCACAACAGTGCACAAACTGGAGACGGCCCATCATCAGAAAGACAGGGAAATTGATTGAGTCGTTCAATGGGTTAGTACAGAGAGGTGAGAAGGAATCACAGCTCTACAAGCCCGGAGAGTTAATAAATGCTAGAAAAACAAAAAGAACCAAAGCTCAAACCCACAAAAAGCCATATCTATAATGATAGAAATCAATTCTTGGAGCATAGCGACTATAGGGAGGAAGGAGGGCTCTCCTGGGGTACTGTTAAATATTCCAACTTGTGACATGGGCTTCGTTACATCTCTTGAATTTTGAAGGCGTACTTAATTTATGGTTTGTATGATACTAGAATAAAAATAAAACCCCACAGCATCTAAATAAAAGCCTACAGCATCTAGTTTGCATCCTCATGTGGGAGGAGTCTTTAACTGCCCAAGGATCAATTAACTCATGGAATACTGCTGCTCTTCATGCATCTGAGTATGTTTGGGAGAAGGCTCACTAATTTTGAACTGAACAGAGACCATCAGTTTGTATATTAAGTTTGCCTTTGACATCTCTCCACGTTCACTATTGAAGCCAGTCTTGTAGAATCCAGACAAACTGAGTCCTGTGCATGGTTGGGGACCTGCTTCTGTCTGGGATCCTTGGTTATGGAAGAGGTTGATTGATATCTAGGATGCCAGCAATGTTCTTCTCAGTTCACCTTCTTTAGGTCAGTACTGCTTAAAATGAGGCCCACAGATAAGTGGGTGCAATGTCAACAAAAGGCTTTCTGGAAATGCAAATTATGGACCCCACCTGTATGATCAAATGAGAACCAGAGTGTATTAAGTATATTAAACAGCTTTTGTTTCCTATGTTGGAATGCAATTACAGTTTGAACTTAAAATGCTATCCACAAGTGGTGCTGTTTGGGAGATTGAGAAACATTTAGGATATGGGGCTTAGCTGTTAGAGGGAGGTGGCTAGGGAAGGGCCCAGACAGTTAGAACTATTGGCAGTTTCTGTCTAGTTCTCCCTGCTTCCTGCTCCATGGCATATAAAGAAGCTACTGTCACACACATTGTATGCCATTAGCTCATTGCCCCTTTCCACCTGGGTTGAAACCTCTCTGAAACTATAAGCCCAAATAAATCTTTCCTCTCTTAAGTCACTTTTGTCAGATGTTTGGTCACAGTGATGAAAAAGTAGCTAACACAGATGTGTTGACAGCTGGGCCCTCATCCATGGTTCCAGGGTTAGCCATTTCTTAGAGCTAGCTGCTGCCCAAATGGTGTTTTTCAAGTACAAACCCATCAATCCAGAGCCCACACACTAACGATGCCTTCTATCAAGCTCTAGAGCTGATAGCTAACTTTCCTAGTTTCCCCAGGATGCACTAACAGACCACTAGGGAAAGCTCCTGTGCTCCAGAGCCCTGAATGATCAGAATATGCCAATGCTATCCTTGCTTATTTCCCAACCAGGTTATTCATGCAGAAGTCACAAAGCAGCCCATGACTGCAGCTTTCCCTTTCCAGTGTGGTCCCAGCATCATGACACATCTCTCTCTTAAAAGCTATGAACTGTAAGCTACTTTTTCTTTCCCTTAAAAAATAAGTATTACTTTTATTTAGTGTGTGTAAGCAAGCATGCACAAATGCCATGCATATTAGTAGAGGTCAGAAGACAACTTGTAGAAGTCTGTTTTCTCTTTCTAATATGTGGTCCTGGGGATCAAACTCAGTTCATCAGGGTTAACAGCAAATGCCTTCACTGGCCCTGCCTCTCACAACCTGCGTAAGTTCTCTTTTCAATGTAGTTGTCTCTTCTGTTTGTCTACCCATGCCTCTACTATATCCTACTGGGCTTTTGTGGTTACTACTTTATCCAGACTTCTGGTTTACTACCAAGACACATATCTTCTGCCTTTAGGCTATGGCTAGGTTCCAGTTTTTTTTTGCTACCTGTACAATGCTGCCAAACTCCACTGGAACCAGATAACTCTGCATCACCCTCAAGTACCTTACCCCCACATCATCATTTCCCATCATCCTTTGTACACAATCTTCTCAGTGTTGACCCCTCAGGCTTCCAACTCTTGGGTAACATTGTAAACGAAACAAAGCATAATACCATCATTATCTTTAGAGGAGGAAGCTCAGAGCTACAAAGAGAAGGACGCTGCTTTCTTCCCCCTCCACTAGCTATTTCTCTTTGTCCTCCTCCTTCTCCTCCCATTTATTCCCCTTCATTTCATCTTGTTTTCCTAATGAAACCCATGGAGTTTGAGGAAATAGAAAACACCAGTCTCTCAATAGCTTTCTTTCTTACTCACTCGTATTATATCTGAGAGCCAAGAACTTAACAGCCTTGTATTTAAAGATTCTTTGGATTTTCCCTTCACGTATTTCCGAGATTTAAATCCTTTAGCATCCATCAGACAACAGAACATCCCATTACATTTCAAGGTCTACTTTCAGTGTCTCCTCTTCCATGGAGGCTGCTGTGATTTTCACTTTGAGAAGAGCAGTTCTCTACATTTTCATTCTCATGGCAGTTTTCTTGTAACCCCTCTTTCGTTCTCTCCTAGCTAATTGTACAATTGAATAGAATTAAATACATATTACACATGCAGACATACATACATACATACATTACATTACATACATCCTAAGACTCCCAAAACAATAAAAACTATTGCTGTTGCCCTTCACCTCAGAGGCTGAAGGTGAGTCCCTATAACTGAAGGCACCATGTCTTTGTACACAGAACTCAGAGATCCAAGTTAGATCTGACCTGCAAGCCTCTTCTCTGACGTCTAACTTTCATAGTAGCAGAAGATTCTGTGCGAGTTATCAGTGGAGGTAAGCAACTGGTAGTCCTACCAAGCTACAACATCTGTGAACCATAACAATTACCAGCATGGCAAGAGAGTCCTATAATAGTGTAATAGTGGCATGCATATCTTGGTAGTAACCAAAAGCTGTCTAACTGAATTTAAAGCCTGCTCAACAAGAGAGAAATTATCTCTGATACTGGAAATCTAGCCAACTACCCAGGGCTAGTGAGGCCATGGATCTTAGAGTAGAGTCTACAACCTCCACTTTTCTAGACCAGCGTAATTCCCAACTCTGTTCTAAGTACTTATCCTTAGATCCACAAATAAGTGTAGCTCTCACACTCACAACCAGTCAAAGAATCTTCTCTTTGTCTTTGCTTCAGAGACTATTACAAAAAAAAAAAAACCCACAAAAGCTCAAAACGCAGACAACAAACTGATCATGGGTATTCAGCTCCAATGGATATGTGTACCACAAAAACCCTACACCCAAGGGTCAGGGAACCTCTCAGAAGAGGGAGAGGAAAGACTGTAAGAGATCCAGAAAATCTGCTGTGATAATGTGTCTCCTAGAAATAACAAGGAATCTCTACCCATGATATCTTAAGAATATGGCTACCTAAACAAGACCTGAAAAAGAACAGCAATAGTCATGCTAACGTGGGAAAGGGAATATTGGCAGACCCAAACCTTAGACAAAGAACTACAGGTAACTAAGGAATGCTGAGAAGAACAGAGTTAGTCTTCCCCATGAATAAGCCCCTTAACCAGTTATCCAATGCCAAGTAAATAGTTATAAAACCATATACATACAACCAATACTGATGGACTCAATAGGTTGTATTTTTTTCTCTTTATGCACCTATATGTATAGCAATAACAAAGAAATGGAGTTTATTTTTTTTTAATTCTTAAGAATTTGGAGGGAGCAAAGGAGAAATGGAAGGAGTTGAGAAATGAAATGACAGAGGTGGAATGGTGTAACTATATTTTAATTTTTAAAAAGCAAAAGTTAAAATAACATACCTGCCACATCTAACTAGATAGTTTACAGTGTGTTTCTATAAAATGGCCTTCTCTAGTCCCTGAAGGGACTGAAACAAAAGCTGTTGGCTTCATAGCTATGAATTAAAAAGAGACAATCATAAATATGCCCAGAATTTGGCAACTCTCTCTTCAAAACTTTATTGGGCAGAGTAACATTTGCTGGCTCCAGAGTACTGACAGTTATCCAAGGTAATTTTACAGCAAGTTTTCCTACTTGAAATTTTGACTTGGACATTCACCAAGTCTTTGCAGGAGTATTCTTATATGGCCAGAATAGTTCGGCTGCTTTGGGAGAAGAACTTGTCCTTAGAAAGTGGTATAGAATAGCCAAAGTAGAGGGAGCTGGCTACTCTCCTGGGTGTCAGGAGCTGCAAAAGTGCATCCTGGGATGGCAGCCAGATTCAGGTGAAATCAAGCATAGTACAGGCAGCATTAGGATGGGCATCTAAAGCCTAAGAAGCAATCAGGAGGGATAACTGGGCCTTCAGCCACCTGCTATTTGGATGTGCTAAGGGATGTGTTAACATTCCACTCTGTAATGACTGCCTTTCCCCATGGTCCATAAACCTCTTTTTCCTTAGCCCTGAGGTACAAACTAAAATTAGTTTCTGCAACCATGATTTCTAAGGCATGAGGGGTTTTGACTCATATATGATCTTCCCTGCTTGGCATAAATGCTCTGTGTGCTTGCTCATTGAAAGAAGCTTCTAAAATCTACCCTCCTTACCCTTCGTGACTAGGTTTTCATCAGTTTTGCTTCTTGATGAAATCTTGGTGTTCCCAGTCCTTAGAGATGAATGCAGGATTTCTTATCATGCTTCTGTCCCTGAACCGCAGGTCTTGATAGGAGGCCCCCTTATACAGTGTCAGGCCACTGGAGCATTCCCTTCTACTATCAGCGCTAATGTGTAGCTTCCAGCCATTTCTGGTTTCTGACTTCTGAGGGATGTCAGGTCAGCCACATGTGCCTCTTCCTGATTCCTGCCTTTCCTATGCTGCTACCTACCTGGGTCTCAGCCCACCTAGAGCATGCGTGTTCCAACCTTACTAGGACTGGATATTCCTTGGTCTCTTGCAGTGAGGTGGTTTCCATTTAGATACCCCAAATAGGTAGATATTTCCATCCTCCAAGAATCAGCTCTGAATGGTGCTACACATCCCACAAGAGCCAGTCACTGGATTAGACAGATTTTCTTACATTTCACTGTTTTTCCACAAAGCTTCTACAGGTCTTTATTATGTCAGTGTTGGAAGACATGAAGACATAATATACAAAAGGAGCTTTATAGCTGAGCATGAGTGGAGGGAACAAGTGAGACTGTTTGACAATATTTTTCAAAGGAAGAATCCAGGGCATGTTTGCTATTCAAATACATCAGGACCACACCTGAGGAAGGTGTCTATATCCCCAAAGCTTGCATGGCCATTGCAAGTTTGGTTTTCCATTGCTGTGATACACACCACAACCAAAAATAACTTGAGGAGGAAAGAATTTATTTGGGTTATACTTCTACATCACAGTCTGTCGCAGTGAGAAGTCAGGGCAAAAACTCAAGCAGGAACAGAGACAGGAAACAGCCTGCTGTCAGTATACCTCCTAGGACCACCTGCCCAAGGATAACATCACCCACAGTGGGCTGGGCTCTCTCACATCAACCATTACTCAAGAAAATATTACACTGACTTGCCTATAGGCCAGTTGATGGAAGCATTTTCTCTATTGACATTCCTCTTTCTGTATGGCCTTAGCTTGTGTCAAGTTAACAGACAAAAACAAACAAACAAAAAAAACCCTAACCAGAACACCATGTTTTTATGATATTTGTGGAACAGGCATTGAGAAATGTTTTCTAGAAGAGAACCTACTGTCTAAGTTGTTGTATAAAAATCTTCCCTGCTTCCATTTTGAGTGAGTACTTGTCTTTCTTTACCTGTGAGTTTGTGTGTAGTTTCTGAAGGAAAATAAGAATGAGATAATTCAGCATGTCTCCTTTCATCTAAGCATTCAGGAAACTTTAAACTTAATTCAAGACACTGTTGGAGATTGGAGATGCTTTATATTTCAGGGGAACAAAAGGAATCAAAGAAAGTGTTTATGTCAGGGTCAGGGTTCTCAATAGGGTGTGGTGTGTGTGTGTGTGTGTGTGTGTGTGTGTGTGTGTGTGTGTGTGTATGTGTGGTATGTAGATAGACAGGAGATAAATTGTAGGTAGGTAGATAGATAGTAGATAGATAGATAGATAGACAGACAGACAGACAGACAGACAGACAGACATAAATGGATAGAGGAACCAAATCGAATGACTAAGGCTGAGATGTTGCTCAAAAACGATTCTGGAGCTGGAGGCATGCAGAATGGTTCATTTTATATCCAAAACCTTACAATAAAGAAAGGAGATGATGTCATTACTCTCAGAGGCAAGGGACTAAGAACCATGGGATTCACTGGTATAAGACTTGGAGTGTTAATAACAGATTGCCTTGAGCTTTCTCTGAGAAAGACAAGGAACTGACTTTTTTATATTAATTTATTTTTATTTTACATATCGATCCCAGTTCTCTCTCCCTCCCTCCCTCCTTTTTTCTTTCTCTTACATGCACCCCAACCACCCTCCCCTGCCACCCTCCCCCACTCCACATGTAGGGTGATGCCCTCCAGGAGGGGTCATCTAAATCTGTCAAGTCATTTGGAGTAGGGACTAGGACTTCTCTCCTGTCTCCAGGTTAAAGGAGTATCCTTCCATGGGGGGTGTGCCCGCAAAGTCCTTTTGTGCACCAAGAATACATCCTGGTTCCACTGTACGAGGTCCCTTAGACTGCTTAGGCCTTCTAACTGAGACCCATGTTCAGGGGGTCTGAGTCAGTCCCATGCTGAATTCCTAGCTAGCAGTCTGGGGGCCCATTATCACCCCCTTATTCAGGTCAGCTGTCTCTATATGTTTCTGCAGCCTGGTCTTGTCCTCCCTCTCTGCATCTGGATTCCAGTTTGGCTCAGTGTTTAGTTGTGGGTGTTTGCTTCTGTTTCCATCAGCTACTAGATGAGGGCTCTATGATGGTGGAAAAGTTAGTCATCAATCTTATTATCAGGGAAGGGCATTTATGGTCGCCTTTCCATTGTTGCTCAAATTGTTAGTTGGGGTCAATCATGTAGGTCTCTGAACATTTCTTTAGGTTCAGTTTTCTCTTCAAACCTATAATGGCTCCCTCTTTTATGCTCTCTCTCTCTCTCTCTCTCTCTCTCTCTCTCTCTCTCTCTCTCTCTCTCTCTCTCTCTCTCCTCTCTCCTCTCTTCCATTCCTCCCCTGAGTCAATCTTCCTAGTCTCATGTGCTTTTCTCTCCTCCCCTTCTCTTTCTCCTAGTTCCCTCTTCACTCACTGCCCCCCTCCCCACTCCCCATGTGCTCTGGAGAACTTGTCCCTTCACCCTTCTCTGAGGGACCTTATATGAATCTCTTAGAATCTTCCTTGTATCCTAGCTCATATATGGATTTTAGACATAGAGCAAAGGATCACTAGCTTATACTTCACACCACCAGAAGAAGGAACTGCTTTTGTCTTACCTGGGTCCAAGACAAGTGGATGCTGCTCACTTGGGTTTCATTTCCCAGACTCAGAAAAATCTTCTCTGCAAACCCTCAAAGATTCCTCCAGACTCAGGGTCTTACCAGTTCTTGAGATATGTCTTAATCTTGGCAAGTTGACAATTACATTTGCCATTTTCAGCCATGGTGGAAATGTAAACCACAACTATAATGCCATACTCACTTAAAAGGCTTTAACAAGGAGGGAGACTATAACAAATGCTGACAAGGATGTGGATATAATAGGACATTCATTGACTGCTGGTAAAATTGTAAAATGGAACAGCTGCCTTGGGGGGAAAAAACTTGGCACTTCCTTGAAAGTTAAACATATTATTATAATGTTATCCAGAATTTCTACCACACACACTCATGAGAAAGGAACACAGATACACACACACAGATACACACACACACACACACACACACACACACACACACACGCACACACACACACACACACACACATTCCAAATGTGTTCACAAACATTAATAACTAGCTATATCATAATAGCCAACTAATGGTAACATCCTACATGTTCATAAACTAAAAAAAAAATCAATGCTGGACATCCACACACTGAAACTATTTTATTTATCAGTGAAAAGAAAGAGTACAGCGCATATAACTTATGGAGACAGAAATAGGAGAATTTCGGGAATGGGAAATGACACTAATAGGTGAAAGGATTCTTTCTCTTGTAATAAAAATGTTTTAAAAATTAGACTTTGGTTACATTATTGCATAATTCTATGGATATACTAAAGAAGCTTGAACAAAACACTTTAATTGGTGAATTGTATGACATATCACTTATATCACTCAAAATACTAAAGTTTCTTGCTTAAAATGGTGATCCCTTTTCTGTATGATTTACTTCTGAGAGCTGTCAGTCTAAGGATACAAAATGTTAATTGTGTAGAAGGAGTTCAAAGGATCAATTGTAAAACACAGTGATAATATTGTATTTTTTAAATTTCAAAAGAAATGGGTTTCAAGTGTCCACACCACTAGAGATGACAAACATGAGATGATACATGCTCTCTTGTTCAAATTAGCCAGGCTGCAGTGTAGCCATGTTTTGATGCAGTATGTTGTACATCCTCAGTAGACATGCTTTCATTTATCAAAGAATCCATTGGCTATTTTATATCACTTTGGCCAAATACCTAACAGAAGCAACATAAGGGCAGGAAGAACTTTATTTTGGCTCATAGTTTGTGCCATTGACATATAGAAGGCACAGTGGCTGGGGCTCTGTCCATGCTGGAAGTATCTTGGTTCATCTGTAAGAAAGGAAAGCTTTAGTTAAAACCAGTAGCTCTTCTGAAGGGACCAGTATCAGCACCAGATACTCCAAGACCAAGGACTCAGAACACAGGTGATTTGTCCCAGACAGACAAAGGGCAGAGAACAGAGATAAAGATAAAAACTGAAGAACAAGGGAGAGGGAGAAAGGAAAAAGGAAAGGGGACAGGGATATTTGTCCCAGAGGGACAAAGACCTACTTCTGGATAGAGAGGAGACAGATGTGGCACGTAGGCAAATGGCATTTTAAAAAGGTAAAGGGGTTAGAATGAGGTCCTTAATTTTAATTGGGCATGTTAATCAGGTGAGTCAAGGGGGATTTTGATTGATGGAGCTCAATACTTTGGTAACTGGACCTCCATAATCAGCCTCAGGAGAAGGAAATGGCCAAATAAGGCAATAGACTTTGGGGGTGGCTTTAGGAATGCAATCTAATTGTTTTTAGCAAGACAGAAGGAATGAGGGAAAAGGGCTAGGGCCGCCAGGGTATATTTCTATGCTTGGGCTGGCTAGAGTCCCTTCATTTCTAGCCTAGTTCCTGCAGATAAACACCAAAACTTTCGCAAAGATGGCACAGATTCTCAGAACAATGCCAGTAGCTGGGAGATCACACACATGGACCTCTGGGGAATATACAGGGAATACTGTTGAGAGAAGACTGTAAGACAAGACAAGCTGCAGGTGAAGACTTCGGAGCAAAACCAGAAGCCTGGAAAAAGCAGAGACCAGGTGAACCCTCTCTAAAGGATAGCCTATAATCTGTTGAGTGGCCTGAAGGCTGTACAGTGGGCCCCAGACTTCTAGCTCGTGTGCAAGTCATCACCTGTGCTGGGGTGGACATGGGTGACACAGATGTTTTGGGGGTCATTCTGCACCAGTAAGTTACCACTTATGCATTCTCCTGTAAGGAACACCAGTAAAATTCACTGGTTCATCAAGTTGGACATTGATGATAGCCATACTTTGGTTTGCCCTTGGTTCCCTATCTGGGGTGAGTAGACATTTGTTCATATCTCCCCAGGGGAAGTGTCACACAACAGTAAGAAATAATGAGAGTAGGGAAGTAAGATGGGAGGATGAAAAGAGAGAAAGAGGGCAGGGAAATGGGAGGGCAATAGAGAACACAGGAAGAAAGGAAAAGAAAGGTATCAAGAGCTGTTGATGATATGAAATAACTGATAGTGTGAGTGTAACATTATTGTAAGAAGGTAGTTCTGTCTTGAATAAGATAAACAGAGAATGAAAAATTATAAATAAATGAAATGTCTCATGTAAGGCCCAAAACAATAGGGCCAAAGTCAACCTCTCTTTTTAAATGTCTATGTATTTATTACAGCCATAGAAAACTTGCTGTTGATGCTGATATTCTGCCCCCTAGCATTTCAGGTTATAGCAAATTATCTTGTCTTTATCCTACTATGATAATAATAACTGGAATTTATGGAGACTAAGTCCTACAGACATCTCAAAAATCTTGATATGTGTTTTGACTTACAGTACTAGGGCCTTGAATATACTAGGTAAATCTGCTGTCATTTATGTGAACCCTGAGGTTTCTTGTTTTTACCTTGGTTTGTGGTGTGTGTGTGTGTGTGTGTGTTCTGAGACTTGAACTCATATGTAATAGACAAGCACCCTACCACTGAACTATACCCTAATTCTTCCTTTTATTTGTATTTTGAGACTGAATTTCACTAAGTTGCCAAAGCTAGCTCTGAACTTGCAATCCCCCTGTCTCAGCTGTGATGATGGTCCTGAGACAGGAAGGGCTGGTTTCCATTATTCAGCCAGGAGAGCATTTTCTGACACTTGATTTGGCTGGAGGAGATATTCCATTTGACCTTCAGCCCAGGATTCAGAAGGCAGAGACTCAAACAATGAAACCAGGTTAGGTGAGTCCTTAGGCTTGGCACTCGGTTCTGCCTGGGCTGCTATTGGTGAGGACAGAGAAGGAGCCTGCCTGTACTGCCATTAGCAAAGAAGCAGAGCTGACTGCATAGGTGCAAATTCCAGGAAGAAACCTGTCTCCCACTTCAGAGAAGAGGAACAATGAAAGCCTTGTTCTTTCAGCCAGTGGCCTGGCTTGGATAAAGGCGTATGTGTCCTTCAGTTCCATGCTCCATCTCCACAATCCCCCAGCAGGCTTCAGCCAAGAAACATGGGCTTCCTTTTTCTATTTTCTCTCTTAACCTGAGAGCCTGTTGGTGCATGCCCTGTAAGAACTGCACATCGTGAGAGGACCTTCACTTTTCCCCACCTACACCTAGAATGCTATCGATCTTCCATGAGTTCATACGGAGCAGAGAATCCTGCTTCCTCCGCTCTGTTTCTCCGGGCTTTGACATTACCTTCCCATGCTTCGATTATCTTAGCAATGCATGTTACAGATGCTGGTGCCAGGAACGCACAGGCCACTGGTGGCATTCTCTGTCATCGTTTTCTTTAAATTGCCCTAGATTTATGTGACCACGGAGTTCTTTTAGAAGGAAAATTAAGAGATAAGGAAGGAAAAGTGCAGAAAGTAGAGAAAGATGTGATCCTGGAACCATAAAGTCCCGGGGAAAAACCAACCCACTGTGCAACAGTGTCTTGTCTGGAAGGTCCTGGCTTCTGGACTCTGGTGGAAAAGTCGACCTGGATTTCAGAATTGGTCCCCAGTGCTGCCTGCCCCAAGAGTCAAGTGGGTCAAACTTTAGATAGGTTCAGTTTTGTCTGATGTGCCTCAATAGCCTGAGTGTTGATTTCCAGTATGTCTGTGGTGAGCTACAGAACTACTGGAAGACGTTGCAAGACTTCCTACTCATGGTCAAGCTTAATATAATAGTTGTGTGAAATAAATGTGGTCATTGTCCTCCCTTCAGAAAAGAAGCTGAGGAACCCAGAAAAGACAAAGTAAGCAGCATTGGTACTCGGGACAGCGGCTCCCACAAGTTCCTGAGAATGAGTTTCACATTTATCTTCTCCAGTCCACCTAGTGACATCAAGCCAGTGACTTGGATTGCGCTATCCTGAGACTATTGCCACTAGACAAATCATCAAAGGCTACAACTGTGACTGTGTTTTTGTTTGTTTTTCTGAGACCCAGCTTCTGCGTGGCAGCAAGTGATACCTGAGAGGATGCCCCAGAGCCTTTCACAGCTTGAGACTCTACCTAATACATTTGTCATCTACCTAAGATGCCAACATTTCCCAAAGTGCCTTCTCTGAAATAGCTCACAATTTCATATTTGTGGCCTCACTGCCACTTTTGGTCAGTCTCGTGTTCTCTTTACAGGTGCAGCCAAGTGTATAGTCCACCTGAACTATTCCCTGTTTAATAGCTTTACTTCAAATCAGCAGGAATTTGTATATGCACGAAGGAAAACTAATGGGTATAAGTTATAGGTTGAAAAAAAAAGTTCAAAAAAATTCAGAAGGATGTGAGTCTGGAGACATGCTCTTTCTGGGGAGGGGTGGGGGAACAGAGAATGTGGAGGCCGAGTATCGTTCTGGGAGGGGGCATTAACTTCAGGGGCTAAGGGAAAGTTGGTGATGGCGGAGCAGAGCTGAAGGGCATTCGTCTGGAAGAAGTGGTCCAGTTGGGAATGTATCCCCGAGGATGAGGAATCAGAGGATGTTATATGCATCTGCCCTGCTGCTCTGAGCATGAAACCATGAGAACTCAGGGAAGTGTGGGTCCCTGTGGAGGGCTGTGGTGGGCATGGAGAAGCCCCAGAAACACCTCCCCCACAGAACCACTCATTAGATTTTCCTCCCGAGGTACTTCGAAGCTTGCCCACTTTTCTGAGTTCTAACTCAAAAAAGGTGTAACTTTTACCTTTCCTTCTGTCTCCCCCCACCTCTAGATCCTAGCCAAAAACCTACACATACTTTCCCTGATACTCTGGCAAACAATTATAACAAATGTCAGGACAGGAGGGGCTGGACCTAAAGTTGGAAATGTAGAGAGCACCAGCTGAATTAGGAACACTGGGAGCAATCGCGGTCCATTAAGGATATACTCCTGGTCAATAGAATTGAATCTCTCGATTGGGTGCAGATGAGCTGAGTCAATCATGCGGCCAGTGGACACTCCTGGGAAGGTGGAGTCACCCTAAGCCATGCTAAAGAGATAGACAGAATTGTGTTTCCTATAATGAGACTGTATATTTTCCTCCCCCAAATTCCCACCCCCAGCGCAGTCCTAGGTGGTACAGCCGGGAGATGTTCCAAGTGGTCTGCTCAACTTTGAGCGCCAACAAGGTAGAAAAATTTTCCTTTCTCTTTTCTTGTTTCCCATGTTGGTCAGAGCCTAAGTGTGCCTTTTCTCATACTTTGGGTTTCTTAGACTTTCTCACTTTCTCTAAAGCCCCTCTCTGCCATGTGGATGCTTGTCTTTGAAGTGTCGGGTTTTTGGTTTTTTTTTTTTTTTTTTAACTTCTCTTTATTCTCCTCCTTCAGGAAGCTGCTATGATTTATAGCTGGCCTGCCCTGGGGTGTTTTTCATTTAAACTCTTAATAAAACTCTAATACATTATCTTTGGACTTCTGTGAGTTCATTATTAAATTCTTCTACTAATGACTCCCCCCTCCCATTATCATCTGGCAAGCACAAAGGGATTCCCCCAAATTCTAGTAGCATTGCCATTGTTCTCGGAATCACTGTCATCAGTGAGCTTGACTTACGTCAGTTCTTTCCAACATGCCATTCCTCCGCAGCTGCCACACCTTGGAACTTGTTAGAAATGCAACTGGGGTCTCACCCCAGCTCTGGCGAGTCAGAAGGCTGAGTGGGGACCTGCCATCTGGATTTTAATAAGCAGCCCTCTAGGGGATTCAGTACCCACTCAAGTGTGAAAACCATTTCCTTAAATGTACTAGAAGAGAATGCGCATGAGTGGTTCCTATTATTAATGATCAGCACTTGATTTGAAATCAGGGATTAACATCCTTCTGTCTTTTATTATAGATCTTGAATGTAGCAGTCTTAAATCCTCCTAGGATTAAAATGCTTTTAAAATGTTTGCCCTTTAAATTGGTATTTTTGTTTCTTTGTTTGTTTGTTGTGCAGGTGGTAAATATGTCACAGCATATATGTGAAAGTCAGACGATGACTGGCGGGAGTCAGTTCTCACCTTCCACTATGAGAATCTTGGGCACTGAACTCAGGTCATCAAGCTGGGTAGTAAGCACTTGTATCCACCTTGACTTGAGGCTTACCTCTGGGTTTAGAATCTTAAGCCATTGAGCAGGTGCTTCTGGGAAACTGAGTCCTGGGCATGTGGACCTGAAACCATATTATAACGCCACTGCTGCTCTTAAGGCCCCACCAAGACTTGAAAGAGCACTAGTTTCACTGCAGGGTAAACATGAGAGTTTGATTTGTTCCAGGAGGCAGTGTTTTCTACTTTGTAAAATTGCCACAGCTGCAGCATATTGTAGTTTGGCTACAGATAGATTCTTATTGTTTTTTCCCCCTTGCTAAATACTTTTAAGGTCTGATTTTCCCCCTTTTAACATGAACTTGGAGGGTTCCGTGTTATAAGCTCTGTGAATATTTGTGTGGAGCAACCTGCTTAGAGATAATTACATTAGCAGCATTCGGAGCCGATGGGTATCACTGGCATGGTGTGATCATGTTAAAGGGAAAGTGACTTTCACCCAGGGACTCTAACATGTGGTTACTGTCTCCATAATTAACCCGTCGACCTTGAAAGAGGAAAGTAATTAGAAGCAAGGCAATTAATTCCTTCTAAGTGATTTCACTGCCTTCTCCATTGCCACCCCAGAAAGGGGATTCCAGAAGGGCTGGGAGGAAGCAAAAAGATAGGAACAGCCAGTAAGATCACATCAGGGGTGCTAATGAGGCTTCAGTGTCTGGGAGAGCTAGACACTGCTGCAGAAAGTGAAGATACCCTCTGTTTCCAGGCGTGTGCTCCCTCCCTTTGACTTCCCTTGAAGACCAGAAGACCTTCCAGGGCAGGCTCTAAACCCGAAGAGAATGCTACCATCAGCTAAACCTAGTCATTCCAAATAATATACCTGTAAAACGGCAGCAACACCTTCCTCAGAGAGTGTCAGGATGCAAATACAGTAACTGTAAATGGAAAAGATTTTAAATGTAGAGTGCCAGACTCATCTAATATCAAATCATTGTTCTGGTACTCACGGTGTCAATGCACCCTTTTCTCCAACAGTCTCAGGATGAAGCCCCAGGATGTTCTGGAACACACCATCCTCCTGCTTCCTTTCCCTGAGTGCTGCGATTACAGGCTCATCCCATTGCACCTGGCACATGGTACCCTCTTTGGAATTTTCTGTTTGTTAAAATGCATATAGTGTGTCTTTCTGAAAAGTTAGAGAGAAACCCCTGCTTTCTAATAGAAAGGATTCAAAACCTATTGCATGGCTTCAGATCAGAATGGAATCTTCTAAAAACTGCAATTCCAAGCATTTTGAGGATTCTCTGAGTATATCCCAAAGGCTTTATCCAGGCTGTGTACAGATGCCAGGGAACAATGCTCCTCAGTTACAGGAGTGAGTGAAGAATCCAGTGTTAAGGATGGGCAGGGACATGCATCCAGAAAAGTAAATGGTATCTATGAGGAATTTGGAAAGAACCCAAGATGTGTAGTCTATATGTGGAAATTTGCATAGTTCAGAAGGTTGGGACAGCAAATGTGTGGACTTACAAGTTGGGGTGGGGGGTAGCAGGGAGACAGAGCCAAGATATGACACATTAATATGCAGGAGTGCATACAATACCATAGAGACTAAATACAAGCTAGAGTCAATGACAGAAATAACCAAAAATTTGCCTCATTATCTAGTTTGACTTGGCTGCTTATTAAATGGAATCTCTCTTGGATGAAATTCTTGGCTCTTGGATCATTGGATCTGCTTGTCTGCCAGCTGTGATCCTCACTTCATAAACTTTACTCACCCCTGCTGTGGGTGAGCTGAGGGTGAAGAAGGATGTGGATGTTATCCCAATGACAACAAAAAGTCACTGCGCAGTGTTGCCTCAGATTTGCATTCTACACCCTCTTTGTCAAGGATGAAGAGGCTGGAGGCAGAGTCAGTTTTTAGAAAAGGAGATGTTTTTATTCTGCAAAGACAGTTCATTCTTGCTTAGAGGACTGGAAAGGCATGGTACCAGATGGTGGTGGTGGTGGTGATTGTGGGCGTGTGGGCAGGTTGGTTGATTCTTTTTTTTTTTTTTTTTTTTTTTTTTTGAGTCAGGGTCTCTAGTTAGTGTAGCCCAAGATGGCCTAGAACTTACAATGCATCTGAGGATGGCCTGTAACTAGTAGCAGTCCCCCTGGTTCAGTGTCCCAGGTGCTAGGATCACAGATGGGAGCCACTAAACTTGATTGTAGTAGCAGTTCTAAACCAGGTCACATTGCAGAATGCACAGAGCAAGAGAGAATGGGTGCACTTGGTATCTAACACCAGGCCGAGTCTTGATGGAATGCACAGTCCCTGAATCCTCCAATAAAGATACAGAATCCTTAACAACTTCATGCAGATACCTTATAATCAAATGAGCTCTTGTAGCATATCCTGAGTACCAACATCAGGGCACCAGAGGGGAATGAGTTGGGCAATAAGAAGAGAAACTATAGATGGAGAGCAATTACAGATCATTTTATACCTTGTATGTAACTCAGTAGGAGAAACTAAGGACTGCTGCTTAAAACCTGAAATTTTTGCTGATTTTGAATGCAGGCTCTGACCACACTAGGATCTTTTTGACTCTTATGGCACACAATGGGGTCACAAATTATTCAGTGTTTAGAATTGCAACTGGCGGTAGAGCTTGCTAGTGGTTAGAACCTAGGATGTTTCCAGATTCAGGAAGTATCAAGCAAGCACCAACTGTACTGACTCCATAACTGGATGCCATAGTAAACACTGGGCAGAAGTCATAAGGAAAGGGGTTCATAGCTCTGCAAAATCCATGGGAGCAGCACAAGGGGGAGAAGGTGAGGCAGTGGAATGATGCTTTTGAGCTGAGAGTGAGGTTGGGCTCACCATCGTTCCCCTTCTGGTGTGAAATCAAGGAAGCCTGGATTCAGTGGGGATCAGTGCACACACAGACAGCCCATGAGCTTTCATTCTAGTTCTGTATCAGGAAGCAGGGAGGAAACGCCCTCATACTCAGAAAACTCATACTCAAAAAACTCGGGAATTTTTCTATTTGTTCTCTCTCTTTTTGCTTTCCCATCACCTTCACTCAAAGCTGTCTGACAAGGCCTCCAGGAGTAGAATCAAGGGACCCACAGCAGCCTGAATCCCCAGAGCAGAGAAACCTTCCTCTTTGATAAGAATTGCGGTCCCAGGAAAGTGTCAGAAAATGCCACTCCATCCCCATGGATCTTTACGTTTTTGTTCTACCTCATGCCTTGTTACTTACCTTACTCTAATATGTAACTACTTTCTGTCCACAGGAAAGGCCCAAGAAGTCTGAAAATACACAAGTGATCAAGGAAAGAGCTGAGGAGACTGCCCTGGGCCTCACAGAGGTTCATAAGAATGGCTAAATTTACCCACAAGCAGTGAGTGTGCATATATGACCCCAGCAGCACACTAAAGCCTGTAAATACTCAAGATGGGGATCACCATCCCAGCACAAGCTGACCGCAGCCGGGAGTGTACACAGGACACATGTAGATACACACTTTGAAAACATGACCATCGTGAAAACCACAACCCACAGAAGGCTGATCAGACTTCAGACTGAGCCCACAGGGCCAACAGTTGCTGAAACCAAGCTGTCAGCACTCTCACCAACACCATCAGACTCAAGCCCCATACATTTACCGTAAGAACATGCCCCACTAACAGCAAACACACACAAAACAAAACAGAAACTCTCAGTTCAGGTCGGAAGTAGCACTCAACAGAAGTGAATGCTGTCATACATAGCATGGTGTTGAAGTTACCTGACTGACACACACAGCTTTGGAGCATCTCTGCATGAAGAGGGAAACCTCCTGATAAATGATGGGAAAACAGGCAGTATCAGAGAAACACGGCAAAATGAACCAAGCAGTTGATGGGAGTTGAAAATTGCAGCACACAATGTTTGAACCATCCTTGAGTGAGACTGAGAGCAGAATTTCCAGGACCTGACCCACCACTCCAGCCCTACAGTGTGGCTTTTTTAAATGACACCAAAACTCAGTTTCTTATCAGAAGCAATGGAGGCTGCTGTCCACCCAGTATTCTCTGGAGAGAGATGCAATTAACTAGAGACAGGCTAAGTAAAAGCCTAAAAGATATCATCTGCAGCAGGCCTCTTCTCTTAAGAGGGACAATGTAAGTGTGCTCGCACACATTCCTAACACTATTAATTCGCCTATTAGGTGAAGGGTGCAGGAGAGAGAGAGAGAGGACCCAAACATGAAAGGCTTCAATGTACCACCCAAAGTGAGAGAAGATGGGCCCAGTGTAGATTGCAAGAGATGCATGTGTGTAGAATCACAACAGCAATCAATGAGATCATTTGTTTGTGGGGTATTTTTTTTTTGATTGGTTAGTTTGGTTTGGGGTTTTGAGACCAGCCTCTTATTGTAGCCCTGACTGTCCTGGAACTCCCTCTGTAAAGCAGGCTAGCCTTGAACTCACAGAGGTCTGCCTGCCTCTACCTTCTGAGTGCTCAGATTTAAGTCATGAACCACCACATTCAACTCAGGCAACCAGTAAAATGGTACTGAAACTCAGTCAAACATTTTATGTATAGGTTCACATACAGTATTAACAACAGCCCAAAATATAGCAGGGAAGTAGAAAAGAATCATGGAAATGGAGACACAGAAAACAAAAGTAAATGGCTTTTAATGATAGAGTAATATATTTATTATGATATACAATATATTATATATTATACATTATGTATTGACCACATTATCAATTATGTGTGATATGTGTGATATTTGAAAGTATCAGTATAATTATATTTTCTTTAAATGGAGATTCATCAAATATGTCAATTAAAAGGCAGAGATTAAAATATGATCTGACTTCATGTGTTTACCAGCACTTAATACTGATGGAATAGTTCAAGTTATTTCAAGGCAAAAATTTAGAACAAGATTATCATAGGAATGCTGCACAGAGGGAGCTGTGGTGGTTGTGGTGGGCTCTGTGGACTGCAGAACAGAGAAAATCACCAAGAGATGTTGGTGGTCTCATGCAGGGGTCAACTCATCAGCCAACTTCCACTCCTGAACAGATAAGCACACGGCAACAACTCATATGCAACACCCAAAAGTCGTGGAAGAAAGGATGTAGAGAGGAGGGGGAGGAAAACACAGATTCACCATGTAGCTAACTTCAACACTCCTCCACTTCCCACAGATGGGAAATCACCAAGGACAGAGACGTGAACAACGCTGTCACCCACTGTGTCTAACTGGTGTGTATAAAATGTCCCAACCAGGAACAGCTGAGCACACATTCCTTCTGAATACAAATGGGACATTTGCCAAGACAGGCACATCTAGGCTACAAAACAAACTCCAAATATCCCAGAGTTGCAATCATTCAAGTGCCTTCTCTGATTATCATGGAGCCCGCCTAGAAAGCAGTAATGGAATTCCAGCAAGAATGTCTTACAATATGTGGAGGTTCGGCAACACTCTTCTAAATGAGGAGAATATTACACTGGAAATTAGAAAACATTTTGAATCAAATATTGTGAAAATATAAATAATCGATCAGCTGACAGAACATAGGGAAACTGGGCAGGTGGAATGTAGATTCTAAATGGAAAAAGCTTTCATGGCTATCAGTGAGTTTCCGCCCTGAGAGGGAAAGCACAAAACAAACTGAGAACACGTTGTTAGACCAGTGACACTTGCAGGGCGTGAAGGAAGTCCTGCGTGATTCTGTGTTACTGACATGGGCACAGTCATGTCAAGCACTCCAATGCTTCAGACCCATAGGAAGAATAAAGCCCCAGCCCCACCTGACTAGGGTGAGGCTCAGAGAGATTGCAGAGCCATCCCCTGGTCCAAGCACAAATATTGACAGTGTGTGCAGAAAATGTCCACCTTATTCCCCTCCTCCCCTGCGTGCACAATGTTCAGAGCCTAAAGTCTGCTCCACTACAGAGCCTGCTCCTACTGAGATTCACTAAATCTGACTCTTTGTCCAGTTGTGAATAATAGCCCCTCCCCCTTTTTATCTGTATGTGATGGCCCAATCAATGGTTTGTATAAACACTCTGAGCTCCCCAGAATGCTGAAGCATCTCCATCAGAGAGCCCAAACTACCTCTTCCCAGTTTTCCTATGTCCATGTCTTTTCCTCATTCCATCACTGCCCTAGTCAAGTTAATCCCTGGAGCCATGCTGGACCAAGCATGGCTTGCACCAGGAGCACTGAAGAAGAAAACCAAGAGACCAGGGCCCTGCAAACCCAAGAGCAAAAGCAGGAGCTCTTTAGGGCCACATGGCCCACAACTTGGGGAATTTGAGGAAAATCTCGTTTAGGGCTCATCTCCTAAATGCTTGGCTCTAAAGAATATTGCAACTCAATGAAACATTGGTTTTAGGACCATGGCAATGTGGACTTAGCATTCCACAATCTGGAAGCTCTGGTGTGTGGCACTCTGGTGTGTCAGAATCACTGTCTCCTTCATTCTTGATGCTCGAACTTTCAGTTTCCTTACTTGAGAAGGCCTCGTGCAGCAAGATGGCTGCTAAAGAAAAATCATTAAACATTCAATCCATCCAGGAGCCAAAATAAGATGTAAAGAATCACACTTCGAGGAACTATCTCCAATATGACTTCCACTTCACCCTTTTGATTTAGCTTTGATTGTGCATTTGGTGCAAAGGAGGCTGAAAACTGTTCTTTACCCAGTGTTCAGGTACTTCTGTGAAATGGGGAAGGAAGAAACAGGTAAAGCTTAGGCATACAGCCAGCAGTATTCCTCAAGATGTTCCCAGAATAGTTTGTACCTCTGGGAATACTACTAGGAAGGAAGAAACAGCATGCCCCCAATGGGACCATCTGGGAAACCCCACTTTCAGTCCATCTGGACTCTGGTGCCATGGATTTGGCAGAGTCTGGCAAACTGCAAAGTCCTTCATTTATCCCCATAAAATGAGACCCTCCTGCTTATGAAGAACCATCTGCACCCCTCTGTCCTAATCTCCCTCATCTCCTGGAACAAATCAGCTCAGATAGGTTTCCAATCCAAAATCAAGACGGCAGCCGCCTACAAGAAGTTAAATTGGGCTGTCAAGAGCATCTTCTAAGACTGAGAGGCTGAGGTGTCCCTTCCCTGGGGTCCTTCCACCTTGCTTCTCCTGTGTCACTATTTCCTGCATGCCTCCTATTTCCTCCACCACCTGTGTCTAACCAATTCACAATTACCTTTGCATGAAGCTTCAAAATAGCTCACAGTTCCTTGAACCTGTCCTGCCTCTTTGTCATTCAGTTGTCTCTGTATCTGCAGGAGGCTGTCTCCAGGTCGGTGTATAAATTTCTTAGCATCTGCATGTCCTGGGTGCACCCACCTGTGTTCTTTAAATATTTCTAGAATTCTGATAATCTTTAGTGCAATATTAATGCTATATAAATAGCCCTCATACTGTTTAGAGAACGATGGCAGGGAAAAGAAACCTTCATGTGCTCAGTGCAGGTGTAGATTTTTCCTCAAACCAGCTCTCTTCCTTGTGAGACAAGGTCTCGCATGCCCAGGCTGGTTGTATAGCTAAGGATGACCTTCACCTCCTTCCTCCTGTTTCCACCCCAAATAGTTCTATTCTGCGCCTGATTGAACCCATATAGATAAGGGGACACAGGGCTGACTAGACTTCCGTTGCAGTGGTTCTGTCTATTATATCCTTATAGTTAAAAAAAAATAATTTATGTGCACAAGTGTGCATGAGTCCACGGATGTCAGAAGAGGGTATCTCAGATCCTTTCGAACTGGGGTTACAAGTGGTGTGAGCCACCAGTTGGGTTCTGGAAGCCACACCACTTAGATCCTCTCTACAAGAGAAGTACTCTTAACCTCCAAGCCATCTCTCCAGCCCCATTAACATATCCTGCACCTTCAAAGTCAAAGCAAGACCTAGCACCCCCATAGGCCTATGCCAGGAGTCAGCAAGAATTTACTATAAATAACTGGTAGAAAAGCAGTTTCAACTTTGAGAACCATGTACTGTCCACTTCATTTCCATCATTCTATAGTTAGAACTCCAAAGCACTCACAGACACAGAAACAAATGTTCATGATTATACCAATAAAACTTTATTTTCTATTTATTTTATTCTTCTCTCATGCAATAGATCCTTCAAACAGTTTGCCCTACCTCCACCCCTCCTCAACTTCCTTTCTGCCTCAGATACACTCTTCCTTCGTTTCCCTTCAGAAAAGAGCAAGCCTCCCATGGTTATCAAGCAAACACAGCATCAGAAGATAAAATAAGACTAGGCACAAACCCTTATCTCATACCAAGGCCGGGTGAGAAAATCCAGTAGGTAGAAAAGGGTCCCAAGAACAGGTAAAAGAGAAAAGAGTCAGAGACAGCTCCTGCTCCCACTATTAGGAGTCTCACAATAACACTAAGCTAACAACTATAACATGTATGCAGAGGGCCTCGCTCAGACCCATGCAGGCTCTGTGATTGCTGCTTCAGTCTCTGTGAACCCCTATGGGCCCTAGTTAGTTGATTTTGTGAGCCATGCTTTCCTCTAGTCCTTGACCCCTCTGTCTCCTACAATTCCCACCCCTGGGATTCTCCCAGCTCTGAAGGGGGAGGGATCCAATGGAGATCACCAATTTGGGCTCTCTCTCTACCCAATATTTGGCTGTGGGTCTCTGCTTCTGCTCCCAGTAGCTACCAGAGAAAGACTCTCTGATGACAATTGGGCTAGTCACCGACCTGTGAGTATAGAAGAATATCATTAGGAGTTCTTCATTGATTCGTTTTCAAACTTTATTTTCAAAAACAAACAGTGGACTAAATTGATACACTGACAGCAATTTGCCATTCTCTGGTCCTCGAAGCCAGCTAGCTGTACAGCATATCCTGCTATTTTTGTCTTTATTCCTCATATGTGAACAAAACCCCTTCAAAGCTCAGTGTCCTGTATTGTATTACATGTCACTTTCAACCGCACTGCTTCATCTGGTCACAGATCTGAGAACACACACTGGAGTGACTTTTTCGTCACCGAGCTGTGGGGCAATCATCCTGAACAGCTGCAATCAATACTTCTTCATGCCTGACCTTTCTAGATAGCCATCTAGGGGCAGAATTGCTCCATAGATACCCTTTTCATTCCTACTGGAAAACTAAACACTCTGATTAATGAATTCCCCCATTACACTTCTTCCTTCTCTCTGAACTTTAGCTGAGAATATAAGGACAGCTAAGTCAAAAGTGAATCAAGTTTGCATTTGCCTTTCTGTCTGAGGGAATATCAGGGTCCAAATGTATTTGTCCTGCAGGCTTTACCGGGTGGGAAGGAAGCATCCAGTGTCACATAAGAGGTTCAGGATGTAACTATGAAAAAGGATGAAATGAACACACTGAAAGGGAGAAGTCACAAATTGTTGGCCCATCCAGGGCCTGCATCTAACCCAGCAGACAGCTGTTTAGCCTTCAAAGAAACTTTAAGCAATTTGGGGTACACACACAAAAAGATGTTTATATGAAAATATTCGGATATTCAGCTTATCTGACGAGTGACCATCCATGGGTCCAAACTCTCTCAGACCAATAACAGCAAGCTACACCTGGCCAGTCCCTGTCAGATAGGGAGTAAGTTCGCTGTGCCTCCTACAAGCTGTTCTCTGTCTCTGATGTAAGCAATTTACTGTTGTCTTCATTGTCCTATTTACAATAAAGACATGTCTTCTGTGCTCTTTTCACAATCAGGAGCTAGTAAATAAATGATTGAAGCCGTGTGGCCCGTGGAGATGCGTAGCCCATAGGCTTTTGAGTTTTAGTCAAGTACAGGCTAAAAAAGTCAGGAAGGTGTTGGATTTGAGTTCTCAGCTCAGTCCTCAGTTATAGTGCAAGGGCCCTTCTAAATAAGGTACCCATTTCCCTGACTCAGTTTCTTCCCTCACAAAATAAAGGGGTTTACCCCTCTTTTTTCTTCTATTCACATGTATGTGTGCTTGCACTGTGTGGTTGCACTTGAGGCAGGAGCTGTCAATCAAAGCCTGAGCTTCTCTGACCAGGCAGCTTGCCTTGGGATTCCCTTTCAGAAGCCACTCTTACAGGCCACTTGGCCACGCCCATTCCCATTATGTGTGTGCTTTGTGGGGATCCAAATTCTAATCTTCTTGCTTGCTGGCAATTGCTTTAGCTGCCAACCATCTCCCCGGCCATAAATACACATTATATTTAAATCGCCGTCTTTGAACTGCAAAGGGAGGGGGTAATTAATTGGGGAGAATCCGGCTAGCTTAAATGGATCTGAATTGAAAGAAACAATCCTGAGAATAAGGAGCCAAGAAGGTTAAGCTGCAGACAGAGACCTGCCACAGAGCCAGGCAGGGCAGCCGAGCATGGAGGGCCTTAGCCTTTTTCCTTACAGCTCCTATTCTTCACTCCAAGTCCACACATAACAGGTAAGTGGCTTTCTGCTGCTGACAGCATGTCGGAGAGCAGGCCAGCCTGGGAGAAGAAGACTGAGAGGCCTGATGCCTAGATATAATTAAAGACCCAGCAAGTCTGCGCTGAGCCGGGTGAGAGGCAATTCCTTGGCAGGAAATGAGGCAGAATTCTACATGAAACCCAACTCTACCATGTACAGGGGTCCAGCAGCTCTGTCAGTTGCAGCAGTCCTACAGGCTTCCCAGTGCCTCCCTGACTCCTCACTATTCTTCAGGTGCAAAGGACTTCTCACCCAAGGCAGCTGGAGCCCACAAGCACATACAACAAGATAATCTGTGAACTCCCTTAAAGCAGAAACCTTGCCATTTGAATACCAGGAAATTAGTGGGTTTTCTATTGGCTGACTCTGCTCAGGGTTTCTAAGTAGAGATGTCAGTAAGATAAATCTTGTCAGACAATTGAACCAGGAGAATTGTTCCCCAGAGAAAGGGAACAACACCAGTAGGCCATTCTCATTGACTGCTGATGAAGGGCCTGGCTCCATAGTCACTCACATCAGAGCCTGAAGCAGGGACATTGATGTCCTCTGTGTTGGCAGGTGATCATCACCCAGCCACCCAACCCTCAGCATATGGCACACCTCTGCTGTAAGATAGCTGAGGACATCTCCCAGGCCACCTCTCCCACGCATGTCAACATGTCTCCACCCCCTGTCTAGCATAGCAGAGAACAGATGAGAAAACAGACCCTCGTGGGCTCTTAGCGTGAGTGATCATCAGGAAGAAGCAAGGAATGTGAAGAAAAAACTATCATATTTACCAAAGAGTTGTTTTGAATAACAAGCCACTTGGGTACAAGCAGCTGGAAGCAAGCTCTGGAAATACAACAGTGTTTCAATTGAGCTGTGCTAATCACACAACAGCAGAGAAGGCCCCACCTTGCAGAAATATCCAACTCTGGGGGTTCCAGGATAATTTTTTTTCTATTCAGCAAATATCCCAGCATCACAGTATTTTGTTTGCTAAGTGTCTCTGTAGGACTTGTGTTTAGAGAGGACACATGCAGCTTGGTCAGCAAATAAAAGATTTCTATTTGCAAAAATTCCATTTACCAAGTCTTAATTAATCCGTCATGTGTGATAATTCATGGGTGAAATGAGGTTAGGTCTTGAGGTGAAGACTATACAGTGGGATCAGTACCGTATCAGAAAGGTCCAGGGGACTGCACTGACCCCTCCAACCATGTAAAGACCAAGCAGGAAAGAACTGTCTAGTAGCCAGGAAGCAGATCTCCCCCATATACCAGCTTGTTGATGGCTTTCTCTTGAACTTCAGAGCCTCCTTATTGTCCACAAGCCACTCAACTTGCAGTATTTTGTTGTATCAGTCCAAACAGCCTAAAGTAGCTATTGATAATTTTTTTAAAAAAACTTAAATTGAAAACCCCCACTATCTCAGAGGTACTGAGTCACTGAGGCTGCTCAGAAGTGATGTGACAAGAGGTGCTGTCTCTCAGTCAATCCAAGAAAGCATATAAAGAAAGGTTAGAAGGTTCGGGGTAATGCCCAACTCATTGGTATGGAAGGACTCCGGAAGACTCCCTGACTGGCCACTGTAAAGGCACATTTCACCGCCTTCTGAAGACAGATTCTAGCAGTCAGTGAGCCAGCCCAAACCTTCCTGGCTGCATATGGGCTCCTCCGAATCCCATGGAGATCTCAGCCAACAGCAGAGAAAGTTGCCTGTCCCAGAAGGAAGCCTTGAGATGCCTGAGCGGTTATCCTTTGTCTCCCCTGCTGCCCTTACCACATAAGGACTGTGAAGTGAATGTGTCAAAGCACTGGCAACTACAGACCTGGAAGTCAGTCCCAGCTCTGCGGCACACAGCACACTTCCTGAGTGATCGTTGCAGTACCCTGACTCGATATTTGCCATTTATGCACTAGAAATAAACCTAGGGTGGTACATGGAGGCTCAAAGGGCAAGCGTGCTGTGTGTGTGTGTGTGTGTGTGTGTGTGTGTGTGTGTGTGTGTGTGTATGTGGTGGGGTGAGGGGAGTGGGGGTGGTCTTCACAGCACTTCCCATGTGAGCTAGCTCAGTAAGCATTGGCCTCACCATCACAATCACAGACTGCTAGTAGTCCCGGTAATTCTTAAAACTCAGTGGAGATAGAATCACCTGGGAAAATGGTTTCAATACCTGTACCGGGCTCTGCACTGAGCAACAGCATCAAATCACTCAGGTCACTGAGCTTTCCGCCCAGACGTAAGTGTTTTCGGGGAGCTGTACAGGTAACTCAGCACAGAATAGAGTTTGAGGCCTACACTTGTAATTGGAAGCAGTTTTACAAATATAACCAAAAAGCCAAAGGCTCAGCCGTGCTCACACAGTCAACACAATCTGAGAGAATGAGAGGAGCAAAGGGCCACAAAAGTAAAAACAGAATCGATACTTAGTGACCGTAACTGTTACAGTTGTGAGAGGAAAGGTATCCTGACAGCCAGGATCTAAGGAATGCCACAAAGTCACACTGCACAACTAACCTCACACAAGAGGTTTATTGGGAAGGACACAAGAGAATAGCTGCCACTGCTCAGGCAAGAAGCAGAAGAGACAGGCTTATATAGGGTTTGTTGGGGGCATGGAGTTTTCTGGGGTGCCAATTGGTAGGATTTCAAGTCCTGCACTTGGGGCAAGCCCAAGGATTGGTGAGATTCAAGCCTGTATGTGAGCTTAGACCTTTTACTCTACACTGATCATCCCAAAACAAATCCATCCTCACATCACCTGAAGATGTAGCTTAGTAAGTGCGCAATCTATGGATGCCTTGCAAATCTCTCAGTGAGTAAAAGTTAAATAGTGTCAAAACTGTAGTTAAAACATGCAGTGGGCAAATGTCTTAGTAGATTCTACAGGAAAACAACTGGACCATACCACCTTTTATTCATTGGCATCCATTTATAAAACATATACCCACCCTACAGATGCCGTTTTACAATGGAAAAATCACTCCAGGGGTTTCCAATCTGTTCTGTGAACTATAAATGGTCTGGCAGAAAGCAGAATGGATAACCAACTGGCTGCTGAGAAATTAGGAAAGCTGGGCAGACTTCTCAAGCCCCCTTCTTCTGTTTTCCGACCCTGATATTACATTCAAGGATTGACAGTAAATACTTATGAGTCCTGACAGTGACCATGTCCTGAAATTTTCCAGAACACTTTGAGGTTCCCTGAGTCACTGCTAGGGCTTGTTTGTTTTCTATTCGTGTTTGTTTGTTTTGAAACAGAGTCTTAGAATACAGCCCAGGCTGGCCTGCAACGTTCTATGTAGCCCAGGCTTGCCTTTAAATTAATAGAGGTCTATCTGCATCTGCCTCCCGAGTTCTGGGATTATGAGTACGTTCCACCATGCCCTCAAATTCTCAGTCCTCCAGCCTCTGCTCCATGAAAGCTACGGACCGGGGTTATAGGCTTCTGCTATGATGCCTGACTTAGTCTTAGATGTTTTAATTTTCCACCAGAGATGCATACATGGCTCATTGCTTCTGATCAAAGTTTTGTGCCCTGTTTTTTTTTTTAAATGCCACACTGAGGGAAATATGTCAAGCTATTAACACCTTCAGATGTTTTCGTGTTTCTGATGGTTTTCTCAAAGAATTGATGAAATACGGCTGCCAAATAAAATGCACGCAGGTAGACTAACATATCAAGCAACTGTGATACGTAGTTACTACAAAAAAAAAAATAACATTTTCTGTTAGAAATTCAAACTTATCTCAGTATTTGTCTTTTTAGTTATTGCATGTGTTTACCCTTCCCAAGAACCTCGGAATAAACTGGAGAAGGCCAGGCATCGGGAAGCAGCAAGGACAAAAGTTGTCTGTTGCCTGGCTTGTCATCTGTCCCTCATCCTTCTTGTAATCACCTTTTATCTTCCCTCAGAGATGCCTCTTTCCAACCCACAGCCTGTGTGGTTAGAGTGTGTTCACAGCCAGGATATGTCAGTCAGAGCTGTCTCTGTGTCATCATGATCAGTGTAGGCACAGTGGACTTAATCTACAGTGCACCAGAGAAACCCCAATACAGAATTTTGTGTAACTTTGTAGGAAGAGACACTCTTAGCACCCCATGTGGTGAACCCCTAAATTATATCATTGGAAATGTCAGCTAGGCTGAGGCAAGGAAGACTAGGTCCTATAAAGCCTGTGGTACTGGGTATGCCTAGAATTTGGAACCAGTATTATTTTTTTTGCCATGCCAAGAGACTGGTGAAGATGATGATGATGATGACAGTTTAGCTTTCACCAACTTCAGTTAGTTTTCTGCCATTAGCTCCCCAAGAAACCTAAATGGAATACGTAACTGTGTGGGCAGAGAAGCTGGAGTACAAAGATAAGCTGTTGCTTGCTTTTAATGAAGGTCTTGTGACACTAAGAAATGGTTCCTCCTTATGCACCAGGGTAATTCCACTAACCGTAGTTTATAAACACCCCACTGTTCCTAATTGCAGGTTTCCTCCCCTACCCGCTCAAAGCCTGTGCTTTCTATCATGGTCTGTGTCATACATCACAGCTGCTCATATATGGAGAACCCTCAGAGGCTTTCTTATCTTTGTATTCCTGGCCAGAACACCAGACCTCTGAGGTGCTTAATCTGTGTTTGCTAAATTAAATCAGCTGTGGGCAGGTTGGGACGGTGTCTTGCAAGGCTATATTAAAGCCCACTTAGGTATATTCTGTAAGTGAACAAAGACTGAGGACAGAATACACACACACACACACACACACACACACACACACACTGCTTCCGGCTGCCATCCTTGCATGTGCATGAAGATGCAGCTGTGGGCTCTGTGTTCACTCTCATCCCTAATGTCCTCATCACTTTGTTTCACCAAATTAACATGAGCCATGTTTAGTTACCCCTCCCCTCCATATCCACAGGGGATTGATTCCAGCCCCGCCCCCTGCCACTCCCTGATACCAAGGTCTGCAAATGCAGGAGTCCCTTATATAAGATTCATCAGTATTCCCATACAGCCTTCCATTGAAAACATCTCCAGGTATGTTTTGGCCAATCTCTGAATTACTTATCACACTTAATACAATGCAATACCATGTAGAAGCCACTGTGTTGTCTGAGGAATGCTAGAAAAAAATATGCATCCATCCAGTACAGGCATTATTCTTTTCAAATATTTTCAGTCCCGAGTTGGTTGAAACAGCAGATGCTGAGAGAACTATCCAGTCCACACTCACTGTAACGGCTCTGTAGACAATAGCCATTCGAATTCTTTTCTTTCTTTGCTGTGATTCCCACAGATGTAATAAAATAGGTCATTGGCATTTTTCCATAGACAGAGTCCCTACTTGTTCAGGTCCATGGGTGTAGAAACATCAAAGTGCTGTCCACACAGATGACATTTGATGCTGGAAGCTGGGGTTGAAAGGCTTCAAATGTATGTTTATCCAAAAGGAACAACACGACGGTCAGAGAATGCCGTTCCGGAGTGCATAAAGAACAGGGCACCTGGTTTCTCAGCACCTAATTGAAACACTCTGCATCTATCTTTACTCCTGTGCTGCAGTGGCAAAGCAGACACAAAAGTCAGCCATCTGAGAGATGGTGCGTGGTAGCATTCCTTATGTCTCCCTCAGACCATGCCACCAGGACACGGACTTCTGAGAGTGACACCTGACAGTGTCTCTGTGTGCCTCTTTGTAGAATGTCACAGTCTTTTTTTTTTTTTTAAGGTCCCTGTGCTTTATTGAACTGTGGTGGCAATCAGCCCCCTCCCAATTAGGCTCACTAAGTAAGAACACTCACACTCTAGTGGCGGGGGGTGGGGGAGTCTCAGCTCTGGCTGCTAAGAATTCTCACCATTAGATCCCATGAAAGTGCTTTAGGGAAGCAACCTGGCTGCTAGGCTAGGAAAACTGAGTGATCCTTCTCAAGACATCAATTAAAATAACAGGAACCTTCATCTGTCAGGAACCTCTCACCATCAGGTGATGAACACTTTGAAGCCCCAGAGGGGTCACAGGAGCTCCTGTTCAGAGGGTTCCCTTTGAGTGGCTTTCCTCTTATCTTGGGGAAGACATTACAAGCAGTGTCAAGCCCTGTCTGGGGATCATGGCTAGATACTGCCACTGCTGTAACTCTAAGAGGACATCTCCATGTTCGACTTTAGAACTGCCCATCATCCATTTTCTCTGAGAGATTTATCCTCCAGTTAGAAAAAGCATCGTGAGTAGCAATGACAGGGATAATTACAGAGGGCTCCTGGCACAATCCTTTTAAAATGAGGAAAGAAGAGGGGGCATGTGGGAGAAAAGAACGCTTGAAAGGTTTGACTTCAAATGCTGTGAAAGGAGGGCTGTTACTCAGCTGTGTGTCCTGGTCATAGGGAGCTCTCAGAGAAGATATATTCTGTGAAAGCTCATGCCTGACGAGTTGCACAGTCCCTGACGAGTTACATTTGAGACCCTGGAGACATGATGGCATTTGGGAGCCTCTTCTTTGCCAAAAGCTAGAGGGATCTGAGATGCTGGAGTCACATCCAAGGCTAAACCTGCTTAACACCTTTCTGGATACCTGTTCTCCCTTAAACTTGATTTCCCATATCAGTTTTCTTCTTTGAAAGAAACGGGCATAGGCTTTTTGAACAGTTGCATTTGTCAAAATGTCTAGGGGGGGGGTTGGTTGTCTATTTTTACCATAGGCTACATCAAATGTTTTTCCTGGTAAATTTCACATGGTATTCATGGTTAGACAGCCCAGAACATAATAGAACCATTTATACTCATCCAGAGGCAATCTCCTCTGGAGAGCGAGGCACCTGTCCCCTAAGCCCTGATAGTACATCTCCGGCTGTGGGTCCCACCCACAGAAAGCAAGGCTGGTTTATGGTTTGTCCCTGTTCCCACCCAGACTCTGTTCTTCTGTACAGACATTGTGAGAAAAAAAAAAAGTACAATGACTTCATTCCCACATCCTCTATGGTTTCTTTTCAGCTTTTTAAAACAGTCTTACTGTGTAGACAATGTTGACCTTAAGTTTACAATAATCCTCCTGCCTCTGCCTCCTGAGTGCTGGGATCACAGCATACACCACCATGCTCTGCTCAGTAAATGTTTTTAAAATGATGACAAGGGGTTGTGGAGGGGATTAAGCAATGTAGAATATCAGCCACAGAGCCTTTGGCTGTTACTTCTTTGGTACAGAAAAACAAATGATGCACTTGGTTAGAATGATGGGTAATCATCATTGTCAGCTGGACTCCATCTAGACTCAACTGAAACCCAAGCAGATGGGGTGCCAATGAGGGATTTTCTTTGTTGGATCATTTGAGGTGGAAAGACCCACCTTAAATTGGGCAATATTTTCTGGTAGTATTCATATAAAAGGACATGGAAGAGGAAAGCTTTTGCTTTTCTCCTGCTTTCTATAGGGTTTGCCAGCAAGTTCATCCATCCTGTAGCTGAGGGATTCCTCTGTAGGTATTAGAACCTACTTCTTCAGGACTCCAACCAGACCAAAGACCAGCTGAGATGTCCGTCCTCAGGGGCAAAACAATTATAACATCCTTGGCCTTTCTTAAGAGAGATAGCTACTGTTGGACTAGCTGGACCACAGCATATAAGCCACTCTGATATATGACATATACATATATTTGCACATCTGTATTTATGGATATATATGTGTATATATATATGCATATGTGAATATATATTCTCATGCTGTAAGTTCTTATCCTTTCAAATAGAGGCTCTCAACCTTCCTAATGCTGTGATCCTTTAATACACCTCTTCTTGTTGTGGTGACCCCCCAAACATAAACTTATGTTCATTACTACTTTGTAACTGTAATTTTGCATAACTTTATGATTCACAATGTAAATACCTGTGTTTTCTGATGGTCTGAGGCAACCCCTGTGAAAGGTCATTTGACCCTCAAGAAGGTCACGACCCACAGGTTGAAAAATCACTGTTTTAGAGAAATCTAATATACTGAGCAAATCAACTTTTATTGAAGAATGGCTGCTGGGAAGTAGAAATGAGCCAGCATCATGCCAGTCTTTGCCAGTGTGATGGTCGATCCTTGTGGCCAACTTGACTGGATTTAGAACCACTGTGGGTATGTGGAGACATTTCCAGAGAGGTTTAATGGACATGAGCAGACCTCCCATAAGTGTGCATATCACCATGCAGTGGGCTGAAAGCAAGCAGAGCATAGGGAGAATTCACTAGTAGGATCATCTCTGTTTCCTGCCAATGCCGTGTGACCATGCTCACCTGCCTGCCACTGTTCCAAGCCGTGACAGACTGCACCCTCTATGAACTAAACTAAACCATTGCTTGGCTGCTCATTGTCAGGTACTGAGCAGTGGAAAGAGTAACTAAGACAAGCTTCCTGGGAACACTATTATTTTCTTAGGATAAGACCAAGAACCCAGGAGTACCCAGCACAATAAGCCTTCCAGGCAACTTAGCGATTTGCAACTTTTTTCCGTTTGCACTGTGTGTAGTGACACAAATGATCTGGTCTCATGAGTGACACTTGGCTCTAAGGCAGTGGTTCTTAACATGGGTGCTGTGACCCCCCTTCACAAGGATCACCTAAGATGGTTGGGAAAATGATGATATATACAGTACAATTTGCAACAGTAGCAAAATTGTAGTTACAAAGTAGCAACAAAATAATTTTATGGTTGGGGGTCAACACACTATGAGGAACTGTATTAAAGGGTCACAGCATTAGGAAGGTTGAAACCACTGCTCTGAGGCTGCATGTTGTACTCATTGGTGACATCCTTACAGGGTGCTTCCTCTCATGGGTTCCCACATCCAGTGGGTTCAACCCTTTTAAGCTGAATTGACTCACCTGCCAGGCTCAAACTCAGCCAAAATAGTGTTGATGTGGTCTTTGATTCTCTTTGTTCCAGTGGCTGATTTGAGCAGCCACACCACATTCCCACTGATCGCCCTCCCTGTGCTAATATTGACGCTGGAGGACAAACAGAATCTAGGGAACAAACAGTTCTATGCATTTGCCTGGTGCCCAGAGACCCGGGTCAGTGATGTGAAAGCCCCATAAGCCCACAGAGGTTAAGAGATAAGTCCCCTGTGCGTTGAGCTGTGTTTGTTGTTTCGACAAAGTAGAGTTTAAGGACAGGGAGGACAGTTAATTTTCCTTGTCAGTGTCACTGCAGAAGACAGATGATTTGGGAGAACAAGAGCTAAAGAGTCAAGAGCTTTGGCACAAAACCAAAGCACTTTGTTCGCAAGGGTGATGAAGAGAATCTCTTCCTGACACTGAGTTCTGAGAGGCAGCTTGGGGGAGTGCAAAGTTGAGCGTGTGATATCTGTGAAACTTCTGGGGTCTGCCATGCCAAGCGCCACCCGAGCAAAAGACCCAAGAGGCTGTGGCTCAGCACAAACTGTGCCTTGAGATTACAGAGGTAGAAATAAAGGTTTTGTCATCTGTGTCACTTTCAGTGCACAGCCTTACTATGAAAAATAGGCTTGGACAGGGGTCTGCCCAGTATGCTAGCACAGGGTAAATCACACCTCCTACTCAAGAGAAGGTCATTGATTTCTTTGCACAGTGTCCCTGTCTCTAATGGGGAGCTAGTAATAGTTTCCAGATTAGAAGAATGAGTTTAGGCTACCAGGGAAATAGTAAATACTATTTTAAAATTAGATACAAACATATTTACATGTGTGTATCTTGTAGTAAATATCTATCATATTTGACATATTTATATTAGAATGTTCCAGAGTCTGTTTTGCATTAAAATGATACCCAGAAGACCTCAGCATTCTTTCTTATTGTCAGCATCTCAGGGGGAGAGTTCATGTCTTGCTACCTTTGCATCCTCTGAAGAGTATCATTGTAGATGTTCTGTCTACGCTGGTTGAACTCTTAGTTTGGCAGGCAGCTGCTGTGTCAGATCTCTCTGTGATATGACTAATGCTACAGCAGCTTCCTGCCACTGTCTGGGTTTGTCTACTGTCGTGCTTACATCATCTCTCCTCTTCTTTTCCTCGGGGAGAAGGTCAACCTTGTTCTTTCTCATATTGTCCTTCCCGGGGACAGAGGGACCTCACAGCTGCCTTGCATTTCAGTTGTCCTCCATAGTGGTCCAGGAGATCACTTTGAACTGCCACCTGACAAACAGGTGCCCTTTGAGAGTTGGAAATTACCCTTTGGTTTGTGACCAAAAATGCAATTCACTTGCTTCTCTTTTGTGTTAGTAAATTTTTGTTAACTTGACACAAACCTAGATATATCTGGGAAGAGGAAATCTCAACTGAGGAACTAACTCCAACAGATTGGCCTATAGGCAACTCTGTAGGGTATTTCTTGATTAATGATTGATGTGACTTGTGCCACCCCTGGGCATGTAAGCCTGGGCTGTATAGGAAATGTAGCTGAGCAAGCCAGGGGAAGCAAGACAGTAAGCAGAGTTCCTTCTTAGTCTCTATTTCAGTTTCTATCCCCAGGTTCTTGTTGAGTTCTTGCCTTAACTTCCTTCGATAATGGACTGTAATATGGAAAGGAAAGCAGAAGAAACCTTTCCTCCCCACATGTTGCTCTTGTCTAGTGTTTATCACAGAAACAGAGAAGCAGGTATTTTGTTAAATACCTATTTAACAAAACAGTAATATTGACTTCTTCCCTAGGGCCCTATAACCTCCTGTCATAAATGTCTTATCAAACAGGCCTTAAAACCTATCAGAAACCAGTTTACCCATAGCAATGGTACCACTATTGCATCAGTAAGCACATAGCTTCTGGCAGGTTAGTGGTATAGCACATGGGTTCTGCAGCCCAGTAGACCAGTAGAACTGTTCGTACAGTGTCCCATCAGGAAGAAGGCCAGAGGCTATGGTTCTCATGGAAGATGAGCTATGCTAAGCTGATGAAGCCTTTGGGTGACTTCACTTCTGGATGCACTGGTTTCTTCAATTCAGCAAAGCTTTTTGTTGTATCGCTTTATTATGACAGCTTGAATGAAGACAGGGAAGTCAACTAAGAAGGCTCTCTTTGTCCTCCTTACCCAAGACACATACAAAAATATACATATGCATACATGTAAGCATATAGATTTTCATGAGCATACAAGTGTGCACATGCATGGGCACACATAAATGCATGTACATAAAGATACAGATATATACAAGCATGAATACATATACAAACAAGGAAACATGTACACATATCCATGTTAAAAGTAACATAACATCCATACACTAGTAGATGTGAGCATATGCACATCCACACATGTAGGCAGGCATAAGAAAACACTCATAAGGAAAACCCCATGCATCTCTACACATATGCACACATATGTATGCATACACATATAAACTAACAGTCAAAAAAAGAAAAAGGCACAAATACACACACACACAAACAGTCATATACACACTAATAAACACAAACACATGCATACATACATGCAAATGTACATGAATAGATTCACATATGTCTGTGTGATGTAGTCACACACATCCACACATTAGACACCCTTAGATGTATGCACAAACATTAAACTGCACAGACATAAATGCATACACATGTACAAACTTACACAAAGGCTCACAAAAACATATACACACATATACACACTAAAGCATACATAATCCATACATACACACACATATTCTCACACATGCGCATGCCCCTTACATATGTATGATCACATGTGCACAGACACATACACATATGTAGTCACACATGCATATCAATCACATGCACCTCATGTGCACACACATCCCATCATTGTATTTTCTCCTCTAAACTGGACACTTCTTATTTGTTGAAAAGTTTTGTTTTAGATTTATACCTTTGCTTCCTGGGAAGTGGTCTTCTGCATCACCAAGATCCTGACTATGTGCTTTGATTTTCCTTCTCTGAAGCATCATAACACATTCACACAGCTTTAGAAACATGCATGCACACTAATGTGTGCATGTGCACACACACACACACACACACACACACACACACACACACACTTTCTTCGTACTAGCAACTTTCTAGAAAAATTCCAGCACATATGTAATTTTTTTAATTCACCAATCAGCTGGATAAAGTATTAGTAACTTTGTTAAATTGACTAAGACAAAATCCTTTCTTTAAAATACAGTGTCCTTGATGTACACTAATGGGTAGAATCCACAGAGAGTTTGTGTAGTAAGTTCTTAAGACTTTACAATAAAACTCTAGGAATCTTTTAAAAGAACTCCATTTTCAGATATGCATCAGTCATGGAGGTAAAACTAAATGGGCTTCCCATCTCCTCTCCGGGCCAGTTGCCAGAATTAGTCATTTTATTAAAGAAATCTCCAAAGACCTTCCGGCTGACTTTTTCTTTCCTTTGGAGATAGGAATGCAATGCTGTTAAGGATAGATTTAAACCAGGGTCTGGATCAGACTCCCCAGAGTTCACCCTCTGGATTTGCCTCTGAACATGTGGTGTTAAACAGGTCGCCACTCCCAATCCCTTGGTATTCCATCAATAAAAGATTGATTACAGCAACAATTGCACAAGAGAGTGGAAAGTTACAGGAGATGATGCTAGGTTGGGGTCCCCGGGGACCCCACATTCTCTCTCGGGTTTCATTGTGTCTGAGCACTTCTCACTATGGCAGGTGTGAGCTACTTGAAACCCCAAGACCCAAGAAGCCAGGAAATGGAAGAAATGGGCCGCCAGGTTCCTGTGGCAGTGCTTTCCCTCGAACCCACATTTCACTAGACTCTGCCTCAGTTTTGCCTTTTAGAAACTGGAGAATGCCTGTTAAATTAGGAGAGATCTTTGTTTAATTGACATCAGAAATGCTACACTGAATTTATACCTATAAATAGGATTAAAATATGATTTTCAGTAGGTTGGCCAAAACTGAACACTAAGTACAATTGTAAGAATACTTTAGAACCAGCAAAATAATTCCATGTTTGACTTTTTATAAACCTGTGTGTGTGTGTGTGTATGTGTGTGTGTGTGTGTGTGTGTGTGTGTGTGTGTGTGTGTGTGTGTGTATTAAGTAATAGATTCATTTGGGGAGATGTTTATTTGCCAAAAAGGATTCTAATTACCTGTTTGTCACAACAATCAACTAATCATTGTAGATAACACCAGGGGAGGGGGCTTATGCCTTTTACGGCCAGCTTTTGTGGCCAGCATAGCACTATGAGGCTAACCCATAATTCCCTGACACTTTTTATGTGTATGATATAGTTCAAAGAGCTTACAACCACTTTGTACCTTCTGAGGTTAGAGGATCCCAGGTTGAGAACCATTTGTCCATAAAACCCTGAATCAGTGCTGAGGAAGCAATAATGGCTGGCCCACTGTTGTATAAGTAATACTGATATTACTAATCATTTGCAAGAGCCCACTAGGGACTTCGGAAATAACCTCAAAGCAATTAACTAATGACCTGCCTTTGATTATTTCTCCTGCTTTGAAAGCAAAAGGTTAGAGTTCATCCGCCAGACTGACGCTGAGAGAATGACACAGCCTGGTGGCCACCACCCTCCTGTAGGGAACCCCAGACTCCTCCCCTCACTGTACTTCTAGGAGATGTTAATCTTTACAGCCTTTTAACATTTCTATAACTTCTTTTTTTTCCATTCTAATTAAAACTATTGCTCAGTACAGAAAACTGTAAGGACTACAAAAAAATCACGATGGTTTTCAAATTAATCCTGCCCAGTCCTCCAGGGTTGCTTTGAACATTTTTGTCTCTCCAGTTTTCCCACACATGAACATAGAGTGTCTTCCTCAACAAGCATCAATGATTCCCAACTGCTGTTGCTTCGTTACATTAGAATTTGTTGTACAAGATCCCACAACACTGTTGTATGTAATCATTCAGGCTTTCCTTTAACTACTTTCTCTTGAAAATTTAAGCAGCTCCCAATGTCTTGACCCTGAAAGTGATGCTGAGGGTTAGCCCCACCCTTTTTCCTCCCTCTGACATACTGATGGCAAGAAGGTAAGATTTCCAAAGGAGCATTGGTCAACATGTACATATAAAGCATGTCCAAATGTTTTTCTTCATTTTAGTTTTCTTTAGAAGCATATTTAGAATGTTTTCTTTCCTCCTTCCATTACTAATCTTAATACTTCAGGCAACAAACACCTCCATGTTTCTGCTTGGGAGGCTTTGGGTAATAATCATGATGAACACTCTTCTTCCGGGCATTTGTGACTTCTACTAAATTTCCATTGTATGTCCTTTGAACAATGTCTACCAATATAACCTTTACTGACTGATTTCCCAGTTGGCTTTCTGACTGACTTACTGTCACTTTATTGTGGCCATCTCTGCAAGTTGGTAGGTATGAAGCTAATATCTTTTGTATCTTATGTAAATTTTTATGAAAATATTTCAGACTATAAATCTGATAATTATATATGCTTTTATATTTGCATGCAAATTTTTGTATTTTATGTATCTTCCTCGGTGTATGTGTTTGCAAGAGAGAGAGAGAGAGAGAAATGGACACACACAGGAATCAAGTGCTATTGTGTATAATGAATTCAGAATGCAGTCTTTTCCTTGTTTCTCCCCACTCCTCCACCAATCACGTGTTCACCACACATTTGCAATAACCTGTTCTAATGAACCAGCATGTGTCTCTTATTTTAGCTATTTTATAATATTTCAAGACACATACAATAAAAACAAATGTACAAATTCAGAAGTTTGTCATTTGTCATTTCATAGAAATGAGATGATAGTAAATATTTTCTGTCTTGCTTTTCTCTCTCAATAACTCATGAAAACCCCAACAGAGTAATTGGTCTAATTCTAACTCATCTTTTTAAGTAGCTATATAAGGTTCCCTGGAATAAGTGAACCACAATTTATTCAGATGTTTCCATGTCACTGGCATTTGCTTTGTCCCGGGTCTTCTGCCACCACAGACAGGGCTGCAGCGGACATCTCTAAGGTGACACTACTGATAGGTGCTTTTATTTCCATGGGATAGATTCCCAGGAAGAAAACTGCTGAGTCAAAGTGTATTATCAGCTTGTTTTTATTTTAATGGATGCTGCCAAACTGCCTCCTAGAAAGGCTGTAACAATTCATAGTCCTTCTATAAATGCTTTCGAGTTTCCCCATCTCTGCATTACCAATAAATATTATAGCTTTTCTCGATGCTGATGAATTTGGAAAGTGGAAGCAAGTCCCCGACTACTCAAGAGCACAAATGTCACATGATTTAGGGATCATTTGGATGCAATGTCTCTGAAACATGGTTTATTCCTTGCTCCCCACCCCACTCCATTTTCCCATGCAAATTTACATAATTTTGCATACTATAGAATTTAGCTGTCAGTTGCACTGCAGGCAATGGCTTTCCAGAGCTCCCACATAATATGTACTTTATGGACAGCAGTGTTTCGTCAATTCTCTATGGCAAAGGCCCAGTGCCAATCCCAACCCAATCACTCTCTCAATTCAGATGTCATGGAGATAATGAGTCTTGGTAAATGTTTGTGACTTTATTCTCCACCCGAGTGCTCCCTAGAGCAAACTGCAGGCTGATGACGATCCACCGGCCACATTCTGAGTAATCCCAAGTTTTATCATCTTTTTCTCCAGTTAAAATTTTTTGCTTTTGCAAAGTCAAATACCTTTTCATCTGTAATATCTGGAGTAATATGCTTGCTTTTGAGCATATGGGTTTACTTCTAACATCATATCACTAGTAACCACCCAGGCAGATCACTTTTCTGGTTTAAATGTATTTTTCTCCCTTTTGGGTCTGAATTTCTAATAGGATGAAGTCTAACTTTTCTCCTTCAGGCCACAGCACCTTTGTCACAATGGAGAGTGCCATGCTTGGCTCCTTCAGAAGCCACTCTCTCTCCTGTCCAGTCTGACTTCTCATAATGTAGAGCAGTGGTTTCCAACCTGTGGGTCATGACCATCAGAAAACACAGCTATTTACACTACAATCCATAACAGTAGCAAAGTTACAGTTATGAAGTAGCAATGAAAATATTTTCATGGTTGGAGCAACTGTAGTAAAAAGCTGAAGCCTTAAGAAGGTTGAGAACCACTAACATATTGTCTAGAATCAAACAAATCCTCTCCTCATGTCTGCTTGTACATGGCTCTAGATGACAGGCATGCACAACCAGACAGACATGCACATAGCAGGTCTTGGAGCAAAGAGCAACATGACAAGTGGCTGCACACAGGCAAATTCACTCTCTTAAAATATATTGTGCATTCTTAGGGCAGCAGCAACGAGGGTGTTCTCAAGTTTCTCCATCATAAGCACCAACAAATTACAGTAGGATGGATACACTGTGCTTGGAAAGTCCCCCATTTGCTAGGATATCCTTCCTAACTATGTAACACCAAACCTTCATCTCACAGTGTCTAGACCAGCCCTACCCATTTGTATACATCATCATCTGTTGGATGCACTAAAATAGTTCTGTAGTTTGTAACAGAAAGTCTGGAAAAGAAAACATGCTTTTGAAATTATGTCATATTCCGAGACACTTTATTGCATTGCTTCATATGCTTCCTTGGTCCATTTTCAATGGTTCAGTATCCACTTAGATTTGATCAGGTGAATTTACAATGTGTTCTGTGGTGCTTAACTTGAGTTTTTACTCCCTTCAGAAAAATCAGAAAATCATTTGAACACTGAAATAATCTCACTGCCCTAAATCAACAAAGAAAAAACAGAAACACAAGAAACACCATGGAGTAAAGCTAAGCGACATCCCCAAATCCTGACCCACATTGTAAGAAAGCAAACATTGAACAAACACATCAAAAAATAACTCAGAAGAGCTGAGGGCAGTCAAACAAAGGTACCCCTAAAATATCACCCAGATCATTAGCATGAGACCCTTTGGCAGGTGGATAAATTAATGGGAAAAATCTACCTAAGACTGCAGAAGCTGAAACCATGGGGCTTGTATGGAAATTTGCATGAGATCTGAATATACACTGCTTAATACCAACTGTATCTGCTCATAGCTGGTTGCTGCTCTCCTTGTAAGAATGTGTGTGTGTGTGTGTGTGTGTGTGTGTGTGTGTGTGTGTGTGTGTGTGTGTGTGTTTTGTGGGAGGTCAGGTGTGTCTATGTATATATATATTTTGATTTTGAGACAGCCCAGGCTGAGCTCTAAGTTTTATACTCAGGCTGATCTTAAACTCAAAATCTCCTTGCTGAGACTTCCAAAAAGGAGTAACAAGCTACACAATAACAAGCTACAGAAACGACTTGGAGTCACCAGACACAGAAAAGGGAAGAGATGAGAGCACAGGAGCTGGAATACTTTGTCTGTGAAAATGCTCTTTGTAAATATTTAACTTTAATGAGCCAGATGGTCTCTATGCAACTCATGAGTTATGAAACTTCCACAGAGGTAGCCTCAGAGGGTGCTAAAGCCAGTATACAGCCATGTGCCAGAAAACTATTTTAAAAAGCAGATAGTGGCTGGATTTGGACAGCTGACCATAGTTCATAGACCTCAGTCTAGGGTGATATCAGGAAGGCTATGTAAAAAGCCTACATCTGAACGAGAAGAGGTCAGCATTTCTCTCTGATTAGTCATTGGGTTTCTCACATCACATCTTCCTGCCCTCATTCTCCTCCCTCCTGAAAACATAAATTAGCAAACAAGAACATTCCCCTCTCATGATGCTGTTTCCACAATCTGTTACTAAACATGAGCCCATCCAAACTTTCTATGCGTGTGTGTGTGTGTGTGTGTGTGTGTGTGTGTGTGTGTGTGTGTGTGTGTGTGTGTTAATGTACATGTTTTTTCTTCTGTTGCAGCCTAGGCTAAACTCTGAGTTTTATAGCTCAGGCTAGCCTTGAACTCAAAAGTCTTCTGACTCAGGCTTCCAAGTAAAGGAATTACAGGTGTGTGCCACCTCATCGAGCTGTGGCACACTTGTTTAGGAAAATCATTTCCCTGCTGATAGGATCTTATGTGTATTGACACAGGACTTTGACGTAGCACATTTGTGAATCTTTTAGTTTCTTCTCTATCTGTGATAATATGTCTCTGCTTCAATTGTGTTTTGTCTCTCGCAGTGCTTGATTTATTTTGTTGGTATCTTCAAGGATCTAACATTTGAATTTGCTTATCCATACTGATACTTGTCTTGATTTCAATAAATGTTTGTTAAACAAATGAGTGACAATCATTAGCAAATGCAATCTCACCAATATCCACAGCCCTCTGGACCCCTAAGGTCACAGACAGCACCAACTCCTGTGCAAAGCATGTCCTTCCCTGTATCTATTCATTATAGTAAGCTTAATTTACAAATTAAGCACGGTGACAGGTTGACAACTAATAACAAAATATAAGTTATCCTAAATATAATGTATCAATATGAATGCTGTCTAAATTCACCCCCTGATTTCTTTCTCACTCTCATCTTATTGAGTAATGCTTACCTCTCTTCATTGACCATAGCTAAAGCACAGATAAGGGAAAACAACTGCACAATGTTTTTGGAGTTTATCTGGTGTCTGAGAGAAAATGTGCTGACTGAGAACGCTTGAATTCTCTTAAGAACACCAAAACCTAAGAGTTGAATAGGGTTGGGGGGGGGAGTAGAAACAAAGTAGATTGACAAGGAATCTGATAAGAAAGAGAAAACCCAAGGAAGTCATGGTTATTGTCATCACAGAAGCCAAGATAAGTGTTGCAAGAGAGAGACCCTTGTCAACAGTCCCACAGAGCTTGACTGAGTGCTACAAGGGCCCTCAGCATCCACTACAAAATGGAGTGTGAATGGCTCTTGCAAGGACAGTGATAAAGGTATGGGTTGCAGTGAGCAGAGAGGCAATCAAAGAGCAAGAAGGCAGAGGTTTTTCGAAGGAACTCTCCAGAGACCAGTACAAGCAGGAATGGGAAACAGACTATAATGCCATCAACTGGTCAACAAAGGCAGGAGGATTGCAAGTTTAAGAACTGTCTGGGCTTCCCTGTGAATCTGAAGCCTGGCTGAGCTGCAGAGCGAATCCCAGGCCACCCTGGGATACATAGCAAAGACTGTCTTGCAAACACTCCTCCCCTCACATGGGAAAGCTTCACACATGCTTTAAATGAACTAGAAGGAGCTGCAAGATGGAGGCATCAAGGGTGAAGGCCAGAGCACAGTTGCAGGTTAAATTCCCTGTCAGAGTGGTACCTCTCTCCTTATTACCTTCACAAGACAAGACATCTGAGGGCCACTGTGGAAGAATGTGTTTTTGTAAACTCAAAGGAAGGATGCTGTAGAAATCGGGTGGAAAACTGTGCATTCTAACCAGTGCACTTGGAATCCACACATATGGTACTTACATCAGAGTGAAGGCAAATGAACCCATATGCTCATGAGCCCTAGCACCCATAGAAGAACCTCCCATTGCCACCAGGAGCCTGTTTAAGTATTGGATCTCCGTATGTGGCAGCCGTGACTGGCAGGCTGGGTCTAGGGCTCCTTGGGGGAAGATGGTCCTAGTGGATGCTGTCTTTTCCAGTAGATTCCAGGGCTGTTCCAGTGTCTCCCCACTCCTCACCCAAGTAGCCCCAATTCTCACCCCTCCTTTTCTGCCCTTGCTGCTGAAGGAAACAAATAAGCCTTTAGGAAACTGGGTAGAACAGACTCTTACTCTCTCTCAGACTCATTGTCCACACTGGAGCCTGAAGGTCAAGAATTAGGACCATATCTTCCTTGACAGATCGGGGTGATAGTTCTATATAAACTGCCTTAAACCCAGGTAAGGTAACACTTGCTCCAAAAAGGATAAGAAGCTGAGATGTATTCTTTGTCATATAAGCAGGTGGTTTTCTCAAGTAGTTTAAAAACTGCCTATCTTAGCTTTTTATTCTATTTTAAAAGAAAATGCATACATACATTATATATATACATATATATATGCCTTTATACATATACCACCAAAAGTACATTTGTATATCTATACACCTGTGTGTATGCACATTCTATGAAATCTATCCTTGATGTGTGTGTTTGTATTCTCTATATGAGGGTGCTATAGTCAAACTAGTTCATACATGTGGAAAAGACTACATAGATAGAAAAATTAATGAGAAGTTAATTTTTTCTTCTCTATACTTCGACAGTGAATATGTATTCATTTGAAGCAAGAAAGAAATCAATAGAATGTATTCTTTCAAAGTCATCTCATTCAAACAAACTGTTCCTAATAGCCGATGAATAAATAAATAAATAAATAAATAAATAAATAAATAAATAAATAAATAAGACCAGATTCTCATCTTGTTCGTCTCCCTTTGGAGACAGTTTTGAAATAATGTCTTCTATATCCCTAATTTGATTTTCATATGGGAAAAAAAATCTGCTTTGAACCAAATTTTAAACTCCATTAGAGTATGATTACTTACACAAAATTCTTTTCTTATCTAATTTCTTTTTAATTCCTGCTTAGGCTCAATCTGTTTCCTTCTCAGCTCAAATTGCTTATTACTCATCTTTCAACTCATTTGTTTATGTTTCCTTGAGTCTGGAGAGAATGAGGTTATGTTGAGTATTGTCTTCTGCTTGCTGCAGTAGAATTTTTATTTAATCAATAATTTTGTCTCTCCTCCCGTTTAGATTACAGCACCTCCTCATGGCCCCACCCTGATTGGCATTCTTTTACCTCCTTAAATAGGGGGAGATACACCAAAAACTGTTTATCCTGGATATGAACACTTTCCACACTGTTCTTAGATGCTCTCAGCATTGGGATCTGTCACCTGATCTTGAGCCAGTGCAATGAACCATTATTCTGGGAAGAGCAGGTGGGCTAAGACCCAAGAAATTCTGCCCTGATGGGGAGCCTTCCTGGTTTTCTGGTGAAGCCTCTCCTGCAGGGGGACTGACTTCATAGATAGCACAGTTTCCTTGTCATTGCCTTAAGAAGCCCTGCCTCCAAGGACAGGAGACCGCTCAGTGGCTAAAAGCATTTCTTGTTATTTCAGAGGATTCAGATTCTATTCCTAGCACCCACAAGGCAGCTCCCAACCATCTATCACTCCAATTCCAGGTGATCCAATATCCTTTTCTAACCTCCATAGGTACCAGGCACACATATAGTGCACAGACATACAAGGAAGCAAAATACTTACATACATAAAATCAAATGAATAAATCTAAAAAATAACATTTAAAAGACGTCTTAAAAAATTAATACAACTTTGAAAGAAGAGTTGACTCAGAACCTTCTGATAGCAGCCTGGGACATCCCACCTCCAGATAAAATTGGTTCTGAATTTTCCACTTTGCTTCCCAGTTCACCGCTCCAACCTAACCTAAGAGATCATATTGTTTTAAACAGAGAGTCACTCCCTACTGCTTCGGAGGGTTCTAAGTGAGTGTTGCTTAGGCCTGTGCCTCCAGCGTCCACCAGCCCTCCCTGTCTTCCCTTTTTCTCTGAGTGTCTTGCTGCTCTTCTGCTTGGTGACTGCTATAGTTCTCAGCATAGTGGCACCCGAGGTCAGCCTACAGGGATGTTAGAGATCCAGGATAGCTGTTTATCTGCCTGAATCCTGTTTCCACCTTGTTTGAGTTAGGGTTCTATTGCTGTGAGAAGACACCATAACCAAGATAACTCTTATGAAAAGAAGCATTTAATTGGGACTTGCTTATAGTTTCAGAGGGAGAGCTCACTGTCATCATGGTGGGGAGCATGGCAGTGTGCAGACAGGCATAATGCTAGAGAAAGAGCTATGAGTTGTACAGACAGTCAGGGGTGGGGGAAGGGGAGACTGGGCCTGGCATGGGCTTTTGAACCTCAAGGCCTACCCTTAGTGGCATACCTCCTCCAACAGGGACATGCATTCTAATCCTTCCAAACAGTTCATCAGCCAGGGACTATGTATGCAAATATATGAGCCTGTGTGTGTGTGTGTGTGTGTGTGTGTGTGTGTGTGTGTGTGTGTATAAGCATGTGCACACGCACGTGCATTCTCATTCAAACCACCTCATCCGTTGTCAGTTTGGCCAAGGGATGGTCATGGGATTTGGGGATCATGGTTTCTGTAGTTGTAAGCTTTGCTAGCCTTCTTCCATGCAAACTCATGGTACTACATCTAGAGGCAAACAGTTTCCATCACGTGGGTGTTGGAAGCCAGTACCCTCCCCTATAACTAGGCCTCTGCCATCTTCAAGGAACTATGCTTAGTCCTCACTAAATCCCACTAAATGGAGCATGGAGAGAATGTACACCCCAATATCTTTCCTGCTCTTTATACCCTCATCTGTAAAGCAAAGGAGACAGACATGTCTTCCCCTGCCCCTGCCCCTGCCCATCCCTGCGAGAAACAGCATCCCAAACTATGGGGAAGAGGCAAACTCTTGGCTAGAACCTGAGTAGCCATTGGTCAGTCAGTGTAAATGATGGTGCAAAGCCACGCTGAGTTCATTTAGATCAGGACAATGAGTGATTCCTAGCGGGGCTCCCTTGTGGAAAGTAGCGTGGTGAGGATGAAGCAGGGTTTGTAGTTAGGATCAAGTGCTTTTTCTAGGAAACAAATAACTGGCTTCAAAGAAATTCAGAGCCCCCTTACAAATCTTGGGAAGGCTTCCTGTGTAGGTAAGGGGTGCTGGAAATATTGAGAATCTCCATTTGGAACCATTGCCAACCCCAGATCATCTATGGGAGGAAGGGACCCCACTGTGCAGAATCTGGCTCCCTTACAGAGCAAACCAGATCAAGGCCAAATGGAGGCCTGCTTAGTAACCTCAGCTCACTTGCAGAAACCGTTTTCACTAAAACTTCTCAGAGGCCAGATCTGGATTCTAGGGCAACTTTATGAGGTGTTACTATAAGGTAATGAATGCATTTTTACCAAATGTTCCAGGCTCACAGAAGTGAATGTTGAAAATGCCCCTCTGTCAATTCTCCCAGAGCCTGCAGTAGATCTTAATCCTCCATTGGTATCTGAGGTTTACAAAAGGTAACAGAACTCTGCAGCCACCAAGCTGATAATCACATCAGTGACCAAGCCTAGTATTTAGGGTTATAAGAGACAGTCTCCCCATCATGAAGTTTTGTCATCTCCATGATAAATCAAAGTAAATCTTTCAAAATAAAATTTATTTTTCTTTGTGACCTAAATTAGGCAGGAAAGTAAAGTGTGGGTTTAAAAGGAAGATGGTTGGCATAGATCCTGTCTATGCCAAGTTTCCATGTGATGATTCCATGGAAACAAACATCATGAGAAAGGTGGGCATTTTATTTTATTTTATAAAAGGATATCTAGAATATGTAAAAACCTCAAAAATTAAACATGGAGAAAACAAACAACCCAGTTTTTTGTTTGTTTGTTTTAAGAAACTGAAGAGAGAGTTCTCAAAAGAAAAGACACAGTGGCCAAGAAAAATTTAAAAAGTACCTGACATCCTTAACCATCAAGGAAATTCAAGTTAAAATGACTTTTAGATTCTATCTCACTCATGTTAGAATAGCCATCATCAAAAAAAAAAACAAAACAAAACAAAACAAAACAAATGACAACTAATGCTGACAAAGACATAGAGAGAAAAGGACTCTTATTCGTGTCGACAGGGTGCTGACTGGTGTGACCACAGTGGATATAAATGTAGATGTCCTCAAATTACTAAAAACAGAACCAACATTTGACCCAGCTAACCACTCCCATGCACATACCCTAAGGATACTTGCATCCATGTCACTGCTGCTGTTCATAATCGCTAGGAAATGGAATTGGCTTGGATGACCATGGACCGATGCATAGGTAACAAAAATGTGAAACACAATGGAATTTTATTCAACCATAAAGAAAACTTAAAATTTAAGGAAAAAAAGTAGAAGTAGAGAAAGCAACAAAAACTAGCTTGTGAGAAAACCCAAATCCAGAAAAACAACGCATGTTCTCTTCTATGTGTGGATCCTAGCTTTGAATTTCCAGACTTGTGTGTTTTGGTTGAACTGAGTGTCTGCACAGGCCTGAAAACAATAATGAATCCAGGGTCAGGGTGTGCACAGGGACGCATCCCTAAGAAGGCAAGGACTGAAGTGGATGTGTTAGAAAGTACAGAGAGAAGTCCTTCACTTCTTTGACCAGCTCAGAGTGTCTGTGCCTCAGCCTATCCTGAGGCAGCTTCTCCCCATCCCCTGGAAACAAGAAATCAACTACTCAAATATTAACCCTACTTAAAAACACCTCCCAGACACATCCAAGGCTCTAGCTGGCTGTGACTTGCCCTCTCAAACTCCAGTGTGAACTTTGGTCCCCAGTGTGATTGCATTGAAATGGGGCTTTAAGAAGTGACTAGGCTGCTTCGAGAGCTTAAACTCATCTGCTGAGAATGAATTCATAGCCAGAGAGTGGGGTGTTGGAAAGTGAGGCTTTGTCTCTTCTGCCCTCTAACCTTTCCATTTTCCTCCATGCTCCCAAGCAGTGTGAGGCCCTCACCAAACAGAGCTGACCAATCTTGGATATCCTAGCATTCAGAATTGAGAACATCAATAAGTGTAAAACATCCAGCTTCAGGTCTGCTGTTCTAGCAACAGAAAAGGAACAAGGACACACAGAAATGTTTTGCATCCCAATCACATGGAACGAAATGAACCATCACACTCATTTGCTTACAGGCACACCTTTGATAGGGAAGGTTTGGCACCTGGCCACTGTAACAGTAGGTGACATAGAGTTTTTGGTTTTCTGTTGTGTATAAAAGTTATGTTTAAAGGTTGGAGAGATGGCTCAGTTGTGCAGAACACAGGCTGATCTTCCAGTAGACCTGAGCTCAATTCCCAGCACCAACATGGTGGCTCACAACAGTCTGTAACTCCAGTTCCAGGGGATCCTCTTCTGGCTTCTATGGGCACCAGCCATGCACATGGTGCACAGACACTCATGCTGACAAAATGATCATGTGCAAGATTTTTTATATACATAATTCACTTTTATTTTATATTCATGGGTGTTTTGCCTGTATATATGTCTGTGTGACGGTGTCAAAGTCCTAGAACTGTAATTAGAGACAGGTGTGAGCTGCCTTTCAGGTGCTAGGAATTGAACCCATGTTCTCTAGAAGAGCAAACAGGGCTTTTAACCACTGAGCCATCTCTCCAAATCAAGATAATTTTTTAGCATTATGCTTATAATATATTGCAATCCATTAAGTGTGTAACAGCATCATGCATAACACATGCATATGAATAAATATGCCAATGATTCTTAGAACTCTTGGGAAAGGGCAATGCTTTTCATTGTAGCATGCTTTGCAAAGCTTAGTAAAGCATACAAAAGAAAATTAAATGTACCTGTGTACACTGTTGTACACGACAGACATCTCCATACAGGCTAGGCCCATTTCATTTATCAGCATTCTTAGGGGCACACTCCAGGAATACCAGCTTAGGTTTGGAATTTATAAAGTGAGTCTAAAAATTATCTAAAAGTGAAATATAATTTATGGACATGTTTTGATGTTTTATGAGCAATTTCTTTTGTTATTGTTTTAGAGTGGTTTAATCCAGCTTTCAAAAGTTGGGAGATACTTAAGAACTCTGGATCTTAAACTCTCTGTTTTTAAAATGGAAACACCTGGTATCACTAAGACTCTGCTTTCTTCTGGCAACACTAGGAGTGTCTGGTGCACTGTTTATCATAAGGTGGCATGGTGTGAGCTCACAGGCACTCAGGAGCACCCGTCTTTGGGGCCGCCTGAACTAGTGTCCCAGTGCATTTCCACACCCGGGCACTATATCGGTGGGGGTTACTTGCCCTGCTGACAGCTGTGTAGAGTTGTCAGTTCCAGCCCCACTCCCACCCACTGCCCCGCAGACACTGGAGTCCCTTAGATAAAGCAATATATCGTTTGCCTGTAACCTATGCACATCCTTCAAACACCTTAAACCATGCCTGTGCTAGACACAGTGCTTGTTTAGGAGCTGACAACAGAGAGGAAACTCCATGCACATTTAATAATGGTGCACATGAAAAGTACTTTTTTTTGCATGTGTGTGTGCATATGTGTGTGCATGCTTGCGCATGCACATGCCTTTCATGTACATAGGTACACAAGCCTATGTGTATGCATGCAGAAGGCAGAAGAGGCTGTCCCGTGCCTTCCTCTACCACTCTCCATTAAGACAGGGTCTCTCACTGCACTGGCAGTTCACCATTTCAGTAAGGATGGCTGGCCATCCAGATCCCGGGGTCTGCCTGCCTCTACCACTCAACATCGGGTTTGCAAGCGTGTTCAGCCATGCCTGACTTCTTATGCAGATAAATGTCTTTTGTCCACTGGCCCATCGTCCTACACTCTAAGTATTTTTGGCTCTTGGGTTGATTGATTCCATAGACAGAACCAAAGGGTTTCCCAGGCCAACCTGATACATCTGCTCTATTTGAAGTGAAGTGGTCATCCTGTCCCTCAGACAGATAAACTTAAAAAGCTAGCATGTTTGTGGCCTTGCATCTAAATTTGCTTCCTTAGTAAATGGTGAAGAGGACCATGCCCCCTTCTCCAGCCAGTCCCATATGTGGCTGGGATACGCCCACCAATATTCATCCATTTTAGTTTCTATTCTCTCCACACCTTTAGAGAACCACAGAATCAGTGAGCCACAGATCTGCTCTAGTCCTTGTTTCATCATGTACCCTCGGTGATTTGCTGCCTGACACAAGCTGGTTCTGCATTCATCTCTTAATGAGATACTGACATGAACAGATCAAGGGATGAGAGAGCCCCCATGGAGGCCAGAATTCCCACTATGTTACCGAAGATCGCCCCAAATTCTTTAGATAATAGCTCAGCCTTCTTGTTTGGACTTAATCAAAACATCATGTCCACCCCTGAGAATGAGCACCCAGACTCTGAGCAGAACCCCAGCTTGAGACAGAAGGAGACAGTTCCTCTGGGCGGGATGCCAAAGCTGCCAGGACTTAACTACTCCCAGAGGAAAAAGCGCTCCTCCCTGTACGATTCAAATCTCAGATGGCTGATGCTTATCTTGAGGCCAAGGCCAATAGCATTCCCTCCCTCCCTTTATAGCAACAGTTAATTTCCCTGGGGAGTTCCAACTACTTTTAATAAAAGAAAATTTATCTTAGAGTGCATGCACGGGTGCATGTCCCTGTGTGTGTGTGCGTGTGTGTGTGTGTGTGTGTGTGTGTGTGTGTGTGTGTGTGTGTGTAGAAGATGTGCATGCTCTAATATCTTCTTTAGTGTGAAGTTAATGTGAGCACTCATGGCTTCTTAACACGCTTGTGACTCTTACTCAGTGGCAATTTAAACAGTGACCTACAGAAGATAATGTAGGACAGGGCAAATGTTTACAAAATAAAACAGGTATGCCCATAAAATCAACAAACAAAGTCTATTTCTTCTCAGGGGCCCTTTCTCCACTCAGCCCACTGCATGCTGGGACCTAAGAAGAGTGTGTGAGGGGGGAAGATGCCATCCCAGGGATCTCCACATTTTCCAGTTCTGACTTCTATAGCTTCTTGAGAAAAAGGTTGCATTTCCATCTACACAGGATAATGTAGAACCTGAGTGGCTTAATGACCCACTAGAGAAAATAGCGTGGAGGGAAATCTAAAGACTGCCTAAGATCGACCTTGGGAGATGTCTTTTTACTTGTGTACCTCCCCGAAGCTGAGGCTAAGACCAAAAGCAAGTCTGAGATCTGTGTTTCCTTCTACACAGCAAACAGAAGCATTTGGCATGTGTTTGTGTGACTCCCACAGAAGCAGAGCCTGAGGAAGGCTTGTGTCTTCTGTTGGTGTAGGACACGCATACCAGGGACAAGTAAGAGGAAGCAGAGGGGCACTGGGGAGAAGAGCCCATATGCAGGCATGAGACCGAGCAGGCATCTCATAACTTGAGTGAGATTTGAAATCATGTGCTTTTCCCTAGACATCAGTCTTGCAGAGGTTGGGATAAGCCAACAAGCAAAAGAAAGATTTTTCCTGTTAGGAGAAAATCCAGGACCAGAAAAAAAAAAAAGGGCATCAGTTATCGCCATGCCCATTTATTACTGAGGGCCTTCACTGTGTAATCAGTGACCCATAGGTACCGTCCACCTTGCATTGTTACCAGCCTCAACTGTATGGGGGAAAATCTATAGAGAAGCCAGATTGTTCTCAAAAGGACACTCCATCTGTTGTCTTGCCCAAAGGAGAGGTGTGGATTTCTGCTCCTCCATCTTCATTCATGTTCTGTAATTAAGCTGTTAGAGCCCATCATCCTCAGATTTAAGGAACACTAGGCTGAGTCCATTCTTTATCCGGAACAGGACCTGATATGTGGGCCCTGGTGCAGGCAGGAGAGCAAGAAGAGCTGTGCTGGGTGTGGCCTGCAGTCTCCGGGTTTGGGGAAGGAATGCTCACCTACTACCTTCTTCCATCCAGCACATCTGAGCAGCCAGGAGTTGCATAGTAATGGACTGCATCTGGAAAAACCTGAAGCAGCAAGGTGAGTCTGTTGAGGGGGTCATCAGAAGCCAGGCCACAGAGGTCCTTCCTTGACAGTGGAACTATAGTAGACAGATCAGAAGTAGGAGGCAGACAGGGAGTATGTGGAAGGCTATCTCTGAAGAAGCCAAAATGCACACATTAAAAAAAAAACTCCTGTAAAAGAGAGATGGTTTCCTATGTAAGAGGGCTTACTGCTCTTTTACTGCTCTTACAAGGAACTGAGTTTGGTTCCCAGCACCCATGTTGCTGTTCAGAACCACCTGTAACCCGTTCTGGGAGATCTAATGCCCTCCTATATGTATGTTGTACCCATATATTCAAGTGGGCTCACACATGAGCACATAAATAAAAAACAAATAAATATTTGTTGTTTTTTTTTAAAATACTAAGTGTCCAATGTGTCTCAGACAGAGCATGCATGCCAGCAGCATTGCCCTATGGGGTCTGCTCTGCTCTGGGCTTACCTCGACTTCCCCAGCTAGGATATTCATAGAGAAGGATAAGTTCTGAGTAAGAGTTCATATCAACATGAGCACAGTCATGTTAAGGAGCCCAATGCCCCAGATATGTGGAAATAGCAAAGCCTTCCTCTGGTTCAAGGACAGACGTTAGAAAGGACTGACCTTTAGTTAAATTCAATTTGTGTAGAAACTACCAAATCACAGCTTCCCCTCCCAGATGACTGAAGCTTGAAACTGTCCCCTACATAAACTCCCTCTGGAAACTAGGTAATCCATGTCCTCTCCATTCCTGTAAACCTGCCTCCTCTCTCAGCAAGCTATAATAAACATGAGGAATTTTTGGACTGCTGGTGCCTCTCCATCAGAGCACATGGCTTGCCCAATCCCAACTTTTCTGTCCATGAATCTGTAGGTCTGTTTTTTTTTCTCCAATCCCAGTACCCCCACACCAAAGCTGAGCTGGTTAAAGTGGACATGGAGAGGAGGTAGGAGAGGGCATGTGTAAGAAGCCAGCTATATCTCCTTTCAGCTTCAGACTTCCAAGCTCAAAGTAGACTGTTGTGTGACATTTCAGGGGAAGATGTGGGCAAATATCTACTTACCTGAGGCAGAGTATCCATAGCAGACCAAAGAAGTAGTTTTACCCACGTCTACCTTGGTGAACCAATGAATTTATTGGGGTTGCTTGCAGAAACCTGGGTGACTCTTGAGCATTCCTATCACAAAAAAAAAAAAAAAATAGCTCAGTTCACTAAAGCTGCCTCCATGAAGCTCCCTGCTCAACTTCCAGGCAACTACACCTTATATAGTCTTGTGAAGAGGCCTCCCAGTCCTATGACCCTTCATCATCCCTCTAGGAGGGAATGCTTCAATTTGAAGGGCATGGTCCTACAACCCAAGCTCAAGTAGAGAGAGGAAAGAGTCTAGCATGAGTTAAGTGACCATTGTTACCCAAAGAAAAGTAGCCAGAAAGACTTCGGGCACCTTTTGGTATCCTATCTATGAAATATCAAAACACATTGACAAAGCAGGCTACAAGTTGTGGAAAGATAGGAAATGATGTCCATGTGTAGCAGCTAAGTAGATACAATAGCTACAGGACTGTGCTTGTGGCTCATCCACCCCTGTATGTCTTATCTTGTTAACTAGACATGATGGAATCCTACAAATTATTTTTTTTTACCAAAGTAATTTATTATCATGGCACAAAAGAGACCCTGCGCATGGCATGTTAACTAAACAACCTCTGTCCTATTACCCTCCCCCTCATTATTGGCCTTCACTCATCTCACCTGACCAATAGCCTTTGTCAACAGCAAATATGTCAAGAGTAAATTTCTAAGCTAAAAGATTCTTGACAATAAGACTAACATAATAGGAGAAGACAAAGTATAGTAGAAGAATTATACTTTGAGAAGACGGAAAATAAAAGGGCAAGAAAAGAACAAAGTGATGAGCAAAAAGCAGGGTGTTCAGCATCAAAGGAAAGGGGAGAGGGAGATGCCCACAAGGCTTGGGGAAGAGAAGAAGAAAGGGGAAATGCCCAAAAGGCTTGGGGCGGTGTGGGAGGGAGCAGAGGAGAGGAGAGATGCCACGAAGCTTTGGGTGCAGGAAGAAAGGAAAATTGGCAGGCTGGCTCCCTGATGCTGTTTGAAACAAAACTGGGGAGAAGGGTTTTGGGAGACAGGGGAGGGAAGAGATGGGGAGGAGAGGGAAAGAAAGGGAAAGGTATATTTAAATAGGAGATACTCTAAATGGACCTGAGACCTATGTAATTGTCTGGGAATGGAATGAGAAGGAGTTTTCTGGGGTTGACAGCAAGGGTCAGAAGGTAGCTAACAGGTTGCCTTGACCAGCCCCTGCAAGCCTCCAGTTAAATGAAAGGAAATACATCAAAGCAAGATCCTAGGCTACATGCCAAATGTGAGGTGGGGCCAGTGCATCTGCTTAGGAGCATCCATGCCAAATCCACACTACAGTCAGGTGTGCTACCCCAGAGCCACGGAAGAATCCCTTCTGTGCCAAGTTGGGGGTAAGCCACAAGGACAACAGCCCCCATGATAACGGGAGACTTGAAAGGGCCCTTCAAACAGGACACCTCTCCTCCCGGACTTCAACACCTGGCCCAGGCTGTTGCTTTAATGGGAGCACAGTGGGAAGAAGGGAAGGAATTTAGATGTGGAGCTTTGAAGGTTATGCTGAGCAGACTAAATTAAATTACCTGTGATGGGAGACAGCAGAGCTCAAACGGAAGTCACAAAGCTAAGTTGCCTGTGTAGCCACTTCTCTGTCCCACATTCATATCTGAAACCATACTTCCTCAGGTTCACATTCCGACTTGGGTTGGCAGAGAGAGGAAAGTGAGACAGAATACCCAGGCCGTGTGTGTGTGTGTGTGTGTGTGTGTGTGTGTGTGTGTGTGTGTGTGTGCGTGTGTGTTGATTTCTGTTGTTTCCCCATCAGTAAACATACCTCTCTCCCATTCCTTTCTTCAAAATTGTCTCAGTATTGAAAGTGCTTGCATCAGTGTATATTTTATTTTACATGTGATGGGAGATGTTATTCTGTAAATATGTTTCTCATACTGGTTAATAAATAAAGCAATGTTGGGCCAATGGGAAAGCAAGATAGGCGGGCTGGTGAAAAACATACATGCTAATACATGTATGGATATTTTGCCTGTATGCATGTACATCACATGTATGTAGTTCCAACAAAGGCCAGAGAGGGGTTGGATCCCCTTGAACTGGAGTTAGAGATGGTTTTAAGCCACTTGAGAAATCCACAGGGGATACTTGCTGAGTGTTTTAGGGACAGAAACACTTTCAAAATATTATAGTGGTAGTCTTGCTCCTCCTTGACATTGAAGAGCCAGGAGTCCCAGTTCTTTCACACTTCAGAGAATATTTTGCCTTCACCAACAAGGAAGTTGGGCATCCTGGCAGTTGCTTGAAGGGAGAGTACATAACTCCATTGAACACAATTTGGTTTTCTTTATATGCCAGCAAGAAAGGGACAGTAATCAATATCCTGGCCCAAACTGCTGCTGAGCCTACATCCTTATTCACAAAGTTTGGCAGATCCATCTAAGCATGAATTAACCCCACAAAGTGCATGATGCCACTGTCCTAAAGGAAGCCATGTGAAATTAAGAGGTAGAATGGATGCCACCTCATTTTCTTCCTCTCCAAAACTTGTATTTTATATTTGCATCAGTGAGCTGGGATGTCAGAGAGGTAAGCACTTTACCAACCAGGACAGAAGTCTGTGGAAGTGCTTGTCAATGGTGTCCACACATTTCCCAGAGCTGTAAAATTTAGCTTTCATATCTTTCCAAGAAGTTCCTCCCACTATCTTGGCAGTGGATGAACCTGCAGGAGGCCTGTTCTACATACTATCCATTGCCTCCCCACCCACAACAGGCCTAGCCTTTCGGAAGTACTGGCTACTCCCTGGAACCCCTTCCCTCACTGCAAGCTCCCTCTGAATCTAGGTCCACAGCATCCAAAGCAATGGATGTAAATATGGCTGCTAGTGCTATAGGATTGTTGTAGTGACTCCACCTAGGCTGGCTTGGGTTGGGCTGATGCTCTGTGTCTCAGAGTGAACATCTGTTTGCTTAGGCCTCTTAAAACCCCATTTTTTACTTAACTGACACTAGCTGCCCTACTTCAGCTCTGTTGCTTACCAACACACCTTTGTGTTGTATCTGTTTTATTGTGTTTTTACAGTCTCATGTAGCCCAGGCTACCCTCCAAATTGCTTTGTAAGCAAGAATGACCTTGAACTTCAGATTCTCCTGCTTCTAGCTTTCACATGCTAGAATTACAGACATCTGCCATCATGCTGGTTTTATGCAATGTGGCAGCAGAGGGTTCAAATCCAATCCAGGGTTTCCTACATGCTAGTTGGGTGCCCTACCAATTGAGCTATGACATGGACATACCTGACTCTTGAGACTTCTGTTTGATGGTTTGGATGTGAAATATCACCATCCTGGCTCACGTGTTTGAGACCCTAATTCACTCCCAGCTTGAGGAGGTTAAAGGAAGTGGCCAGGCAGACAACTATGGCTCCTGCCAAGACAGCCCATGTCAGTCACTATGTAAATTCCAGAATCCTAAACCAGAACACCTCAAAGGATATACTATGCAATAAACGATTATGGATTCCTTTGGTAGTTTCAATATTATGGTCCCCATAAGCTTATAGGGAGTGGTACTATTAGTAGGTGTGGCTTTGTTGGAATAGGTGTGGCATTGTTGGAGGAAGTACATCACCGTAGAGGCAGGCTTTGGGCTCTCATATATGCTCAAGCCATGCTCCAGGCCCCAGTTTACTTCGTGTTGCCTTCAGATCAAGATGTGGAATTCTCAGCTCCTACTCTAGCACCATATCTGTATGCACACTGTCATGTCACACCATGATGATAATGGATTAAACTTCTGAAACTGTAAAACAGCCCAATTAATGTTTTTGCCTTTATAAGAGTTAAGTGGTCATGGTGGCTCTTTATAAAAACCCTAACTAAAACATTCCCAAATTCCTGTATTGGAATTCTAAGACTCAGTAAGATGGCATTTAAAAGAGAGGACGTGGGGTAATGACCAGATTATGGAGTATGGCCCTAATGAGTGAGATTAACATCTGTTTTAAAAAGACACTGAGTATTACAAATAATGTTGCTATGAACATAGTTGAGCAAATGTTCTTGTGGTGTAACTGCACCTCTGCTGGACATGTGCCCAACAGCGATACTGCAGGGTCTTGAGGTAGGTTGATCCCTACTTTTCTGAGAAATTGACATACCGACTTCCACAACAACTGTACAAGTTTGCACTCCCACCAGCAATGGAGGAGTGTTCCCCTTTCTCCATATCCTCTCCAGAGTAAGCTGTCATTTGTGCTTTTTGATCTTAGCCATTAAAAGACACTGAGAAGTAATTCATTGGTAGAAGATTTAAAAAAAAAAAATGGCATCTGTGTGCAAAGCAGGACCCTTGGCTGACACAGGATCCACCTTGAACTTGGACTCAGTAACCTTGTGTCACTCAGTCCATGGCTACCTCCTTAGCAATCTGAACTTAGATGAAGCTCCAGACTTCTCTATGGAAGACCATTAGTCATTGATTGTATGCCCATTGCTCACAAGTCCCAAGAAAAATTTGAGACAAATTTTAACCTTAACGACAGACATGGCAGCACATGCCTTTAATCCCAGCACTCACAAGGCAGAGGCAGGTGGATCTCTGTGTATTTGAGATTAGCATGATCTACACAGTGAGTTCTAAGCCAGTGTCAGCTACCACAGCTAGTGAGATCTTGCCTCAAAATTTTTTTTCTTTTTACCTTAATATGAATGCAAAATATTTTCTTCAAACAAAGAAAAATCAAGCTGTGGCTGCCATGTGTTTTAATGAAAAATACAGAAAGGTTCTCAAAAATGGATGTTTCATGCACACCCCTTAGATAAAAGCTAGGGAGAGGCATTAAATCTTAATGGAGGGAGGCAGTTCTGGAGGGAACTGAGATAATATGGACCAGACACACAGCTTTCTAAAGAGCTAACTCAGTATCAGGCCTGGGCTCAAAAAATGCAGATGAATGGATGTTTAACATGAAACTCGACGGGCTCTTACACACATCAAATGCTTCCAGCCAGCTTCTGGCAAGTGCTGGATTGGAGCAAACGCTTGATGCGTTTCCCTGATGAGTGCCTGAAGTGTCCATAGATCTTCTTTAATCCCTTAAAGCCAAAGGCAGCTTTCCAGGGTGATGGGATGCCATAGGGAGTGTGGTAGGAGCTTCAGGGCAGCTACAGCCAAAAACCATCTGTGTGCACCTCCAGGTGCCACAGGCAGCAGGCCTCCTTAGAGAAGGCCTCACCACATCCCAGCCAGGCTCAGCTTTCTTCCCAGACTCCCCATCAGCTTCTAAATAAAATCCACACCCACTGGAGTGAGAGAAAGAGGTCTTCATAAGAAAAAAAGTCAGAGATCTGCCTCATGCTCTAAACCAAAATAACTTCCAGATGGATGAAAGAGTTAAATGGAAGAAATAAAACCGAAAAGAATCTGGTGGAAAAGACACACGAATAAGCTTTCTCTGATCTGGGTATTGCAAAGATTTATTGAACAGACAAGCAACAGGGAAAAGATAGATAGATTGGACCATATAAAAATTAGAAAGGTCTATATATCACAAAAATGAAACCATGAAATCAAAAGGCAAGTGGCGAATGGGGGAGAAAATGTTTTACTATGTGATGAAGAGTTAATGTCTTTGAAATGGAAACAGTTCTTTGCAAAATAAAAAAAAAGTGGGGGTGGGGGATGTGGCAACAGAAAACAATGAGTGAGAGTTGAAATAGGAATTCATTGATTTCTTCAACTCCAGATCTCCTATCCATCCACACAATGGGGTGTTGTAAGTTGAGGGTTCCATGGACTGCCCAGCACAGTGCCAGCTGTAGAAAGAGTTATCTGTCAGGGTTCTGCTCCAGGTCTCTCTTGCAACATCCACCTCTTGAACAAAGCTAGTTGCCTCTCCTGGTACATCCCTGCCATGGGAGATGCTTCCTCCCAGTACTGGTTTGCACTGGGGCTACAAAGCAGCAAGACAACTCTCAGGATGGCCCAGGTTACACCAGTATGTCCTTGGCTTGATACTGCTTGCTCAGTCTTTCTTGTAGGTCCCTAGGATGATCATCCTGCAGATGCCTTGTAGCCAAAACACCTCAGATCAGTATCCTGATGTGAGATAGGTGTTCAGCTTAACCAGGGGCTAATGACATGCAAATGAAAGCAGTGAAATGCCTCCTTGCCAAATAAGTTAAAAAGATATTTTAGTACTCAATAGTTTTAACTTTTGAAAAATTACTATTTTAGTTGTACAAATTTATAGGGTACAGTGTGACAATTTCATGCATGTATATGATGTATGATGGTTAAATCAAGATAGCAACCATTTCCATCTTCTTACACATGGTTTTATTTTTGCTTAATATGAAATAATTATACATATTTATAAGGTACACCATGCTATTTCAATATGTATATATACTATGTACTGATCAAATCAAGATAATAAATGTCTCCAACTCATTATCAGCACTTTGTGTCTGGCATCTTCATTCTCTTCTATTGGTTCTCAAAATATACAATAACATTCAATAAAGGAATAGCTTACAATACCCAATGTTTCTAGAAACAGCTTTTCTAATCATTCTAGCAAGATGCAAAATGGCAGGACAATTTAGTCATACTGAGATGACCATGCATCTCTTGTGATGCTTCTAATTCTAAAGATTTCTTCTCAGGGAACTATTTAACAGCTGCATGGCTTCCATGTCATACATCCTGAATGTTGGAAATAATGCCTGCTGAGAACTTCACTGTCCAAGTAAAATCAATTAATAAATTATGGCATAGAATGAACTTCACAACGTACACAGAAGGAGACTGCTGGAGTTTGGCCCTGCAAAGTCCCTCAAAGGCTCATGTCTTAAAGACTTGATCCCCTTTTAACACTATTTAGAGGAAGTAGAACCTTCTAGAGGCATGGACTGCTGAGAGGTCTTAGGTCATGGTCTCCATTTTGCTTTCCTGCCACAGGAAGATAATCAGCTTTTTCTGTGCAAGCTCTCCCACCTTGGTGTGCCCCTACCATAATGATTATGATGTGTCCCTACTATGATGTCCTTAGTGTGCCCCTACCATGGTCTGGATGATATACCCCTACCATGAGGCCATTATGTGCCCCTGCCATGATGATTATGACATACCCCTACCCTGTATCTATGATGTACCCCCATCATGATAGCGAGATGTAACTTTACCATGATGTCCATGATATGCCCTTTAACCACAGGCCATGGACTGAATCCTCTGAAAGTATATAATGCACACATACATACCCTTCTCTCTTATGAAGCTGATTTATCGTGTGTGTGTGTGTGTGTGTGTGTGTGTGTGTGTGGTTGTGTGTGTGTGTTTGTGTTCATGGAAAGCTGACTCAGACATCCTTACTATTCCCTGTATTTGGGCTATAGCTACATTAGGCTTAAGTACAATGTAAGTTTTAAATAAATGCTATGTCTTTTTGGTGGCTGAACTCTGAATTTCCCCATATTCCCCACTACTTACTCTATTACCTGGTTGTTGTTTCTCATAATTATTAAAGCCATTAAATTCAAGACCCTAGCATAAAGATCCAGAGCAAAAAGAAAGAAACTCAAGAAGTTACTTTTGTTTAGTAAAGCATATTAATGGACCATTTTGATTGCTGTGCTGCCTAGTTTTATGTCAACTTGATATAAAATTTATGTCAACTTGATATAAGCTGGATTCATTTCGGAAGAGAAAAATCTCCATTAGGAAAATGCTACCACCATATTGGGATGTGGGCAAGCCTGTTGGTCATTTTCTTGCTTGATGATTGTGGGCAGTGCCAACCATGGGCTGCTGGTCCAGAATGCTACAAGAAAACAGTCTAAGGAAGCCATGAGGAGCAACCAGGAAGCAGCAGCATTCCTCCACCGCCTCTGCATCAGCTCCTCCCTCCAAGTTCCTGCCTTGAGTTCCTGTCCTGACTTCCCTAAGCAATGGACTGTGATGTAAAACTATAAGCTGAAATCTACCTTTGCCTCCCTAACTTGCTTTGGGTCATGCTATTTCTAACAGAAAAAAAAAAAAAAAGCTTAAGACCATTGTGAAAAGAGTACTTTAAATGCGAATTATGTTCTTCACTTGAGAAAATATATAGATGTTGGTGCGCCTCACCAATAGGACCTGGGAAGGAGAAAGATTCCTGGAGGCACTTGTGTGACAGCCAACTAAAGACGTCAAGTGCCAATACCACCTCCACGTCAGAATCTGAATGGAAATGGTGGTGAAAGGAAGCCTGCAGCACAAGCAAAACCCTCGTCCAAATGCATGTGAGCAGCAGACATAGGATGTTCAGTAAAGCAAATTAATGGATCCATAGATGCTTCAGTCCTCACATTACTCAGTAAAGAATAGCTGCAGACCTATTGAGTTCTCCTTTCTCAAGGAACACTTTTTCTATGGTTTTGCAGACATGGCCTTCTCCTTTCTCTATCTGGGGGAAATTTTTATTCAAGAAAGGAAACAATATGGGGGCATGAACCTATAAGCCAGCTTTTGGGAAGGTAGATAGAGACAGGCACATCAGAAGCTCAAGTTTATCCCAGGCTATATGGCAAGTCCAAGGCCAGCCTGTAACACCTGAGATCCTGTCCAAAAAAAAAAAAATTCAGAGTGGGAAAGGTCGACAGTCTAGTAAAGGATTGTGGCCCAGATAGAGATGTTTTAGTTTGTTGCAACAAAAGTAATTTTTGGTGTTATATGTTCTTTTTGTTCTAGAGCCCCTTTACATGTTCTTTTAAGTTACTAATATAACTCCAACATTTTAAGTGTAGAAACTTAGTATTATGAACTTGCCTGTTAGAACTGCCTTGCATCCCATATTTAGCTATGCTGTATTTTCATTCAATTATAATGTGTTTTTTTCTTAACTTCTGTTTTGATCTATATTTTTAAATTCATTAGAGAGTTGTTCAGTATCCATGATCTTGTAAGCTTTCTGTTGTTGATATCCAGTTTTAATCTATGATGGCTAGGCAGGATGCAGGTTGTTACTTCAATTTTCTTATATCTGTTGAGAACTGCTTTGTGTCTGAGTTTGTGATCAATTTTGGAAAAAGTTCCACATGGTGCCAAGAGGTGTATTCTTTTATGTTTGGGTAAAATGTTCTGTAAATATCTCTTAGGTTCGTTGGGTTTGTGACATAATTCAGCTGCAGAATTTCTCTTTGTTTTTATAACCAGTCTGTTTGTCAAAGTGGGTTACTGAAGTTTCCCACTATCACTGTGTGAGGGTTGCTATGTGGTTTAAGATGTAGTAGTTTTTCTTTTATGAACTTTGGTGCCAACATGTTAAGAATTGCAATACCCTCTTGGTGGATTTTTTTTTCTTTGATGAGTATGTAGTGTTCTTCCCCTTTTTCTGATTAGTTTTGGTTTGAAGTCTATTTTGTCAGATATTAAAGACTGTATACTGGCTTGCTTCTAGGGTACATTTTTTTTATTTACCATTTGTTAGATGTAGCCCTTCCCACACAAAGATGCAATCTTAGGCAATGTAATTCTTGGGAGCTAAACCAAAACCTACAAGATGACAGCTGGAGACACAGAACCAGTGGCATTCACAATTGTGGCAATAGTTCCCCTTTAATGAAATCTACCCCTATCCCAATCAAATTTATGTACAACCTGGTAACAGTTTCCAAAAGGTCATAGCAAACCTCTCATTGAATAAACTTTGTGGTTTCCAAACCAAGGCTGAAGCTCCTTTTCCATGCTAGGGAGGCTGGAAGAACTACCTTGCTGATAGTTGACTAAATCAGCGATCTATTGAGTGCCTCTTCCCAGTCGGATATACTCTGGCTGAAGTATTCAGGTTTTCCCACATCTGTCATCATTTCTATAGCTACCCACATATTTGTATATGCATACCTTTGAGGATTGGTTGCCCTTTAGCCAATATTTCTCCTCATGGTGTCTCTATGTAACCAGATGAGCCATTCACCATTGCCTACGAGTCTTTGAATATTTTAACTTCAGGTCTTCTGTTTCCACACAAAATATATGACCAGGTGCAGCATTTCAATCTACTCATTGGATTTCCACTTGCCAACATCTTTCAAGGTACACATATCTTGGGTATTAAAATTTCATCCACAAGAAGTGTTTTCATCTGTGACCTGAGTTCATGCTTCCTCCTCTTGGCAATTGGCTATCTGGGATTCCCTTCAACTTATAAGTGTGACAAGCAATAGTGAACTATTTGGGAATATTAGGCTCACTGAGAGAATTTATTCCCCCCTACCCCAAACACCCACAAAGGACATTTTTTCCCATTTTTTAAAATTTCATTTTACATTCCAACCACAGTTCTCCCTCCTACCCCCCCTCGCCTTGTCTCACCCCCATTCACTTCCCTTTAGCTCACCTTCAGTCCACTCCTCTTCATACGTAGGGCACACATGAAGAATCAATATAGTCTGGCACAGTAGGTTGGGGCAGGGCCTGGCCTCTCTTCCATGCATTAAGACTGAGCATGACATCTCACTGTATGGCTCCAAAATCTAGCTTTTGACTTGAAATGGTTTGAACCAGCGAGAACCAGTTTGAACTGGTCAGAACTAGATTTAGCTGTCCAGAACCAGATCGAACCGGTTTGAACCAGTCAGAAACGGTCAAAACTGGATTGAACCTTTCAGAACCAGATTGAACTGGTCAGAACAGTATAGAACTGGCCCAGAACAGGTTTGAACCAGTTGCTGAGTATTATTAGTTGGTGAATCCAGCAAAGCAGAGCTACAGATGGGCTTTGGTACTATATGATCATTTTCTACCTCACGGGTAGGTGTTCTTCCTCTACAAGGGAAATGGTAACACATTCAGAAGATGAAGTTGCTGCTGTAGATGGCATGGTCTTGCCTTAGGGATTTGTGGTGTGAATATCCCACTGGAGTTTACTGTAAATTCTACAGGATACCCTTTACTATGTTATTTACACTATGGAGTCTCTGCCTTGTCATATATTCTTAAGGTATGAAGCTTCTTTATCTTTTTACTGAGCCCTTTCTTGTTGTGTCTTTCTTGAAGCTACCCTGTCATATGGTACATGGGTCAAATAGTATCCCAAATTGTTCAATCTGCTGCCTTCACAATCAGAGCAGGCCTAGGAAGCACTGTTTCTTCCTTGGCAAGAGAAAGTATAAAATATGGTGACCTTGTAACACTTACCATTATAAAGTTTGTCAGTATAGTGTTACTCTTGATCAGAGTATGAGCTCATAGCTTTTACTCCAATGTTAGGCCTGCTCACCTGAACCCATGCTCCCTGCTCTGACAGTTATATACTCTTAATTCTCTTGAAATATGAGGCTCAAATTAAATACTTTTCATGTATAAGTTGCCTTGGTCATGGAGTTGTGTCACAATATTTAAAAAAATAAATATTATCTCCCAAATTTGGCACACTTCTGGCCCCAAGCACTTCTGGATTAGACATGGTCATCCTAAATGTCCAGTGCTTCTAGAGTCAGCCACCCACTAAGTGTTAATATTGTGTGCAAGTTACTTAACCTCTGTTCACTTTTCTCAGTATTATAATGATAAAGGTTATCACATTGAGTTATGTGAGGACTAAATAAGAAAATACATACAAATGAAAAACATTTGGCTTAAGTTATTAATGTTAACTCATTGCTTTATAGATAAATAAAATGCTATAACTTTCTTATGTTGAAAAAACTTACTACAAAATTTAATATATGCTTTATAGAAATTTAATACATATGCACAAAAATTTCCAAAGAGCAAAATTATACATAATTTTTAAAAAGCAGGAAACAATACAAGGAAATAATTTATAGACAAAGAAAGAAAAATCACACAAAATGGTCAACCATATAAGTCATTTTTATAATGCTATTTTATAACTGCCTAACCCAAAATATTAACAGCTGACATTGATTACATTGTGATCAAATAAGAATACTGTATCAGTGACAGTGTGAATATACACAACTGTTTTGACCAACAGTTTATAACATCTTAAGAAACAAAGCTCTGTAGGTCCATTATCTGTGATTGATACTGTCTGTAGGTCAGAATTTACAGTTCAATGTCTCTTCCCTCCCATAGTGAACAGAGCTACTCCAGATAAAATTATTTCCAGTATGTCTCAGGGCACAAATTACCTAAGGACATCACAGACATGTATGGCAAACGAAGTCTGAGAAATGTTCAAGTCAGGACCTGTATAATGTATCAGAATAAGTAGAACACCAAGAAACTAAAGCTAAAGTAACAGGAAGGACTATGGGGCCAAAATATGTAAAATCAGATTAGATTCCATCAGAGCTGAGGGCTCCAAGTGTAGAGGTACAGATGTGGAAATGCATCTAGAGATACTGAGAAGTGCAGGTGAGGATCTCCTGCTTTCTAAAGGACTTTAACCCTTTGACCTGGACAAGCAGAAGGCACTAAGAATCACATCAATCATTAAGCCTTTGAGCTATTTTGATAGAAAAGACAGATTTATTTAGGTTTATCAGACGCTTATAAAATATATTTTTTCACTTCATTTGCTAGGTCCTATATTCACCAAAAAGGTTACTGATTAGATTATGGGAAGACTGACAAAAACCATTAAAAAAAATAGGACTTTAGATAGATCAATACAAATGTAATACAGTACAACACATTTCTTTCCAAGCTTCCACTACAATAATCAAAGAGCAATTATCACACGTACACAAACATGATAGTCAAACATCATTAAAGTGAAAAATTTTCTCAAGCTTCATTTCCCATCTGAGAATCTGGCATGGTATCCCCACAGAACCTGACAAGGCCTGACCTCAAATGACTCAGCGCATGCATAATTGCTATGGTCCCTTTGTTGGTCCAGAGACATGCTTTATAAATATTCTGTACTCAAATGGTTTTATAAGCAAAAGAAAATTCATTAATACTGCCCTTAGCAATAAAACTGGTTAGATGATTGTCAGCTGTATTATTCCTATGACTTCATCTATTTCTTTGTATTTTGGCTTTTGAATACCAGGTTTACCAACTGGCATATCACAGGTTCTTTAACTCATAAAAATATTTTTGTAAGAAAAAAATTGATGCAGCCTATAATTCACACTACCAGAGGAACTCGGATACAGGTGTATTCTAAGAGATTTATATAAGGTCCCTCACAAAAGGGGGAAGGGACAAGTCCCCCAGAGCACATAGGAAATGGGGGGGCAGTGAATGGAGAGAGAAAGGTCTAGAGACCTACAAGACTGACTCCAACTAACAATTTGAGCAACCGTGGAAAGGCTACCATAAATGCCCTTCCCTGATAGTGAGATCAACAACTAACTTATCCACTATCATGAAACCCTCATCTAGTACCTGTTGGAAACAGAAGCAAACACCCATAACTAAACACTGAGTTGAACTAGAATCCAGATGCAGAGAGAAAGGGCAAGACCAGGTTGCAGAAACACACAAAGACAGCTGACCTGAACAAGGAGGAGCTAATGGACCCCCAGACTGATAGCTGGGAATCCAGCATGGGACTGACTCAAATCCCTGAATATGGGTCTCAGCTAGAAGGCCCGAGCAGTCTAAGGGACCTCAGACAATAGGACCAGGATGTATTCCTGGTGCACAAAAGGACCTTGCAGACACATCCCCCATGGAGGGATACTGCCTTAACCTAGAGACAGGAGAGAAATCCTAGTCCCTATTTCAAATGACTTGACAGATTTACATGACCCCTCCTAGATAGCCTAGCCCTACATGTGGAATGGGGGTGAAGGGATGGGAGGGGAGGGTGGCCAGAGTGCATGTGAAGGGGGAGAGAGGGTAAGAAGGAGGGAGGGGAACTGGGATCGACATGTAAAATAAAAAAAAAATAATAAAATTTTTAAAAAAAGAAAAAAATTGATGATATTCATGTAATCATAGCTACAATAATTGGATCATAATCACACTAGGTAAGAAAAGAGGAATCTGTTTTTTACAAGTGATAAAAAGGATTAAGCAAGAAAATAATGTTAATATTATTATATAAATAACTTAGATCCCAAATTCTTCAGTGTTCTTGTATAAAAGCAGGTTAAGGTGAGAAGTCTGAACTCAGAACTTGTAGCATGTGCTCATTTGGGTCCTTTTCCCTTGGACTTTGCTTCCTTTGGAATCCTCCCATTTTGACTCTGAGTAAATCTGGCTACTGTAGAAACACCATCCACAAACTTGGTTTTGAAGAGAACATTTGCATCGTTGAACATACCTTCTTTGAGGGATACCACAATGAACTTAAGGGAAGAGGAAGAAAACAAACACATTAAAGAACATATTTTAAAAGTTTACTCTCTTAAAGAGGCTTTAAGAACTGAATGGAGCACAGAAACCACAAAAGTTCAAACAGAACATGGAGGTAGGGTGGGGTGGGCATAGGGGGAACAGCGGGGTAAATGGTAAACTGCGGGTGGCAGTAGCCTTTATTTAGGGCGGGAGTTCAATACAAGTTCAATATTATATACATACATGCAAACACAAATCTATACACACACATTAAATGAAATTTTCCCATCTGAGCTGACAACGCTCCCCTCTCCTAAAAGGCTAACCACTAACACACTAATATTGGGCATGTGAACATAAGACACTTCACTTTTAGTTTTTGGTCAGGATTGTCTAAGAAACTCATAAAACATTATATAGGCTATACTGTTGCCCCTGGCGAAAGGTACCCTGTTGCTGAGGATACCATGCACTTTGGACACAGGACCTGGAGAATACTCAATGGTTCTGACCTGAAAGCCTCTTCCAAGAGGCTAGTTATCAGAATGTGCCATGCAAGTTCCCAAGGAAAAGAAGCAACCAACAGTCCTACCCAGCACAGCAATGATAACCCTAAGAGAGCAATAGTGGCATGCATATCTAGGCAGTAGTCAACCACTCTCCAATTATACTTAAGACCCACAACAAGAGGGAAATCATGCCTGGTAGTGGAAACATGGCTAACTACACAGGGATAATGAGGTCATGCATCTCAGCAGAGAGAATCTACAACTGCAATTTATTAAACTAGCACAATCCCTAACTGCCTCTAAATGTTTATCCAAGCCCTCATCAGAAAAATTTCTCTTAGAAAACCACAACTGATCACAGTGCAAAGAACAAGTGATCTTTTGGTGCATAGATACGATGCATGTGTAACACAATTCCTGCATCTAATGCATGTGTAACACACACAACTCCTGCATCTAAGGTTAGGCAATATTGAAGAAGGGGAAGGAAGTGTTAGGGACAGAGAAACATAAAGTGTGCCATGAGATGTGTTTCCTAGAAATGTCCAAGAAGCTATGCCCATAAAGTCTCAGTAACATGGTTGCCTAAACAAGATACAAATGAGGACAACACCAACATACATGCTTATCTAGAAGAGGGAAACATCATGGGGACCCACAGCAGACAGAGAAAGAACTACAGGTAAGTAAGAAAGATTCTCCCTTGTAATTGGCTATTCAATACCAAGTAGTCAGACCTCCCATACATACAAGTAACATTATATGGACTAAGCAGGCTATATTTATATATTTAGGAATATGTGTTTGTGGTGTGTAACAATTAAAAAAGAGGCCATCAATCTGAGAGCAAGGTGGGTTTCATGGTAGGGGAAGAGGGAGTAAAAAAAATTAAATTTGAATTTAAAGAGAGAATTATCTGAAGATCATTCTGTTCTTTCCTTAGACATATAACACAAATGAAATGAACATTCTGAAAACAGTTATGCTCCTATGCATCCAAATGAACACTAATTTTTTTTAACCTTGCAAGTTAATTTTACCTTCAGTGTTTCATGACTTAAGGTTATTATTTCCCAGTAGCTGACTTTTATGGCTGGCATTGCTTAATTATCAGTTCTAATCAATTGGTGAAATAATTTTCTATGTGATAAATTTAATAACACCAAAGAAGACTATAAATCCTTACAGTTAGTTCTATCTGAGTCCAAACGCTACCTTCATATACTTAGGAAACAGCAGCACTTCAGTGTAGGCACCCAAAAACTACCATAATAAATATATATTCTAGAGTAGCCAGGATGAGTAGACTCCAGAATTGTACAACATGTAGTTTTATTTAACCACATTTGGCAGCTACAGCACTTGCAGCAACAATACATCTTTTCATTAGCTTTAAGAGATATCTCTGTTTTAATCAAGAGAAACCAAAGTTCCCCATATGTGCCACATATTTCTGATACCTTACATATATTCTTCAAGAAGTTTTATTTGATTGGCATCCTTGTGGCAAATAGCTCCAGAAAAGTTATAGCATCACTAAATCAATTCTAGGTTATGCTCATCATGCTTCAACAAAGGTGTTAATTCCTTGTTCTTTCCTTCAAGAGAGACTAACCCCTCTTTTTGATAATTTGCATAGTGGGCAAAAACTCTAGCACCGAGCTACAGTCCAACACAATTTCAAATAATTAGCAAAATAATGACAACTAATAAAAAAGATTTGGTTTTGTAAAATGAACAAAAAGACCATTTAGCTTCTACAAAACCTTTTTTTTTAGTAGTTCTTACCCAAGAATGCGTGAAGTGAGTCTGCAGCATCTGTTCAATATTCTGGGTATGAGAAAGATCCAAGAATACATCCACCTCATCCAAGATATAAATTGGAGCAGGTTTGAAGAGGAGCATGGACAATATTAGTTTCAGAGCCACTAGAGACCTGAAAAAAGGTTGGGGGAAGTAAAGCCAAAAGCATTTACAGACATACTACCAAAGCACTGAAGCAAATTTGCAATGTCCTTAACGTGATAATAGTGTAGACTATCTCAAAGTCAAAGATTCTAGGTCTCAAAGCTCTCTTCACAAGCACACTATTTTCATGAGACAATTTGAACACTCTCTTTACATCTGGCATTTATACTAAAGATTATGTTACTTTAAACAAATTATTATATATTTGTGTTTTGACTGCATGTATGTTTGTATATTACATGCATGACTAGTGCCCTTACATTCCAGAAGTATCGTAATATCTACAACTGAAGTCACAAATGGTTATGAGTTGCCACGTGGGTGCTGGCAATTAAGCCCAGTTCCTCTAGAAGAGCAGCCAGTGCTCTTACCTATGAGATCTTTCCAGTCCTAGATCTTGTTCCTTTTTAACTAGTAAACATTTATCCTGACCCCAACTGCTTAACTGCCAAGATAACAGGTAAGATACTGGCTATACATTTATTAAGGAAGCAATAACAACTTAGTTACCACTTTAAAATTTGTATTACATATGTACCCATACAAATACATATATACTGTATGTATAGATTATATCTCTATTCAAAAATGACAAAGGGGTTCATAAGAAAAAGCAACAGGTCTCAATTTTTCTTTTTAAATTTTCTGAATTACCAAAGTCTTTTGGCTTTTGTCCGAAAATGTTTATTGGCTTCAATAGGAACATTTCTTTTAGATACATAATTCTAGATTGATTTCTTTTGGCACTTCTAAATGCTCTAACACTTCCAGCTGAAAGTTTAGGATACTAAGTCTTAAAAGACTCAAACCTACCTCACCTCTATGCTATTTGGTTTTTGCTGGCTGCCTAACTATATAGGTTTCCAGTGATTTTGCATATGCCCTGCTTATCAGTATGTCTACAGTTACCTTGCCACTAGTGCAAATGTCAGTCTTTACAGAATTCATCATAGCTGGGCAATCTGGTGCCACTATTTCTTCAAGTATTTCTGTTTCCTGTTTTCCTCTAATTTTGGAACACTAATTAACATGTGTGTCAGGCAGCTTCCACAGGACAACAAACTGATTTTGAATTGTTTTTTTTTTTTTCTGCTTAGTTTAGGCTCAGTAGATTTGACTACTACATCAAGTTAACTCTTCTTCATTTTATGGTGTCTAATTCATTTAACTTGTGACTTTTACATTTCAGTTATATTGTATCTTTACACTTTTACTTGATTATTTTTAACAATTATTTGTTAGTATATTTCCTGTGAAATTCTTGACAACAGTTACTTCATTTCACACCTATTAAATCTCACCATTTCAAGGTCTGTTTCTTTTTAAAGAATTACTCTTCTCTAGGTGAGTACACTTGAGTCTTCTCTTGCAACTTTGCTGATATTATTATTACTTTAAAAGAGAGATTTTGCTAAGCAGTCCAGGCTGCTATTGTATACCAAGATGGTCTCACATTTGTGGCATTTTTTCCCCCTTTGCTCCTGGTGTTCTGGGATTACAGGAGTGAGGCATTACACCTGGTGTCTTGTAATTCTTTTGGGGAGGGGAGGTGTGGGGGAGTTAGAGACAGGGTTTCTCTGTATTGCTTTGGAGCCTGTCCTGGAACTAGCTTCAGGCTGTCCTTGAACTCAGAGTTCTACCTGCCTCTGTCTCCTGAGTGCTGGGATTGGGCATGCTCCACCAACACCTGGCTTGTAATTCTTCTTAATGTTGAACACTATGTTTAGTGTCTGCTTTGCTGTCTTTAAAGAACACTATTGTGTCTGTATGTGTGTGATAAAATTGATGTCAGGGCCTACTGTTAAGTTTTCTAGGGTTTGTCTAAAGCAGTGCTCACTTCAGGCACATGCAGACCTAATGCTTATTTCTCTGCTGTTTCCACAAACTAGAGTTCAAAGTATTCTACATGCAGTGACACTATTAAATGCTTTCTGGCTTCCCCTTACTGATTCTGATGAGCAGTAATTGTCACTAGGGAGAAAGTAGGGTTAACACAGGACTGGCATTTCTATTTTTTTCCTTTCAGATATTCAGAGTCCTACATGACTTGATCATTTTTAAATGTTTAACAAATTGTTTCTCCTATATTTTGTTTAGTTATCTGGTTGACTATTCTTTTTTTTTACAGTGCTAGGAAACCAAACTCAGGGCTCTGCATGTGCTAGGCAGTATGTCAACTAACCTGCATTGTAAAGCTTCCATTGAACATCCATTTGGAGCTCTTCGGGTTTTCCTCAAAGCATCTCAAATTCAGCTTGCATCAGAATCACTTAGAAAGGATTGAGAAAACAGATGGTGCTGCCCCACCTTGGCCATTTCTGCTTCCACAGGGCTGGAGTGGGTCTTTACATTTTTACCATGTGCCCAATGTGCTGGGGCTACTGGACCAAAAACCACACCTGGACAAACATTGCTCCAGGCTCTACTCTGAGTGACAGTTCTCTCATTAAGGTGGAAGTCACCCATAAAAAAATGGCATGCTTTCTAATTCTTTTAGGCGATGAAACATAATGCTGCTGCTGCCTTGCCATTGGGCAGCAGTCTACCCTTAGAGGTCATGTGCATCGTTAAATATTGACCCTAGATCTTTTCCTGTTTAGCAATGTATGAGAAGGTGAAAGTAGCCCACATAGGCTCACATTTTTCATGTTTAGCCCTCAGTTGATAAACTATTTGGAAAGGATTAGGAGGTGTGGCCTTGTTGGAGGAGGTGTGTCACTGAGGGTGGGCTTTGAGGTTTCTAAAGCTAATACTAGGTCCAGTCTCTCTCTCTCTCTCTCTCTCTCTCTCTCTCTCTCTCTCTCTCTCTCTCTCTCTCTCTCTCTCTCTCTCTCTCTCTCTCTCTCTCTCTCTCTGCCTGCTGTCTGCAGATCAGAATGCAAACCTCTCAGTTACTTCTTCTATGCCATGCCTGTCTGCTTCCTACCATGATGATCTTGGACTAACCCTCTGAAACTGTAAATAAACCCCCAAATTAAATACTTCCTTTTATAAATTGCCTTGGTCATGGTGTCTCCCCACAGCAATAGAACAGTAACTAGGACAGTGCCCAATTGCCAAGCTTCAGAGGAAGACAGGTAGTGATGGTTGAGGGAGAGGCAGATCCACAGGATTGCAATTCCCATTGTTTAACTAACAACATATGAACAATTTTTCCAGTTGCCAATGAGACACTGTATAACCCACAGTGAATGAGCTTTAGCCCAGGGCTCTGCTCCAGCATACCTCACATAAGAATGGTGGCAGGAGAAAGAACCCCTGCTGCTAAACACTCAGTGTCTCCTCCCAGCTCAGCACCAGATCAGCTAGTGTCCACCAGGCTAGCCCTCCAATGGCTCCAACAGAAACCAGTTTAAATGGTGCATCTTTTTAGAACCTCTCCTGGAAGTCCTTTCGCCCGCACACTCCTTGGTCTGCTCATTTTCTGAAGTGCAGCAAGTGGGCCCCTGATCTACAGACGTAGACTCAGTTCATGGGAGCGTGTGCTTCATCCCTCCTGATTCTGCCCACTTGAGGTTTAGAGGTTAGAAAAACAATGCGAGGGCCCCTCAACCTAACGCTCAGTGGAATGACCTAAGCAGTAATATTTACCTCTAGGGGGCTTAACTGCTCTGAAGTGTGAATGGTGTTAGCCACTGAACATGTTAGCTAACATGCGTTAGCATGCCTCCTTCACGCATGCGCTTCTCCACCTTCGTCCTTTAACACTGCTTTCCCACTCTTTCATTTTGAGCGGCTTCTTGCAGACATGCTAAGGCTGAGGCCTATCTTGAAATCCTTCTGTTTCAGGCTCCTGGGGAGCTAGGATTAGTTCCTCTGTGCCTTACTTTCTGCTGTGCACTGAGGGTTGACATTGCCAAGTTGAAACAGGAGCGGTACCTTTGACCTATTGCCAAAAGAAAATACTCAAAACCCACTAAAACAAAAAGGCAGACCCAGAAAGGTACTGACTGCTCCCCTGCCATGGGCTGCTCGCTGTGCAAGCAAGCTTGGAGCCTGTATCCTATGAGCTCTAGTCAAGCACTTTCTCTACCTCACACTCATTCTTGCTATCTGAGTGGTCACACCAAAGTCATTCAGCCTTCTTGAACATCCCCAATGACAAAGGCTTGAGGACTCAAGTACTCAGCCTTAGCCACCTATTTCCATAAGGAAGTTGCCAATTTGTATGTTACAGGCAGATGATCTGGACGTGGTGGTGTCAGTATAGTAAGCTGTCTGTGAACATGATTCCTCACCAACCTGAGGGAAGAAAACGTTTACTTGGCATGCCCTGTGCTCACAAATATATGGGGGGGGAATGCACCATGCACGTTTGTAATTGGCCATAAGAGTGTCGGGAAAATATGATCTGTCCTCTATAAATCAGAAAGCCTTCAACAGGCTCTATCATAAACGCCGGTCCTGGCACTGTCCAAAAAGGCTCATGTTTATAAATTGTTCCCTGATGTTTTAAGTAAGTGCACAAACACAAATCATACAAAGGACTTCAGAAAAGACTTAGCTGTGTGGCGATTTATTATAAGCTGTGTAATTTTCATCAGTCAGGCAGCCACAGACTGTAATTACCTTTCTACCCAGAGTTACAATTGCTTTCATTACATTTTCCTAGTCATGTGTTTCTCCCAATAGTCACAGAGACACTGGGTGGAAAATGCATTTATTTACTGCCGGCCCTCCTAATGGCTCCTTACTTGGTTTCTAAAGATATTATCACATCACTTGTTTGCCTTCTTCCTCCCTGCCCCTGAGTTGGGCATTTATAGAAGACAACAGAGATTCAACTTGAAACCTATGGCGGTTCCCCCAAACCTCCCCACCCTCCACAGATAACCAGATCCAGTGGGAAGACCCTGATAGGTTGGCTCCAGCCCAAATGCTGGAGATGGACTAAAACCACTTGCCAATAAGCCCAACTACTAGCCTCCTGGTCATATACAGGGGAGGGCAGTGCCTGCATTTCATGCCCTATGCTTAAAGCTTTACACACAAATCTAAAAAGGGCCGGAAAAGTGAACTCCCATCCTGACTCCTATGTTAATTAGAGAAAACTGTCATGTCCTGGACCTTCATGGGTATTCCTTCTCTCCTCTAGTTTTATTGCATCTGAGGCAATAAAATTAAAAAGTGAAAGGAGAAGCAAAAGTATCGAGTGTGGATTGTGGGATGGATGAAGAGTGTACCGTGACTATATGGTAATCAAGAGAAGGTGTTCAGTTCTTTAGAGATGAAAAGTCTGCTTCTTAACCAGATGCTCATCTCCTTCAGCACGTTTGAAAGTAGTTAGAGGGAGAGCCCTGGTATTGATGAAATCCGTGTGCTCCAGCTTCGGCACAAAGTCCTTCCTGAGAGGAGTCAGCCGTCTGGGTGTAAGAGTAAAGCTAGAGTCTTTCCACTGGGACCAGGGTTTTTGGGACACCAGCCACATAGTGGGAGCAGTGGTCAGTCATTTATAGCTGCTGAAAGCTTGGGAGCATCCTTATCCTACCTCACCTGATTCCTGTTCCAACGGGAGACAGACCTTTCATGCCACCCCAGATGTGTGCATTGTCTGTGCGACAGCTAGGTTAAATAAATAAAAAGCTCCTCATGACAGGCACACAGAATGAATGCTTTATAAGGATGGCTCATTATAGGTAAAAGTTCTGCTTTGTGTGACTGGTCAACTGGAAGCACTCTTGATTTCGGAGAGCCCATCTCTTCAGCAGAAATCCTACACCCTTCCCTCTCCCCACCCCCTGCTGACCTGTTCACTTATTTTCACAAATGGCCACATCATTTTGCCAAACTGTGGAGTCATGTGGAAATGGGGCATGGAGTTTTGCATAATCATTCATGTCATGCCTGTGACATTCTGTGATTACACATAATGGTGTATGGGGAGTCCCCATGCAAGGAATGCTACCTGCTCTACCCTGAGGCCAGTGTTCCTTATAGTCATAGCATGTGTTAGTGAGATACTGAAGAAAACAGCACATCTGTGATGATAGCCACCAGTCCCTGCCATGTAAACAGGAGGGAGGGAGGGAAGGAAAGGAAAAACAGAGGGAGGGAGGGAAGGAGGGAGGCAGGGAGGGGGCAAGATGCTCAGCTGGACAGACTTATCTAAAGTTAACCTTCTTAAGTATTATTTCAATTAAATTGGTTTTAATGCCAAGACACATTAGCCAATTTTTACTAGAAGGTTTTCCTTCAAGACAGCTTGTCTTTCTCTCAGAGGGAAAAAAGAAAAAGAAAGAAAATTAAGAATGCAAAGAAATCATTAATGGTAGAAATTGAGTGACCAATACACAGAAATGTATTGTTCTCTCTGTATCACTAAACCTATTTGCTTTTCTTTTTGAGACATTGAGTTTCATTGTGTGGCTCTGCCTGGCCTGGAAATTGCTACGTAGACCAGGTCTCAAATTCCAGAGATCCACCTGCATTTTCTTCATGGGTGCTGGGATTAGAGGAATGTACCACAACTCCAGGTTAACATTAAAACTTCTAAATAAAGGATAGTATTTAGAACTATAATTCTAAATGTTTTTTAGCGTATGTTGACTTCAGGGTATGTAGAAAAGTAAGCACACCACAGAAAGGCAGAAAGCCTCCTGAAAGGAGGTAAGATGAAGAGGCAGACGTACTTCATGCCTTGTTGACCCAAGAAGAGCTGCACAGAGACCAGTGACATGGTATGTCAGGGTACACGTCTTACACACTCTCAGAGAATCTCCCAGGATCCTCCTTAGTAATAAGCATGAAACATGGAGCGTGTATATCTGGGAGTGACATTGAGGGTATAGAAAGGTTGGACAAGAAGTCTTGAGGAATCAAGCAAGCCCTCAGCAAGTGTTGTGCAGCCAGGTGACATCAGAAGCACGATGTACCCAGAACTTCAGTATAACCCAAAGAAATGGGAACAATGTGTCCTGAGATGGCAGGCATTATGTTCCCAGTGGCCGGGGTGGAAGCTAAGGTCAATCAAGTTACAGACAATGAAGTTCCATTTGTTACATGGCTAGTGGGAAATTAGGATTGTTCCCTGTCACTAAGACCTGCTGGGAAGCCACCAACTTAAATTTTAAATCGGCTTATGTATTTAGGAGGAACATACGTGCAGTCATGATGGAGTGTGCTTGTGGGAGTCGGAGGACAACACTTTGGAAATCAGTCCCCTCTATCCACCTGGCCTAGGAAGGACTTTTCTGGTTTCCGCTGCTGTGATGTGTGTCCCTGACTAGTTGGCTATGAACTTTCAGGTGAGTCTTCTGTCTCTGTGTTGAGATTTCACCACTTCAGACTTTTAATGTGAGTCCTGGGAATTGAACTCATGTCCTCAGCTTTCACAGTAGCCATTTTACCCAATAAGCCATCTCCCTGTCCCAACTTCCGCATCCTAACACTATTCAATTCTTGAGACTCTGTCCAAAGATCACTTTGACCATGGGCCTACTTGATCAACAATTAGTTTTCTCTCCTCTTAAGGTATGTGACAATCCATTGTCACCCTCTGTGTTTAGGGTTTATTTTGTTAAACTGCCTTGCTCACATGTGTCTCCTGGGCTAGACTTACCTCTCCATAGACTTTAATTCCAAGAGAGCTGGGACTACATTGCATACTTTTAAGCTACCTAGAATTACTTTAAAATCTACCTGGAAGAAACTGGAGAGACAGCAATCAAGACTATGCACTGCTCTTCCAGAGGATCTAAGTTCAATTCCTGGAACCCCTGTCAGGCCACTTACAACTGCCTGCAATTCCAGCTCTGGGGGGATGTGACACCCCTGGTCTCTGTGAATAATTGTATTCACAAGGCACACATCCATACATAACTTTAAAATAAAAATAAATGTTTTAAGATAATTATAAATAATAAACTGATTATTACTGTGTAGTAGTCTTTAATGAACAGCCTACACCCATCCTCACATCTAACATTCTAATGTCTGCATCACAGTTAACATAGTGGAATAATCTTGGCATTGTATTTGATGAATGGTATCTCTGCATTAGTTAAATGGCAGGGCAATGATGATTTCTGGGAAGTCCTGTGGGAAGGGAAAGTGACAGGCTATCATTTGCCCATGACTGTTTCTGGCTTTTTCATCCTGTCCACATTTGTTCTGGACTATATAGAAGCTTTGGGCAGACTTTTCAACGTAACAATGCTTTGACTTGGGATTTGTCAACTTTAGTATGTACAGAAGCCAAATAAGATCAGGAATCAGATAGCCTGGCTTCAGCCTGCCTCATGGGGTGAAGTCATCAGCCCAAACCCTGTCCCATACTAGGGTGTTATGCTGTGATGGTCCTATAGGATTTATGGAGATGCAACCCCATTGCAAGTCAAGGTGCATCTATACTTCCTATGTCTCACCTTTTTTGCAGCTAGGAATGGATAGGAAATGCCAACTTGGCCAATGAGATGCTGAGAGAGTTCCATGAGGATATCCAGGATGGTTTTTAGTTTGGTCAATAATGGGAACAAACACAATAGACAAACCCCTTTCCCCTTTGCCCTGCCTGTCTTATGGGTTCTGAGTATGTTATGTTTTGTTACTGTGACACCTTGTAAACACTAAATGGGGTAAAAAGAAGGGCACAGTTCCTGGGTCTGTCCTCCCCAACCTCTTGAACCAAAGCCAGCAGCCATTCACCTTCAGAAGCAGAGTTGATGGGAATGTCTCACAATTGTAGCTAGTAGCACCTGATGCAAATGTCCTTATAGATTTAAGCCTATGCTGGATGTATGATAAAGAAAATCTAACCCAACCTCTAGGAGATGGACTGAAAAAAGCCAAGGAGTTACCACCACTGCAGGAAGCTGACCTCAGAAGCTAGGCATCAGTTCAGTGTGGCATGGACACGAGTGAGTGAAAAACTGGCCAAGGCACCCTCTGGTCCTGAGAGACAGAGCAGACATCTAACACCTAGACAGAGACACACACAGAGCAGTCTACCAGAATCTCATAACTCAGAGGTAGCCTTAAGACAGATACAAAGCAAAAAGAACTAAGAAAAATTAACACATTAATCAAGTCATTTTAAAAGCAATATTTTATTTTTTTAAAGGTTCTCTTCTTGACAATTGCATAAATACATTTTTATATGTATGCAGTACATTCTATATTCACCCCCATTGCCTTCTCTTGTCCCTGCCCCCTTCCTACAGTTACTGAGCAATAACACCCTTTAGTTAGGAAATATGATATACCTACAGTTAGATAATATCACTCTTTGCTTAGAAAATACTATGTAGTATGGTTATATGAGAGTGGGACACACTAAGTTTGTCAAAACTTACAGAATATTTTGAAAAAGACATGAATTGTGTATGCTTTATGTGTGCTATGAATTTCAGTGAAGGGTAAATGTCTGCCTGTAAAATTTAAACATTAACATAAACAATCCTGAGGTACAATAAAAGAAAACGAACAGGCTGGAGTGATGGCCCAACACTAAGAGAGCATGCTGCTCCTGCAGAGAACCCAAGTTCAAGTCCTAGCCCCCTCCCATTATACCGAGAAAATTTTTTTTCATGTATACTTTCTTTTTTTTGTTTTGTTTTGTTTATTAATTTCTGGTTTGTTTTTAAATTCCAACTGTAGTTTCCCCTCCTTCCTCTGCTCCCCCCTTCACTTCCCTTCATCCACTCCTCCTCCTCTGTTCCTCTTCCAAAAAGGATAGGCCTCCCATGAATATCAGCCAGCCATGGTATATCAAGTTATAGTGAGACTAAGCATCTCTTGTCCTATTAAGGCTGGATGAGGCAATCCAGTAGGATGGAAGGATCCCAAAAGCGGGCAACCAAGTCAGAGACAGCCCCTATTTCCACTGTTAGGAGTTCCACCAAAAAAAAAAAAATTAAAAGTTACATAACCATAACATGTATTCAGAGAGCCTAGGTCAGTCCCATACAGGCTCCCTGATTGTCGATTCAGACTCTGTGAACTCCTATGAGCCCCACACTGAGAAAATTTTAACATATTTTTGTGAATTATGCCCCAGATTAAGCAAGCTAAAAATAAGATTATAGGTAAGTCTGACGACATAGTCAACAAAGTTGAATTTGTAGCCTATCTCACCTGAAAATGAGTTACTAATCTTTCACTGAAGATATGTAAATATTGATCACATATCATTCAAAAAACTTTCAAAATATTCTACTGTTAACATCATACCAGCTCTGATTTTCATTGACTATATCATAAAAGTCAGTATTTTAAAAAGACTTTATTTTATACCATAATAGAGGGAGCCATTATAGGTTTGAAGAGAAAACTGGAACTAGGGAAATGTCCAGACACCTACAAGAATGACCCCAACTAACAATCTGAGCAATAGTGGAGAGGCTACCTTAAATGTTCTTCCCTGATAATGAGATTGATGACTGCCTCATATGCCATCCTAGAGCCTTCATCTAGTATTTGATGGAAGCAGAAGCAGACACCCACAGCTAAACACTGAGCCAAACTCCTGGAATCCAGAAGCAAAGAGGAAGAAGTGGTGAGCAAAGGGGTCAAGACCAGGCTGCAGAAACAGAGACAGCTGACCTGAACAAGGGGGAGTTCATGGACCCCAGACTGATAGCTGGGACCAACCCAGATCCCCTGAATGTGGGCCTCCGTTAGAAGGCCTGGGCAGTCTAAGGGACCTCTGACAGTGGAACCAGGATGTATCCCTGGTGCAGGAAAGGGCTTCAGGAGCACATTCCCCATGGAGGGATACTCCTTAGAACAGAGACAAGAGGGAGGGCCTAGGCCCTACCCCAAATGACTTAACAGATTTTGATGATCCCTCCTGGAAGGCCTTACCCTCCCTGGGAAGTGGGTGGGGAATGGGATGGGGAGAGGTCCCGGAGGGCATGGGAGGATGGGAAGGAGAGGGAACTGGGATCAATATGTAAAATAAGAGAAATAATAATAAGTTTTAAAAAGATTTTATTTTATTTTAAACTATGTGTGCATGGTGGCGGAAGGGTTTGTGCATACAAATATAGTACTCATGGAGGCTAGAAGAGGGCAACGAATTCCCTGGATCTGGAATTACAGGAGGCTGTGAGCTGCCCAACTTGGGTGCTGGGAACCAAAGTCAGGTCCTCTGCTAGAGCAGAATGGGTTCCTTACTGCTGAGCCCTCCAACTCAACTGAACTTTCTACCCAAACTGGTTTTTTGTTTGTTTGTTTGTTTGTTTGTTTGTGATTGTGAGAAGGAAAAAAAACCCGTCATTATTAAAACACAAATCACCATCTGTCGTGCAGTATCATGGATGAGGAAAGATGCCCTCTTCCTTCCTCCCCAGGAGGAAGAGAGAACTAGCCCTGCCCTTTTGCCAGCGGCAGGCAGCACACAGGAGAGCAGGCCCTGCACTCTGCCTGGGCAGCACACTAGGGTTGACTCTACTGCTGAGGGTACAGGAGAGCTTCCCTGCCACTATTCCCCTACAGCACTGGGAGTGAGGGCCCTGTGCCTAACTCACCTACGCAAAACAGTAGAGCTGGCCCTGGGTGTGTGAGTGTGGGTGACCCGGATCTGAGGACCTGAAAGCAAGAGAACTACCCCCCCAGCCACCCCCCCACCGCACCTCCACCCCACCTCCCACCTCCCACCCCCTGCTCCTTGCTCTAAGCTGCATTGAGTGAGCTAGTCAAGGCAGTGCCAATCAATCTAGATACCACACAGGCCCAGAACTAGGTCTATGAGTTGGCCTACCCCAACATCTGTCTCATCGATGAACTGTTGGAGTATGTGAACAGGGTAAACCTGTGGACCAGAAGCATCAGAGCAACAACAGGATAGCCAAGAGGAACCTCAGTGAGAGGCCTTGAGCAGACCAATGACTCAAGGTGATGAATACTTGCAAGTAAAGATGTATGCACTAAAGGGTTAACTGTGAGACAACACGCTACACTACAGATTCTACAATAAGATCTCTCTCTCTCTCTCTCTCTCTCTCTCTCTCTCTCTCTCTCTCTCTCTCTCTCTCTCTCTCTCTCGGTTTTGTCTTGTTTTTGTTTTTTGTTTTGTTTTGGTTGGGGGTTTTTCTTTTGAATTTTGTTTTGTTTTGGGAAGGAGGTTGCAAGGGCAGAGGGTGGATTGGAGGAGATAGGGAGAAAAGTGACATCAGATCTCATGGTGTGAAATTCACAAAGAGTAAAGGTTAAAATATATTGCATTTAAAACCACAAACTCCGTGAAAACTGTCCGCAGAGTTCTACCGTGGTTGCTGACCCTTCTCAAAGGTCACCTCCAACTTCATGAATTTTCCTTATTAACTGTACTCAAGAAAAATATACTGCACAGTCACCCAAGAGAATTAAAAGGAAAAGTGACCAAACTAAGCAGGAAGAAAAGGAAAGAGCAACCCCCCAAACTAATATAAATCGAAAGTGTTGAGTTAGAAAAAAACAGAGAAAGTAAACTTGATTGTTAAATCTACTTATGTATCTTAGACACATCAGTGTAAAAAAGGGTGGGACCTTTTCCTGTTAGTAACCTCTTAGACTTTGGAAGCCACGTACTGTTTTTGCTACATAGTCTGTTTCTTTATTGCCATCACCCAATGCTTCTCCAACCCTGACTGAACACCAAAAGATACTGGTACCGGGGTCCCTCCATTTCCTAATTAAGATCTCCTAGTTGAAACTGGGCAGTTTGGGTTTTAAAAGGTACCCCCTCCATTCCCAAAGTCCCCTGACATTTGAGAATCACTGCTACTTACAAGAGGTTTTGCATGTTACAGATGCACATTCTCATGTCTGCCTCAGAGCTAAGGAATTAGAAAGAGTTGGAGTGACACCCAGAGACACTCCTGAAAGCCCTCTGTGTGATCTTCCATGGCACACACACTAAGGACTGAAGGCTTTGTAAGAGGCAAGCCTGGAACCTAATGGCATCAGAAATATTTTCCAAGTAGATTTGATCATAGTGTTGTGCTGATGATGGTTTTTGAAATTACTGAAGAGTAGAAACCTGGAAAAGCATTTTTTAAAGGTGCCTATAGAAAGCTACCACAATTTTTAAAACTTAAGGGAGTATTGGGCCAGTGAGAAGACTCTTGTCTTCCGAGTAAAGGCTCTCATCCCTACACCCACCCCCTCAAGCCTAACCTGTGTTCGATTCCCAGAACCTCCTATGGAAGGGGAGAACCAACTCCAGAAAGTTGGCCTCTGACCATCACATGTGAATCATGACACTTACACATATACGTGAACAGACACAGAGAAGCAGAGGGGCACAATAATAATGTTAAGGAAGTATTAGTAATGAAATATAATTTCACAGATACTAATATTAAAAAAATTTAAATAACTGAAAATGACAAATTCACATTCAATTTTTGAAGCATTAGAGGAATCTGTGTGTAGGTAATAGGTTTGGACTTCCTGAAGACCAGTCCCCACCGGTTCCCAAGCAGTCCACATTACATTACAAGCAATTCATTTCATATCTCCCACAAACAGATAATTCCCACGCAGAGAGCCGAGTCCAAGTTAAAGCTGGCTAGGACTGTTGGCACAGCATTTGTCAAAATTAGGGTCGACCAGCCTCAAGCTTAACCAGATAATTCCAAGCTCCAGCCCAGACAGGACGCAGACAGAAGCCGACTAAGAATTCTGTGGGACCAAAGAGATTGCCAGAGCAACGACAGCATTTCATGTGGAGTCTGGCTACCAGATCTGAAGTGAAATAAGCATTTACAAGTGCTTTAAGGAATTGGTCCAATGTGAGGCCTGTTTAGTCTGTTTAGGAGGGATTTGTATGTGTCTAAAACTTTAAAGAAGCAATGGAGAAGAAACAGATCTAAGCAGGCATGTGGTGAGGCTATGAGAACATGCTGGGTTCCCACTCCATAAAGCATACCAAAAGGTGAAGATTGCAGGACTACCCTCCCCCCCCCAAAAAAAAGGGGGAGATCTGAAACCACTAGGAAGAAACCAGTGACTGATGAGCAACAATATTGTTCAGGAGAAGCTGCACCCCACACGGGGGATAGAATGATGTGGGACCAGACACATGGACTTACAACATGCTTTATTGTGTTTGGCCATGTGGAAAAGTAGGACAGAGAAACCAAAGCAAAGGGATGGCCCAGGGGTGGTGGTGGACTGGGAAACTACAGAATAAGAAAGCACAGGCCTGAAATGTCTGGCAGAAGCCCAGCATGAGAAGAGCCGTGAGTTCCCCTGAACCTGAGGGTCTGAGGGATATGACAGTCATTATTTGAAAGTCTCATGAAGAAAAGCAGTTCATGAAAGGTGGATATAGTATCACGTGAGCTGAGCAGACTGTGATAAGTGAGGGGCCACAGCATCTGGGAAGGAGATAACGGTCAAATGAACCCAAAGATGGACTCGGAGAAATGACAGAGACCAGCCACTGCAGCCTTGGTTACTGGCCCTGCTCCTGCACCTGCCTTTTCAGGCATTGGTGCAGTTGCTGAAGGAAGTATGCCACCTCTGTGATCGTGTCTACTGAGGAGGAAGATGCAAGTGTCAACTTCTCCTCAGGAAGTATGAAACAAAGGCTGCACAGAGGGCTCTGTGCCGGTGTTGAACCCTAACAGTAGAAATAGGACGTAAAGGGAGAGAGCCCACAGAGCCTGGCCATGGGAAGTACCTATGGGACAAGGACTAGGAGGCACAGCCAACAGGTACAGAAACTGCACAACAATTCAGAAGACCAGCAGGGGGAAACTGCAACAAGAGATGGACCCAGGCATGTTTTGAATCAAGCATTCCAGAGGCTGAGGCAGGAGAATCATCATGAGCTCAAGGTTAGCCTGGCCTAGTGAGTTTAGGTACAGCCTCAGCTACATGGTAAGTAGTCTGTCTTTAGAAAGTGTTAGCAAATACTGGATTTCTGTATCCCTTGTCTTCAGATTTCAAGGTCACATTTCTTACCTCTCAATTAGACCGTTGCTATCTTAGGACATTAGCAACAGAGTAAGACAAATATGATGGTTATTAATGACTAGTCTAATGGCCAAAGCTTCTCTTTTCATACATACAGCCAGATGGCGGCTCCTTCAAACTGTTCACAACAAATTCACAGCTGATTGAAGAAGCTAGATCTTAGCTGGGATGTGTAAGCTAGGCACAGCACTTTTCTTGTGTGTGTGTGTGTGTGTGTGTGTGTGTGTGTGTGTGTGTGTTTAAGACAGGGTTTCTCTGTGTAGTCCTGAATGTTCTGGAACTTGCTCTATAGAATTGGCTGGCTTCAGCCTCGCAGAGATCTGCCTCTCCCTCCCAAGTGCTGTGCCTAGCACTTTTAATAACATTAAATGGACTGACCAAGTCATCCCCAGAAAAACTTCTCCGATTTCCAACTTCAGGCCCAGAGGTTTAACACTCACTCAAGAAATTCAAATCAAAACCACTTTGAGATGCCACCACACACCAGTCAGAAGGGCCATCATTAAAAAACAAAGGAGATGTGGAGAAGGAGGAACCCACACACACTGTGTCCTGAGTGTGAATGTGTATAGCCACTATAGAAACGGCTATGGAAGCTCGAGGTACACTATATGACTCAGATCGCCCTCCCGAGTACCAAGATCAGCACACCACATAGACACTGGCACATCACTGTTTCCTGAAGCACTGTTCCCAGAGCTAAGGGAGCAGTCCAGATGCCACCCACAGAGGCACAGGAGGTGTAGTCACTGTGCACAAAAGCTCTACTCAGCTGAAAAGAATAGAATCATGTCATTGGCAGGAAATGGATGGAGTTGGAGACCATTGAGTGAAGGGGACTAAGAGACTCAGAAAGACAAGCACCATGTTGCCAGTATGAGGAGTCTAAATTGTACACATACATACATGTGACATGGGAATATAAGGGATTATGTGAGAGAAGGGGAAGTCTGAGGTGGGATAAACAAGAGAGGGTAATGAAGGATAAAGAAAAATTTCTCATGTTTTCCCCTCTTATGAAGAATGTAGATCTGTGTGTGTGTGTGTGTGTGTGTGTGTGTGTGTGTGTGTGTGTGTGTGTGTGTGTGTGTGTGTGCAAGTGTGTGTATATGTGTGGATGGGTGTGTGGATGGGTGTGTGTTAAGTGTAGTGGTGTGATGAAAGCAGAAGAGGGGGGACCTTTATTTTATTAGTAGGAAGAGGATCGCTGCAGGGAGCGAGGGACAAAAGGAGGTAAAGATGGGTAGGTACAGCGATGTACATGTGCAAAGGTCATATGAAGCCCAGAGTGAGCAACGAAGAGCTAAGTTTCTACGAGAGGAACTATGCCCAAAGGCTCCTCTCTCCCTCTCACTGATGCTCCCAAAGCACTGATGAGAACAAGAGTAAGCTCTGTGTGTGAGTTTAAATTTGGAGGCCATACACGTTGCCTCTTAGTTATTTTTTCTGTCTGCTGGTTGATGGTTTTTGCTGTATGGCACACTGCCACCCAGCAATGATTTAAGATGATAGACACTAATTCATCCCACTGATCTACTAGTGAGTAAGCTGGCCAGGCCTTGGAGCTGCAGAAAAGCTCTCTGGAGTGACTGCATTGACCTCCAGCCCAGCATCTCCTTACAGAATTTGGGTGGCTGAGACAACAGGCACAGCTGGACCACATCTCAACCAGTAAGTGAGTCTGACCTTCTTTCCACGGTGGTGAGAGTAGGGGCTTCTAAGTATATCAGGAGAACAAGCCCCCAAGTAGATACTAAGTCAGCCTTTGCCTAATTTCCCATGTCTAAGGCAAGTCACTGAGAAACTAGAGACACATCTATATCTCTTGATAAGGGCACATGGCATGGTTATGGACAGGTGGCATTTGTCAGTCTTCCAGAGAAGGTGAACTGGGAAGAGACTCCATAAATCAGAACTTGAAAACTGTGAGCTCAGCCATTGTGATGGATCCCGTCTCTGCTGGGTGGACAACTTCTAGCCCACCTCAGGAGGGCGTGGGGAGGTGCTTGGGTCTGCATGTCTCATTTCCTACATGCTTCTGAGCCAGCAAAGGTGCCTGGGAACCCCACAGAATCATTGTTTATCTTGCTTCCCCAGCCCTGGCCATCTGCCCTCATGCTGCCAGTTTATTTAAAATGGAGCCTTAGTGATAGACTCTTCGGGCAGTCCACAGAGCTTGGGAAATCAGGATGTCTTTTGGGGTAGCACATCCTGCTGTCACTTGGAGCAGTTCAAAGAGGGATAATTTAAAGTTTTAATTTGACTTAAAGAATGTATCTGTTTTTTGATCCACCTTCCACTCTGACAAACGCTCCTTTCCCTATCACATTCGAACATGTGCCCCTGTGCCCCCTTCAGAAGCCTGTAAACTCATCCCCTTCCAAGGAATGGGTTTACCCCACATCACTCAAGCGGAGTGATAAAAGGGTTTAATGTTCCACGTTCATTTTTCAGGAGCTAACTCAGACACACCAGGCACAACAGCAAAGCACCTAAGCTTTCTAAGTTATTAACCTGTTATCCTAATTCTTTGGAGCTGCAACCCAGCAGTCATGATTCTGAGGCCACTTCCTATCAAATCTACATTTTGCAAAGAGAGATAAAGGTGGGCCAGCGCAGAGGTGCTTCCTGCAGCCTGCTGGGACATCAGCAGTTTTATTCAATCCCAAAGGCTGTGCAAGGTGATTCCCCACCACTCACAGCCCAGGCCCATTTGCTGACTTTGCAAACACTTTCTAAGCTGGAGCTCAGAGCTACCTGGCAGTATGTACAGCTAGTGAGCAGAAAACAGATGCTCCCAGGCATGCCCACTCCAAGCCAAAGGTCAGTTGTGAAGTGCAATACAGAAAAGCGGTCTCCAGATGAAGATGTGAGAGGTCCCTAAAGAACAGGGACAATATGCCATCATGTATTGCTGAACAACAGGCAGACATTCTGAAAACTGTTGTTTTAATTGATTTTGTCTCTGAGTCAGCATCATAGGGTGAACATCATAAACCTAGATGGTGTAACCTACACATACATATCTATGCTCCAAGGAAGAACCCACTGCTCTTGGATGATGTAACCAAGTACACACGTAGGCTGATGACTATTGTTCCCAGGATGCAGTCCTTCGAAAGATGCCACCACACTGAACACTACAGGGAACTGAAAGTAAGCAGTGTTGGCATAACTAAGCATAGGCAAACCTAGAAAAAGGTATTGTTAACCTGTAAGAGTTTCCCTTTTGTGCATATTTTGTCACATAAAGATTGCACTTTAGAGGCATATGGTAAGACACTTTTAATCAGTAAAGGAGACAATATAAAGTGATTTGGAAGCTTAACCACCCAATAGGAAGATAGCAATGACAAGAAGATAATGATGACAGCCCAACATTGTGGACCACGAAGCAATTTGTCCACAAGTTCACAACCCCTCAACCTGTAAACTCTGCCTCACATTACGCAACCACAAGAAAGTACCAATGAGTGAGAAGGTTATTTGTGTCATTGCATTCTATTTCTCTTTTCTCAAACTGAATCCTATCATTCATTCTATATCAAATGAGGACTAACAGAAACTTTTTTGTGGTGTATGTGTATGTGTGCACGTGTGATCCTGCTGTGTGTGTGTGTGTGTGTGTGTGTGTGTGTGTGTGTGTGTGTGTGCCTGCATGCACGCGTGCATGTGTATACTAATGCAAGGCTGTGGGGAAGCAAGAGATCAACCCCAGAGGCTGTTCCTCAGGAGCGGTCCACCTTGCTCTTAGAAGGTCTCTCATTGGCCTGGAACACATCACTTCAGCTAGGCTGACTGGCCAACGCACCATGGTACTGCGATTACAAGTGTGCACCACTGCACCTGGCTTTGTCATGTGGGTTGCAGGAGCTGAATTCAGGATGTTGTGCTTGAGCAGTGAGCACTTCACCAATTGCCCCATTTTCCCAGCCCTGGACACTTTCCAGGGTATGGTAAGGAAAGTTAGGACCTAGGACAGTGTCCAGCTCCTGGTGAGCAGTCACTGTCTTCTAAATGGGGGAGAAAGGGCTCTTCTAAAAGCTTTACAATAGCTCCAGAGGCATTGCCCTTGTATGAATAGACATTTAAAGTGCCCAATGTCCCTGCACTTCTGGGATCCATTTCTGAGGGTAGTCACATTTCAAACCCCAATCTCTGTATTCAGGAACAGTTTGTGGGTTTGTTTCGTTTTGTATTTCCTAGCCAGTAGAGTGTGGCTATGTGATCATGCTACCCAAGATCACTGCAGCAGCCTACTTGTTAGGGTGTCTCCCATTCCCTATCCCCCAAGCAGCCACTGGGAGCCATCGGGTAAGAAACTAATGAGAGCAGGAAGAAAGAGGGCCATTATTCTTACAAGCTCAGGAACCTATGCTCTGCAACTACCAGAATAAGCTTGGGAGTGGCTCCTTACTCATGAGGGTCTCAGATGAGACTTAAACCTGCCAAAGCTCTTGCTCTCAGCCTCACAGAGGACCTGCATGTAAAGCAGCCAGACTCTGGAGCCACAAGAACTGAGACAACCAATAGGCATGGTTTTAATCCAGCAGATAGGTCAGTAATAAAAGGTGTCTTAGTCAGGGCTTCTGTTGCTGGGATGAAACACCATGACCAAAAAAGCAAGTTGGGAAGGGAAAGGTTTGTTTGGTTTACTCAGCCATATCACTGTTCATCACTGAAAGCAGACAGAACAGGAACTCAGGAAGAGCAGGAACTTGCAGGCAGGAGCTGATGCAGAGGCAGATGATGGAGGGATGCTGCTTACTGACTTGATCCTCATGGCTTGTTCTGTCCACTTTCTTAAAGAACCCAGGACCACTGACTAGTGGTGGCTCCACTCACAATGGACCCTTCATGAATTACAGATTAAGAAAATGTCCTACCTGATCTTCTGGAGGCATTTTCTGTTTTTCCTTTTTTTTTTTTTTTTTTTGATAAGTTTATTTGGAGACTATAGTTCCAGACGGATAACAGTGCATCACCATCAAAGTGGAGAATACTGCAGCAGGCAGACATAGTGACTAGAATGGTTGCTGGGAGCTCACATCTCAAACCACAAGCAGGAAACAGAGGGCAAAGTGGGGACAGCAATAGGCTTTGAAACCTCAAAGCATTGCTGGAGGAAGTGTGATGATTCAAATTTTCTAGACCGTGGTGGCCATCTTATTCGAGCAACCACCTTAAATATGAGCCCAAGAGCAAGCCAGCAATGGCACTCCTCTCTGGTATCTGCTTTAGGTCCCTGCTTAAGTTCCTGATAGAGTCATTTTGCTATTGCAGTACCCTCTTCTCAGGTGACCCCAGCTTGAGTCACACTGACATATAACAATAGCTGGTGAGTGCAGACACACCTACTACATTACAGGTAATGACTACATGACCTGTTCCAGGCTCAGCCAGGCTCAGCCAGGCCAGGTGGCCCGTGCCTGTAATCCTAGCACTAAGTAAGAGGAAGGTGAGTTCAGGACTTGCCTGTTGTACATAGTGAGATCCTGCCTTCCAAAAGGAAAATGAAAACCTAACCGCCAAAAAGGCAGGACTGGGACTGAAACGTAGGCATCTGCCTCTGGTACTAACTCAGCCCTGACGTTCTGAGACTGCAGTTTGCTGGCTGCTGATGTTGGATACTCCCTCTCTCTTCAGAGTGAAGACTCCTAGCTAGAGGAGGAAGACACTGCAGCTCCTACGGTGTCCTAGTTTTCTATTGCTGTGATAAGATGCTGAACAAAAGCAACTTGGAGAGGAAAGTGCGTAGCTCATCTTAGAGGTCACAGTCCTTCATGAAGGGAAATCAGGGTGGTGGACAAGGCTGGAGTCTGGAGGCAAGGACTGAAGCAGAGGCCGTGGAGGAATGATATATACGTACTAGCTTGTTTTCTGTGGTTTGCTTTCTTACATACCCCGGGACCATCTGTCCAGGGGTGACCTTGTCCACTGCAGACTGGGTCCCCCCCCATATCAATCATTAATTTTTTAAAAAGTACCAGATATTTGCCTACAGGCCAATCTGATGGAGCAGCCCCTTAGTTGATGTTCCCTCTTCCCAGGTGACTCTAGTTTGCATCAAGTTGACAAGAAAATTAACGGGTATACACATAGTATGACAAGAAGTTCAAGGCATAGGCACTTTACATAACAACCCATTCTCTTTAGAACTGACTCAGCATTAATCCCTTCCAGGGCAATGCCCCAGGTGACCTACTTAGTTTGCTCTAGGACCTAATTTCTTAAAGGCTCCCTTATCTCCTACCTGCCCTGGAAAGCTGTTCTCAATGAAGCAAGGGGGAAGTAGGGACTACCCTGGGATATCTGTCTTTCGTGTGTTTCCACCATAATGCCCTCTGACAGAAAATCCACTCCAAAGTTGAAAAGACACCGGTGCTGTGTTCTTGATTCTCCAAATGCAATAGGCTAACTAAACCTTTGGTTTGTTTTTTTTTTTTAATTTATAAATGTCCAGCCTCTGACATTTTGTTAGAGCAACAGAAATTTGACTGACAGAGGCAGCAAACTGGCTACCAACAAAGCCAAGGCTGTCACACAGCCTTTGTGCATCACAAAGAAATGAGGTGGGACCACTAAGTCTCAGCTCTTCTTCTACAGCCCTGGTATCCTGGTGGGGGAAAGAAGCGAAGCTTAGTAGCAGATCATTGGCTCCAGCTGTCTGTGGCTCTGAATAAGCTCTGCCAATAACTCAAGTTTCCCCACAAATAAAGGAGAAAAATGAGTCTGTGGGTGTCACGGAAAAAGCCTTGGCATGAAAGTCAAGAGTTGGGCGTTAACCTTGACTGTGCCAACTGGAGCCGTGGGAACCTGAGTAAGTGACTTCAATCCCTGGGCCTCTTCCTCATCCCCACAAAGAGGGCTTTGGGTTCAGTGATGGTTTTTAAAACCTGCAAATTTTTCCATAACTCTAAGATTTGGAAGGACTTCAGCTCTCCTTTCCTCCCCCGCTACAGGTCAGAAGGGGTCTCCATATCAGTGACTGGTTGTGAAACTCAGGTGACATATTTCTAATGAAGAAAACTGGGAAGAAACAGACAGGAAAAGAAAGAAACCTCATGGGGTCAGAGACACAAGGAAGGATGGAATAATAGCTGCAAAAAAAGGAACCCTCCCCCAATGCTATAGAAACCCCAAGCTTCCAGACTGGCTGTTTTCTGGCCGCTGCAGAACTTGCCGGTGTCTCGCTTTCCCTCATAGATTGAGTCCCAGCCTGCATGACAGCCTCATTTTGCACTGAATGCTCTTACTGAATGCTCCACTGTAATCTCTTTTTGCATGCTTTGGTCCTAAATTCATAACTGGAGGAGCAGGACCTCTGCAAGCAATTGCTGTTCGCTCCTCACCACTCTGCCTGGCCGAACCCGGCAGTCCTCAAACCCATGGCTTTCTCCCAGCTTCACACCTTGTCAAAATGCATCATGACCGACACAAAGAAATGGTCCCTGGAGACTCCCCGTTTTCCAATCCTTTTACTATATAATTGTTTTTCTTCTTCAAGGATTGGCCATCCTCAGAAAAGGCCTGAGTACTCGCCTGGATTGTTTCCATCTTAAAGCAGAATTCACTACAAAAGGGAGGCCCTTCCCACAGTTCAGTGCTCTCCCAAGCTCACTGGCATTGTCTGTGTTGCTGCTTCCTCTGCCCGGGCATGGGTTTCCCCGACTACAGTCTCCTATCTGGCGACTCCGGGTGGCCAACCCCTTCCTGCAACTCTTAAAATTTGGTTCCATGAAGATACTTTGTAAACAAGAGAGAGAGAGAGAGAGAGAGAGAGAGAGAGAGAGAGAGAGAGAGAGAGAGAGAGAGAGAGAGAGAGAGAGAAGGGGCTACCCTTCCAGAATCTTCTTTCAATTGGATGATGTTGACTCTTTGGCATGAACCTCAAATGAACCTCAAGCCCTGCCCACCTCTTTGCTCCCCTCAATGGGTCTTGGGCCTGTCCTCTTTTCACACTAGGGTTAGTGTTGTCTATCTTAATATGGCAGTGGTTTTGCTAATTCTCTTCCCTCTACAGTAAATGTTCCTTGCCTCCATCTCCCCATGCTTAATATCCTCATCCTCAGGCCTAGGGGACTGTGTTCATCCACGTCATCTCCGATTGAGCAAGCCCCCTCCCCCCCATTGCCCTAGTCACATGCAGTGGCCATGAGTGCCCCAATTTGGACAGAACTGTCTATGACTCAAGTTTTTCTGACCATTGGTGCCCATTCTGCCAAGATATAGCTCAAGATATAGCATATATATACATATATATATATATATATATATATATATATATATATGCACTAGTGAACTCATGGCCATCAGGGGCAACTGTGGCCCTGAGGGGTTAAGCTCCAGTTGCCTGTGGGTCAATTGTCTGGCAGCATACCTTTCTTTGTCTCTTGTCCCCACTCCTCTGTCAGTCTGTGACCTTCTTTGAGAGCTACGTACTCTCAAATCTCTGCCATGAAGCACTGTACTTACGTCCATCTAAGCAAGTCACGAACCACTCTTTCTCTGTTGTCCTTTTTGTACGTCTATCAGAGTGTTTGGCCATCTCTGAACACATTTCCTAGTGTGTATTTGCTCATTTTCTTCAAATGGTCATCTCTATGCAGAGGGTTGACTTCATGAAAGGCATTCTTTCAATCCGAACTGTGCATGGAACATAGTAGGTCTTCAAGAAATGTTTGCTGAGAACTGCATTTGCTCATCTGCGGCATACTGTGACACCAAGCCACTCTGGTTTTTTAATAGCATTCTTAGTTCAAGGCTTGGTAACCTAAGTTACTTAGTAGCCTAGCTAGCACCCTCCAGCACCCTACTCATGGAACCATAAGTTCCTTCCTCAGAGGAACTAGAACATGACCTCCAGTGCCCTGGATGTTACACCAGTCAGAAGGACCCAGATGACACCAGCCCTGTTCGCTCAGATCTGCAGGTAGGTCCTGCATAGAAGGGAGCACTCTTCAGACAGTGTATGTCTAAATTCTTGGGACAATGTATTATTGGACGTCTGGATGCTTGGACCAAATTTAGCTTTTCTTTCTGTCACATAGAAAACATATTGCCACAAGTGGTCGTCTTCCTCCTCCAAGTTTTTCTGGATCTTGGACTTTATTCTTCAATCATCAATGGATGAGGCTACCAATCAGGTGATGCCTTCAGGGCATCTGAACAAAGTTGTGTCTTTCTAAACACACTTATGTTCTGAATATTTCCATCACAGCGAGTATCTGGTGTGTATATCACCCGTGGGTGCTGATCACATTAATGGTATTGTATGCTACCATGCCCCACCCCCTTGTAGAAATAAAGTGTAGTGGGTTGGGCCCTCAGGTGGCAGGTCCCTGGTCCCTTGCTGGGACCTGGAGGATCGAAGTCCCACAGCAAAGGATGGACAGAGGGTGGATGGGGAAACAGAAACGTGTAGCTGTGACTCATATAGAAACTTATATTGAGGGGGAGGTAAGAAAATAAGGTAAAAAAGACACAGAGACAGGACAGAAGAGAAAGCGTGGGGACAGGAAAAGTCCTGTCTGCCCTCCAGAGGGTGTGGGGGGTGAGGAAACAGAAGTGGATGGAGCTTTTCTTTAAAGAGCCTGGGTACCTACACCAGCCATGCACTGGTGGGTGAGAAGTGGGGCCAGGTTTGCCTGGATTATAACACACAGACACACACACACACACATACACACACACACACACACACACACACACACACACACACACACACACACCCTGCCTAACCTTCCTGGATTCTGGATTCTAAGCATCAGTAAACACCATACACTATATTATTTATTCCTCATTGTATAACCAATGTTTACCATAGTTACCATATAAGTAGACACTCAGTGTGTTCACAGTGAGAGAATGTGCAAATGCATGCCTAGACCTCACTACTCCCAGAGGATGGGCCACTCAGAATCATCCCAAATGTGTTTATAGGCATCAGAGAAAGGCTCTATGGCAATGACTAACCTGCTAAGAAAAAGCTACTGTGTTGAGGGTAGGTGATAAATGGTGCTGGAAGAGAGATGTGGACCAGCACTGGGTGATTTGGGAACAGGCAACCACATCTCAGCTATAAACAGAGAGGCTAATCTCAAAAACACCCCTAAGCCAGTCTATTGCTATAGCTGTAGCTGCCAAAGACATCCAAGTCACTTTGTGATCATGAGGGTCATGCCCAGCTCTGCTGCTAACACACCAATGCATGGTGAGTCTGAGATGACTTGCAAGAGGCATTTGGCCAAGGAGACTGGAGACTGCAAAAGCTGGCCAAGGAACCAAGTATGATGATGAATCGGAGGCATTTTGTAAACCGTAAATCGCTTCTCTATACTGTATGTTTTTATGATGATGATAAATATTGCTGCTAAGTATGCTCGGTGGGTAATTAGTCCCAGACGATGCGTGTGTGTGTGTGTGTGTGTGTGTGTGTGTGTGTGTGTGTGTGTGTGTGTGTGTGTGTGTTGGGGTGAGGGGTGTCCATGGGTTAGGAAGTCAGAGTGGAACACTTTAAAATGCTGGTAGGTCATGCTCTGTCCCTGCTCAAAATCCTCCAGAGGTTTCTATCTCACTTAAGGCCAGTCAGACTCTTCCCAATTATAGCCTGCAAGTCCACTGAGGCCAGTCCGACTCCTCTGTAGCCCATCCTTGCTGACTTCTTCAGCCTTGCTGACTCTCTACCTGAGACTTTGTTACATTCATCTTCCTGTTTCCCCTTAAAATACCCTCCATGTGAAATCTACATGACCCTGTGAAGAAACACAAAAAGGCTCCAGAGATCTATAGGTTAAAGCCACACAATAAGATATACTGCTCCCATTAGGACATTGAGTATCAGAGAAGACAAGAGAGAAGCATGCTACTGGGGATGGAGGGAAATCAGAAGCTTTCTGGAGGCTGAATTTGACTTAAAACTGACCATACCTCTGCAGCTCTACAGTGAACTGTAGGCTGACCCCACGTGTGCACACCTGAACCCACTCTTAGAGAGACTAGCCTAGTCTCATCCAGCCACAAGGTAGTGGCTTTCATCCTTTGCAGTTTCCTTTGCTGGTTATGAATACAACCTCAGCACATGGTGTGGTTGGGGCACTCTCAACCGTTCTTTTTGGTCCAGACTGCTGCCCAATTCACAAACAGAGCCAATTATAAGCTACAAGAGTAGATTCACTCTAATTTTGTCTGTAAGAAGAGATAAAGTGCAATTGCCTGTGTGGAAAACAGTAGGATAGTGTCTTAAAAGCTAAAAATAGAAGAATGCCTTTCCTCTTTTGGGTTGTATGCCCCAGAGATTGAAAGCAGATGTCTGAACAGACATTGGCACATTCGTATTCATAGCCATGTCATTCAACATAACCATTGGTGGAAGTGAGCCAATTATCCACCGATGGAAGGATGGACCAGCAAAATACGGTCTATCCACAAGATGTGATAGTAGTCAGCATGTGACAGGAAGCAATTCTCTCACTTACTACTGCATGGATGGAAGTAGAATGCATGGTAAAGGCACATCTGTGGGTCTGCCTCCATGAGCTGCTAAAGAGTGCTGTATCCACAGGGCAGAGAGGACACTGGTGGTTTCTGGAAGCAGGTGCAAGGCAGGAATGGGGAGTCAGTATTTAGCAGGTAGAATTTGAGTTTCATTTTATGGAAGTAGTTAGTGATTCAACATTGTGAGTGTGTTAGACACCAACTATACTCATTATTTTTCTTCTTGCTGTGTGACAAGATCACTGATGGATCCAAGTTAAGTGAGCATGGGTTTGTTCTGCCTCAGGGTTGAGAGGGTGCAAGCCCATTATGACTTCCACTGTTGCCACAGTAGGCCATGGGGCCATGACCTAGAGTTAAAAAGATACATGCTGGAGGTCAGTTGTATCCTTGAGCAATGTTGTGTCCTTGAGAAACTGTGAATACTCCATTATACTGCTCGAGGTGGTACCATGCTCAGGCCTGCTGTCCATCCACCCTGTTACAATGATTCTCTCCCCTATTACCGGGTGTGTGCCAGCACATACTGCACTGATGGGTTGTATGCTAGACATGGGAGACCAGGGAGACTCACTAAGGCCATAGCCTCTCCTGTCTACAGTCCAAATGTCACCCATTGGAGGAACTGCTGATAAAAAGCAATGGCAGAGGCCAGTCTTAGAAGCAGTGTGCTATCTGAAAGAAGTTGAGAACTTGCTAAAAGGTCACCGTAGTCCTAGGAAGCCTAGGACAGGAAAGGCTCACCTGTGGTGAAATAACGGAGTTCAGGAGAGGATGGATCTTAAGTGCTGGGGAGAACGAGGGTCCTAAAGAAACCACCAGAGGTGAGGCATCTGGTTTGTATCTCCGTGACAGCATGAGCTATGTGGATGTATTTCAAAACACAAACTGTATGCTCTACCTATTCATCTGCTTCTTGTAAATGTGACCTTTAAAACTGAACTATTCTCACAAATTGTCCTCTGACCTCCACACACATGCTGTGGTGTGCCTGCACGTACGAGCACACATGCACACACACACACACACACACACACACACACACACACAAAGAGAGAGATGAATGGATGTGTGGGTAAATGAGTGGATGAATGTAATTTAAAAAACTATAGCAAATAGTGAGCTAAGTTAAAATTGATGGGTGTGCTGATCTATTGGGGTGATAGGCTCTGAGGTTTGCAATTTTGAAGGGAATCTAAGAATAAAGTAAATTGACATATATGGAAATTTGATTTGTTTTTAAAGCAAAATATTGACAATTGTAGAGATTTAGGTGGTTGATCTTCATGACAGTTCTGCTTTTCTCTGTGCTTAGAAAATTTCCAACAACATGTTGAGAGGGATGAAATTACAGTTTAAAAAATTTAAACTATTTGGCTCTCACCATGTTGTAAGCCCAGTCAGAATGATAAAGTCATGTGACTAGTTGGTGCCCCTAGAATATTCTTAAACAGTGTTTTGCAAAGCACTGTGGGAAACCATTGCATTGGCTAAAATACCTTTCCTTTAATCTGTGCCATACACATGGAGTTTATTTTAAGATATAAGTTTGAAAACAATGTCCTATTTAAAACAGTCCTGCTTCTGGACACCAGGAGCTGGAGCTGGCTGCTCTTTGCTGGGCACCATAGGCCCAGCAGCACCTGCATGGTTGTACTTTCTCAACCCTGGTCTTAAAGCCTCCAAATTACTTCCTGTATCATTGCCCCCAGCACATTTATAGTCTGTAGACACATCAGAATTCAGAACCAAGAGCCTTACCCATGCTCCTCCACTGAGCCACATTCTCAGCCCTATAGCCCAAAGTTCTCAAATGCTGAACATGTTGAGAGAAGTAATTATCATCTCATTTTGTCCATCCAGCTCAGTTCTCATGGAAAGAATGAAGAGTTGTGATGAGCTAACAGCTTTGGGTGCTTAGAAAGGAGAGGGATGGTTAGTCTGGTCATGCCCTCTTTTATACATGTGGCTTAGGTATCATCTACTGACCACTGCAAGGGAGTCAGGTGCTTCTATGATTTTTTTAGACAGGATTTCTCTGTGAAGCTTTGCAGACCAGGCTGGCCTCCAACACACAGAGATCCTCCTGTCTCTGCCTCCTGATTGCTGGGTTTAAAGGCATGTGCCACCACTGCCCGACTAGCTTCTAGGATCTTTAAAAAAAAATCGAATAAAAAAAAAAATCCCTATACGTTAAATCGATACTGAAACTTGCACTGAGTGGCAAAGCATTGAGGAATATCATTTTTCAGACTTTTCTCTCACTTCTGGGGGAACTGGCCTGAGAAAGGGGTAAGTGTCAGATAGCACCCCACTTTGCCTAGACACTCGGCTGTCTGTCACTTTGTTTTCTTCGAAGAATGTAGGGATGGAAAGTGAATGGGGGGTGAGCAAGAACAGATGTCTAATATCATTAAAGCTGGCTCCAAAAGAAGCCAGATCTCAGTTTGGGATATTAATGCTCTATTTATCTTTAAGCACAGATGGATATTTTTATTGGTATTACTTTGTTTATCTGGTTTCAAGAAAGGTTAGTTCAAGGGGCAGATGCCTGTGTTATGGGAGCACATTCCTGGGAGGGAGTGGGAGTAGGGGGCAAGCTCCTTGTGAAGCTTTAATTAAGAAAGCCAAAGTTAGAGACGCTGGCAGTTCTTGCCTAGTCTAATGAAGCCAGTTGCAACAAAAAGGCAAGCAGGATATTGATATGCTTCGGCTTCCCCACCTCTCCTCCTCCCCATCTGAAGAGAGAAACGACACTCTACTGCCTCCTTCCTCCATGGAAAATGGGCCAGATAAATCCCAAGTTCTCCAAAAAGAGATAGCTCCTGAAGAGTTGGCAGTCATCTAAGCTGACCACAGCAAGAGACCCAGCATCAATGTTCTGGTTCTGAGCATGTGGGCCTTCTAGAAGCTTCCAGGCAAAGCAATTTCCATATGGCTTCTTCCAGCTTTCTGGTTTTTATTATATGAAAGCCTGGTATTCTAGGGGAAGGCCCAGTGTGTCCACAATTGTTACCACTCTGTTTTATTAACTGGAAATTATCTCTAATTAGGTCACGCTTTTTGAAGGAGTTAAATGGGATTGTTGACACACAGGCCCAAGAAATTCCTTTCTGGAATAGATTAGGCATAGCCGTGGTGCTGCCTGGAATACCCACAGTATCTCCTGGAGTACCCACAGTACTGCCTGGAGTGAGTACCCATGCTACCACATGGAGTACATAGGGTACTGCCTGGAGTACACACAGGACCATCTGGAGTGAGTACCCATGGTGCTGCCTGTCCTCCCTTGGGAATAACTCCTAACACAGCCTTCAGTGGATGCATCTCCACTCAGTAGCAAATTCCTTGTTCACCATCTTGTTTCCCCTGATTTCTTCCTGGATGCCAGAAATGTGAGTGTGTGTGGATGAGGAAAACAGCACAGGCTTCAAAATCTGAAAATCTGAGCTTGAGAGTTAGTCGTGTCACATGCCCCCATAACAAGGCCACACATTTACCCATGCTCTGTCACACTGTCCTGTAAATAAGGTAAAAATCATTGCTTCTGCTCACCCCATCTCACAGAGTTGCTTCTTCTAGAACAATGTCTCTGTCTGTAGGACATCATTTTCTCCCTTGATGCTATCTGACTCTTAGTTTCTTCCCCTAACTCCCATTGTCATTGTATTCCTTACTTTTGTGTCACTGTGACCCTCACTCCAGACAAAAGCAACTGAAGGAGGAAGAGTTTATTTTGGACCAAAGGTTTCATTGATCATGACAGGGGTGACACGGTTGATAAGCCCAGTCCACAGCCATAGAAGAGGTCGTTTTCAGCATAGCAAATCAAGAACTTAGAAGACTGGAAGGAAGCACCTGGGGGTTACACATCCCAAGGACCTGATGTAGAGTCCTATTGTAATTGTCCATAACTTCCCCAAATAGTGCCATCATCTAGGACCAAGTATTTAAGAGAGGAGCCTATGTTGAACATACCAGATTAGATGTTAATATCTGTCTCCCAAGGCAGCATCTTTCCTCTATTTACAAAATCCCTGCTTTCCTCCCACTCCCCATTCTCATGTACCACACAATGATCCTGGTGAGCCCACCTGCTTTACACCCTTCTGCTCTAAGACTGCCAGTGGCTTCAAAATTAGCATATCAGATTAGCATATTGTGATACATACAAATAAAGCACACACACATGCCATTTGGTAGCCTAGGATACCACGTGTGTAGACTCTCACCCTTTTTTCCCCATGACTGCCCCAAATATCTCCCCTTAAACAAGGTATGCCTCCCCTTGTGGGGACCTTGCTCCCACTGTTTCTTCATCCTAGAATAAGTTCCTTTCTCTCCCTCTGCAGGCTCAACCCTGACCCACCTACAGAACACAGCCCTCATCTTTACTTCATTACCTATTTATCTATCCAATGCCTGCATCCCTCTCTCATTGCACTTACTTTCAATTCCCTTGCTATATATTTATTTATTGTGTAGTTAGTAGAATAGTGCCCTTGATGGCAAATCTCGTATCTCATTTGTCTTTTTTGCCCCTGAGCATGTAAGGTAGCATAGAGACTCAATAAGTACCCTTGACTGTAGAGTGGACATGTCAAGACATGCTTTGCCTTTCTGATGCAGGAAGGATTGAAGGACCTTCTGGAAAATAACACAGCCAGCCTGAGGGAGCGAAGGTGAGGTAGCAAAGCTTGGCCCCATAACAAAGCCTTAGTCATGGCAGCAAGGGCTTGGGTTTAGAGCATAATGCTTGTCTTTCAGCTTTGTCTGCCCACCCAAGAGCTGTTTACTGTTTTAAAAAAAATCTAGAAGGTTTTGGAACACAAACAGCACAATTTTAAGGTCCCTGTGAAAACACTAGGATGGAAAGCCAGCTCTTTCCTGATGGGACCAATGTGACATGCTCCTGACTCTTCACTGGCTCCATAGAACACAGGCTGTTGCTTGGACACTTTAAGGACACAGCTCAGGAAGCTTCAGCAGGAGCAGTGGGAGGTGGAAAAAATTAACACGGATGAGATACCAGACCTGACAATTAATTAGTGTACATGGGGGGGTGTCCCTCTGGAGACCCCTAGAAGTCATCTGTGGAGAGTAAGAAATTACAGAGCCTAGGGTGCCTTTGAGATCAGGTAGATAACTGTACAAAGAGCAGGCAGATCACATGGCTTTGGTGGGGAGACAAGAGAAAGGGGCTATGCACACAAAGGGGTTTCACAGCCCGTCCAGTCATGGGTTGGGGTCGTTACTGTTAATTGGTTCTGCAGGTTTCTTCTGGTTCTGTAAACACGGTTGCACAATCTTGGAGTCTTGTCAGTGTAGAATGAAACTGTCTCCCAGGACCTTCCTCCCCTCTTCCATCCAATTGTCTTTTTTAATCCCATCATTTTCTGCTTATGGGTTACATCTATTTCATCATCTCTCCGTGGCTGTTATACATAGGTGTATTGAGCCAAGGGGACACATGTCACTCGCCCCAGAGCCTTCTGTTTGTCATTGTAAAGACTGGCTATCAGATGGGAGCAAGGGGAAAATATGATCTATGCCCCTGGAGTTTGGCGACTGGTTGAAGTGGTAGAAAAGGAGATGAGGGGAATGGGCAAGATAGACTAGCCTGCCTAGCCACTCTCCATTTCTCATGCCTGATGATTATTAAGTATGGTCCTGCATTGACACAATTTGCTAGCTTTATGAGTAGGCGAATTGCGCTTAGTCTTCTTGGCATTTTTAGATGCAAATGAAAAATCTCCCGACTCTCTGAGCCAGAAGCAAGAAAGATAAATAACACCAGGAAGCTAGTCGTTGCCCGTCTGTCATGAAATTTCATTAGTTTTGACAGTCTACACAACATAAGCAATGGATAAATGCTAACTCGACTTCCGCGCCTGTCCATTCCCGTAAGTCATCAGCACAGCACAGTCCAGAAGAGGTGACACTGGAAGGAGTGCCTGTCTGGATAAAGGGACACTGACTACTGGAGATTTAAGAGTGCATGAAGTAAATGCAGTCATAGTGGGAAAGACCAGGGCAAAAACCACGTGGGGATAGGAAAGGCAAACTTGGACTTAGTTGGATAAACAGTAGTGGCAAGTTGTCTCGTTGACCGTGGAATAGTATGGGCTTTCCATTCTCAGGAATGGGGGGCAGTGTGGAGGCTGAATGAAGGGAAAAATCTCTACCTTCCTTATACAGCTCATGGTAAAGTTGATAAATTGGACAGGATTTGCTCACATACATGTAGGAAGGGAAATAACCATGATAGCTCAATGATGTCAGGGTGACAAGGGTAGTCTAGGTTTCATGAGCCAAAGGCTGTATGAAAGAGACCCACTAGGATAAGAAAGGCCTTTGATGTGGTCCTGGGATGGCAAACTCTGAATACTCCAAGGCGTATACAAGAACCATCTCCAGAGAGAGTTACCAAGCCCAAGGAATTGTCTATCCAGGGTAAGGAGAAAATTCACAGAGAATGATTTGGCATAGGGGAATGGGTCTGAGCCAGAGCAAGGCCAGAGGAATGCTTCCCATAGGTGTGCTAGGGCTTGAGGGGTCTGATGTCTGTGGTGGGTAGGATACAAGGACATCTGCACACACTCATCTGTTCAAAGTACAGTGACCTATAGGAGAGAAGTGGGCATCATGCTAAAGATCAGCTGAAGTGAGCAGATAGAGAGGGTGCTCTGTAGAGCAGAGAATGCAGTAAAGACAAGAGGGGTGGGGCAATGGAGACCTACCATCTCCCTACAAGAGAAGCAAGGCACACAACAGGGACAGAAAGGAACAAAAAATAGAGCACATGCTGCTGGACGGGCCTAGAGGAGTCAAAGTGAACACAGTTCCAACTGCAGAGACAGATGCAGAAATAGTCAGACATGCACACACACTCCCTTCCTGTATCCACCTGGAACAAATGAGCAAGACACTAGCAATGATAAGCACACCCTTCTTTTTCAAGGTGTGGCAGATAGCATAAAGCCTAGAGATGTGTGTGACATCATTACCATCACAAAGACAGAGGCTGTCTAGGAATGAGACTGACACAGAAAGGAAAGAACCTCTGGATCCAGCTCTGCCTGAAACTCACTTCTATACAAAGGAGGATTTTTTTACTTCTCTCTCTCACCCCGCCCTTTCTTATGTTTATTTTTTTCTTTCCTTCTCTAAGCCAAGGTGAATTGAGTTCTTGTCACTTGAAGCAGACAGCCTTAAAGTTATTTATATTCTCAACAAACTAATGACTGCCTTTAACCGATAACAACCTCAAATAGTAAGATGGATCCAAGGCATCCTGGTTTTTTTCTTAAGGTGTTGCATTTCTTATTCACTTAACAAGTGTCACCAGGCAGTGGTGACACATGTTTCTAATCCTAGCACTCAGGAGGCAGAGTCAGGCTGATCTCTGTGAGCTGGAGGCCAACCTGGTCTACGTAGCGAGTTCCAGGACAGCCAGGGATACAGAGAAACCCTGTCTCCAAAAACCTAAATAAACAAGCAAACAAGCGTCGATTGTATATCTATAATTTGCCAAGTGCTACGCTAAGCTCTTGGGAAACATCAGCAAAACAAGCTGGATAGGAATCCATATTCTAATACAGCAAGGCGACAACACACAAGCGCAAACAATAGCAGCAACCAAATAAGAGGAAGAGTACAGGTGCTTTGAGAAAGGTGGAAGAGCAGAAAGCAGAGCATGTCCTTGGCTGGCAGTCCAGTGCAAAGGTAGACTGTAAGATCTCAGAGAGCATAAACAAAATACAACATAGTGAAAAAGTTTCATCTACCCCAAGACTTAAAAGGCATTAGATATATCAGAGGCAGAGCTTCCTGGAGAGAAGAATCTAGGCAAAGACATGAGGCAGAGGCCTGTCTGGTTATCTGCACATTAGCAGGCTTGGGGGCCATTGACAATGGACCGCCATCATGATCCACTTTGGATCCCTCTTGCTTCTCTGCTAGAAGAGAAACTTCACAATTGCCCCCACTCCAGGCTTTAAAATGCTGTATGAGGTTAAAGGAAAGTTAATTCCTCCTGGTCAAAAAAATGTATCTGAGGTCTACCTCTGGTCCCAGGTGAAGATGGGAAGATGGGACATGCTGATCTACTAATCCTGCTGGACTTTGGCCAGAGACCACTCCCCAGGAAGGCTGATTCACCTAAAGACAAGCTTGGGAATAATTACTCTCTAATGGGATTGTGTAGTTAACCCTCCCAGAATCCCTTGTTCACAGAGCTACACCACACAACAGTACTAAGCTTGTCCCACTCATTCTTCTGAGTTCCTACACTAGAGAGACTCTTTTCTTTCCTTCTTTCTATCATGCTTCCTTTGAGATACTGGTCTAATGCCTAAACATGCTTCTCCTCCCTCTTTCCATGCAGCTGCTTGCTGGCTTTCTCCGACTCTAACTTAAAAGTCATTTCTCCCTACCCCTTCTCCATCTCCCCGTTCCTGGCAGCTGCCAAGATCTCTAGCTTCCCTGTCCTGTTGTTTTTCTCTGAGCAGTAATAAAATTGTACTTCAGCTTCTTCCCAAGTTTGTTTCTAAATTCTTTTATTAATGAGACTACCAATGCACAAATGATTTTCCCAACAACAATGGTGGGCTCACTATGGGCAGGTCGGAGTAGTGGGTAAGGATATTATAGGTATTTGAAAATGTCTGACATGACTAAGGATGAAAAGATTCATCCACATACCATTTTCGGCCCCAAGGTACTGGCCTTGGGTAGTCAACGAATAGATGAAGAAGCTGAGTTGGGGAAGCAAGAGAATAGAGCAGTGACACCAGGAATCAATATGATTCTGGAGTTTTTTGCCTCATCCACAAGAGTGACAAAATCCCCATCAGCTAAACAATCAAGGCCACACCACACCTGAAGAACTCTGGAGGTAGAAAGTCAGAGCTCTGGGCAATGCATGGACTGTCTCTGACTCATCTACATGGAGATTTGAGAATCCATTACAAGCTAAAATCTGATGTTGTAATAATAAACTGGAATGGTGGTTTTATTCCTTTTTTTTTTTTTTTTTTTTTTTTGCACATTTTTACAGAACTTGCTGATATGTAATGGTTTGTCGGGGCAATGGTGTCTCCATTCAGGATTGTCCAGCCCCTGCAGTTGCCAAGGGTTTCCAGAGCCTCATAGAGTAGGTCCCATGGTAAGGGAGGTGTGTCTCTGCCTTGTTAGTCTGTCTCAGGCTATGCTGCACCACTCCAAGTGACCCTGAGATTGCGTCAGAAATATTTTTATGATAGCATGGAAGCATTGTGAGCATATTCTCATTGGTGTTCTCTCTTGATGGCATGATAGAATTTTCCAGAAGCTATGTAACCAATGCTATAGCAGCAGATTGAATGCAGGGGCATCTGGCAGGACCCTGTTGCCTTTTACTAAACTGATATGAAAAGAAATTTTCCTAGCTGTGGCCAAGGCTGAAAGTGTTTGCATTGGTAAATATGCTTATTGTAGAAGCTGTTTGTATGAACATGGGAGGGGCCACTATTGCTCTTTTACATCAGCTAATAACATTTACATGTAGCATCAGTATATTGAAGGCACATGCGCACACTCGTTTAAGGGACCCTCAATAATATTTAAGAGTATAAGTTGATTGGAAAGGCCACAGGTGTGAGGGCCACTCTACCCAGCATTGTGTCTATGAGATCCTCAGTAGGATGCCAGGTTCCAGGCCCTCCAAACCCTTCATTTCCTGTCCCTGCTTCATCAACAAGTGTCTCACAAGTGTACAGGCATCATCAGCTGCACAATGAATAAGCTTCAAGGGAGGACAGGTCTCCTCTCAGATGAGTGTTCGACTTTGGAGAAATGAAAGACTTGCTGCCTTCTCAGGGAAGGGAACTAAGGAAAATTAACCTGGTTTATTTCACAATCAGCTCCAGAGGGGATCTGCAACCAATTGCCTTTTGTAAAGTTAAATTAGGGGATGAAATGAACCCCTCACAAACACGGAAACAATTAGTCATAAATTTTGCCCAACAAACCCCAAGTGCATCAAGCTTGTTAATTTGGTAAAACGATAAGTAAAGCAATATTGACTGGAAACAAATACAAATTCATGCCAAAACATGTCTTCCATCCTGCATGCTACATGGTGTTCAGAGTCTTTCTTGTTGATTTCAGAATATATACCTGTAGCCTTTTAAAGTTTCTAGCTAGTATCTTTATTTACAACTATCTTGGTCATTAAAAGTAATCCTTCTGCAGGGTGATGTCACATTCCTTTCAAGAAAAGAACTAAGAGGAAACCCCTCCTCCCCAAACAATAAACAAAACCCACCCACACAGCAATCACTCCTCAAATGCCACTGTTAAATAATGAAAAGTTCAGTTTCAACACAGAGGATTTATGATTCAAAATAGCAGTTAACAATGCATGCTGTAGGTTTTTCCCGATTTTAGATAAAATACAAAAGGTAGGAAAGAAGCATCTTACAAAAGAAATCCACTCTTTCCTGAGTAAAAAAATAGAGCTACAACTTAACATCAGAACCTGATAGAAATTAGGGTCATCGAGGCAGCTCTGGTGTAAAGGAACTTGCTCCAAGGTGATAACCCAAGTTTGATTCCCAGGACTCAGAAGGTGGATGGAAAGAACTGATTCCTAAGAGCTGTATACACACACACACACACACACACACACACACACACACACACACACACATACATAAAGAGAGAGAGGATAAAAAAATAAATACATGTAATCTGAAGTTTCTTTTAAAAAGAAAGAAAAAATCTGAGATGAATGACAATTTGCATTTGAAAGAAATGCAAAATGAAATTTGAAAAAAATCAATAAGAAAAGAAGAATCTTGCCTATTAAGCAGATATCAACTTAAATTTCAGGCACATCATGACCATAAAGGTGAATTGGTTGAAAATATAAAATTGCATCTTATACTGCTTAAAAGAAACTCAAATACATTACAGTGGCATGCAGAAGAAACAGAAGACGTCCCAGTGTAAAAGCAATGCCTCAGAAGGAATGGATATCAAAAACAGAAGATCCCACACCACTCCACATCCAGGGTGTAAATCGATATGACTCTTCAGTCATACAGTTTAGCAACATGCATCGGCTACATGTATACCTTTATAATTTCATATACATATTAACCTAGCAATTTTATTTTAGAGACATCACCCCCCCAGTTTCATAATCAAAAGTGTTCCACATTTATGAGAAAAATATGGAGAAAGATTTTCTTACAAGCATGAATGCCATAATCTTAGAAAACATCTTTGTCTTTGAAAGTCAGAGATGTGACCCACTAGCCAACAAGGCGTCATGTCCTTTTCCAAGGAATTCCATATGAGTTCCAAGAAGAGACCCTGCCTCAGCTTGGCCCAGCCCTTGTCACAGAGAGACAGCCTTCTCTATTCTCAAATAATTTGTGGTGAGACGATTGAGTCTTCCGCATGTGCCCCAAATATTTTCCAGTACCACTGCAGGCTTCTCTCCATGGGATCATTGCCTTTGCTGTCTATCCAGAACTCCCAGCTTGTACAATGATGGTTCTGTGAATTGTTAAGCACAGCCAACATACACGCATACATGCCTCCGTGGACACACAGAGAGAAAAGAGACCCATCTATACAGTCAAAGGTAACTAAAGTAGGAATGATCTTTTGAATTTGAATGATTATGAGCCTTATATGAGCCTTAATGTTCATGCATATGTGTGTTTCCTAGCCGTGTCTTCCAAAGATAATTAAAAATACAAGCATTTTAAAAAAAAAAAATGGTGAGCAGAACTCCCAGACCTTAGTGTCTAGACTGTATTACTCTTACAATGGAAGCCAGCAGTCCAAAGCGAGGCAGAACAGGAAACCTACATCAGGAACCTGAAAATCTGTAAGTCAGAAAGCAAAGGCCTATTTGGACTAATTGGGTTGTGCTAAAAGGCCCCAGAAATCACCTGATGAAACTGTAATGGCCATTTTTTAGTGCAACTTGAGTGTCAAAGAGAATAATAACTATATTTGACCAAATAAAAATTCAAGATTCTGTAGTGATATCAAGGAAAAAAAGAAAAGGAAATTTACTTGTGGCTTAGTTGATAAGCTATGAAGAAAAACAAAACTCAAGTCGGCAGCAATATCTAACAGAGAGAGGGAATGCAGACAGCCTTCTTATCTGCATGTTTTATGGTGGTTTCTGTATGTGTCTGACTGCTTGGTGACTAAAACAAAACACTGATATCTTAAATCTGCCGCCAAACAAATGATCCCACAAAGGAACTATAGGGATGAAAGATGAGAACCCCAGGTGACTCTCACTTCTCTTCGAATTCTCTACAACAATCATACATCACTCTGAGGGCACGAAGCTGCAGTCTTCAGCCACTACCCACACTCAGAAACACCACGCATGCTTACATCTCTGCCCATCCCAATTTCAGCAGCCACACCTCCATTTCTTTCTCACATTCATCCTTTTGCTTTTCTTCCTTCTTTCCTTCCTTCTTTCCTCCTTTCCTTCCTTCCTTTTGTCTGTCCTTCCTTCCTTTCTTCTTTCCTTCCTTCCTTTTTTTCTAGGAAGAGATTGTAGAAAATAAAATTAGTTACAAATTGGGTAGGCCCAGTACAATGCTTTGACAAGGCACTTGAAATACTTTATCCAGACCCGAATTTCATGGAAGGCAGGAAAATCTGATGCTGGACCATAAAACAATGAGCCAAGTTGTTGCCATTGCTGATATTTTCTGTACCAAGACTACACCAAATCCCTGGAGTCCTTCCACTCTGGTGGCATCCTCCGTACGGATCCTCCACAGCAGAAGTCTCTGAGCTAGAAGAGCAAATTTCAGTTTTGGAAACAACCAAACTTATTCAAAATGAAGTGTGGTGAATAAGGTTGTTAGCCAAGAAGGAAACAGTGCATTGATTTAAAATGGGGTGCAATTGTGAGTAGTAAGATAGAAGACACACACTGGCTCAGAAGTCATCCCCAAGTGGGGACACTTTGTGCCCCTTAAGCAAGTGAGTCTTCACTCACCATTCTCATCCCCTCACCATTCCTCTCTCCAAAAGAGGATGTAACATCACTCATGTCCACACTATCTTCCCACTCAGGGATTGTGCTCTCGCAGTACAGACACTGTCCACCTCAGTGCAGGAAAGTATTTGAGAGTCTCTATAATCTCTGCTAGGACTTGAGTCCAACCACCCTCTGTAGGCAATGACTTCACTTTGTATTTTAATTTGCTGATGGCCAGATAAGTAGCAGGTCTCTGAAGCAGACACAGGAGAACACCAGCCCCCTTCAGACCAGAATGCCACAGTGCCACTCTCTGTTAAAAGACCAGAGCTCTTGAATGCATCTGGGATGATCAGAGAAACCAGAAGGCCCCGGGAACCATCTGTGTGCTCAGGAAACCCTTAGAAGTAGAACACCATGACAACATAGATAGATGAACACTGGATAGGTAAAGCCCCGCCTACAGGTCCGCTTGAGCTTTGGCAACAGAATGATGTTCTCAACAACAAAATAGGAAAGATGAGAGAGGGCAGGAGAAGGTAAGGCCGTGTTAACTGCCTCTTTCCCTGACTGGGCTCAGTATGTGCTGCGGATTCTCCCTCGGGCAATCGGTATTAACAGCAAAGGCTCCCTTTTTTGTCAAGCTTAGTTTATAAACACAGCTATTTGCTATTACATGAGAGTCTAAATCACATTACTCTAAACACAGACTTACTCTGTGCACAGGGCAAAGGGTGGGGTGCAGGGAGGGGGAGAAGTAAGAGTGGAAGGGAACGCCCAGGAAAAACACCCTGAAGAAACCAAACACAGCCTCTCCCTCCACAACCAAGGTCTTCAAAAAACCTCAGTGGTCACTTCCATTTAATCAACATGCATGTTTTTCGTCCCTTGAGCAAACGTCCGGCCAGCAGGTACCAGGCGAATATATCAGTAGTGCAGAAGTGAATGGAGCATCATCACTTCTTCAAGGACCGTGCACATGTGGCCATAAGACCCTCAAACATAAAGTATGGCTGTGGCTGCTGGAATAGACAGGAAGGCTATGAAAATGTTGACCTTTGAGTTAGTTCTACAAGGAATTTTATTGTTTGGGTAAAACAGGAAACGTGGAGATTGCTTTAAGAAAACAGCCACAGAGTCCAGCTCTGGAGCACAGGAGTGAATTAGGGCCATCACATAGCATAAGCTAACATTTGACTGATGGTGGACCATATACACCATACTGCCCTGACATTTTTCCAGTGCTGGACCATATATATCATACTGCCCTCATGAGAGTATGTCTTCCAGTGATGGCAAAATCATCTTAGTTGATGGAAATGCACCCTGTAATATTCACACCACAATCAGCCATGCATTTCTCAGAAGGTATTCCTTTTATTGCATGACAGTATTCACTATATATATATATATATATATATTATTTATATATATATATATATATATATATATGATGTCCCAATGTATACACTGTACTCTGCTGCCTTTCAAAGCAAAAGGGGGGAACCTAATAAAACAAACTTGGTCCAAATTGCTAAAGTGTTTAGAAATGAAAAAATAGATGAGCTAAAGTATTTGAGAATGGGATACATAAAACAGAGATAAGTAGGATAAGTAAACTGATGACATTACCGCCAAATATCATTTAAAAGACCGTGGGGCCAGTCCAAAGCATTCTGTGATTTGTGACCTAAAGGGCAGGGTTGAGTGAAACATATAGAGAAAGGGAAATACAGGCAATCCTGCCCTTTAGGTCAAAAGAGAAATTTGGAGTGATAGAAGATGTTATTCTGTAAATATGTTTCTCATACTGGTTAATGAATAAAGCACTGTTGGCCAATAGGAAAGCAAGATAGGCAGGGCTAGGAGACAAGGAGGAGAGAGGAAGTAGGAAGGAGGAGTCAACATGGAGAGCCTGGAGAGGTAGAGCACAAGCCACTCTGGCTGGTAAAATGAGCCACGTGGAAATACTTAGAATAGTAGAAATGGGTTAATCATTAAGACAGAGCTAGCCGGTAAGAAACTATTGACTGGCCAACAGCCTTATATCAAATACAGAGTCTCTGTGTGTTATTTGGGGCTGGCGCAGTGGTAGGACCAGGCAGGCTGGCGGAAAACAACTAGCTACAATGGAGTTTGAGTTGATGATCTTTATTGCCACTAGTTTCCAAGATCAGGGACAGAGCAAGTAATTTGGAGACTGAGGACAGAACAAGCAATTCATAATGAATTAACACAGCAAGAAAACAGAGAAGCCCTAGACCCAGTGAGAAAGGAAGGAAAATGGTTGGCAAGTACATCTGGCCATGCATTTACTGTCTTCAGTCCCATCCCAGACCAAGCACTATCCCTAACCTGAAAACTCAGAACCCAAAGTCTCCATGTTCTGAAACTGGCTGAATGCCACTAGATACTATTAGTGCAAAATTCCACACCATTAAATTTGTACTCATATTTACACTCATACAAAAAAGTATTTAAATAACATAAAAAGATGCAACTATGCTAGGTAGGTAAATCATATACAAAATATAAATAAATTTCATGCTGGATTTGGGACCTAATTCCAAGATCAATCTCTCTCTCCCACCCCTCTCACTCCCTCCTGTGTGTGTGTGTGTGTGTGTGTGTGTGTGTGTGTGTGTGTGTGTGTAAAATTTTAAAATCTGAAAACAATCTGAAACCTGAAACCTGAAACATGCCTGACTCAGAATTTCAGATCAGTGATGCTTAGATCTGTGTGGCAGTTCCTGTCCCCTCTTGTCATTTCCTTAATGCTGTCAGTAGTGTTTGTTTAGTTCTGTCTTGCTCTGCATTCTTCTTTCTATCTAAAACATATGGTTGTATCTAATGACGATGCTTCTGTTCTCAGCCCATTCACCCACCAACTAACTTCTTAAGAGTCCCCATGGGGAAGGCAACCAGAAGACACACCCAACTTTTAAAACCCAATAGAATAGTGCAATTTTAGTAATTGTTTATCAAGTGAATCTCTATCTAATTCGTGGGTAAGAAACAAGTAGCAGGAAGCCCTTATGGACAAAGACTGACATCATATAACTATTAGTCTCTGGAGCCAAGCTTCTAACCCAGACAGGAGAGTTCATCCGTTCTGCCTCACTTGCCTGTGTGTTTCAAAGATGTTCTCACTCTGCTTCTTCTACGCTGCTGTGTGCTTCTCTGTATATACTCAAATTCCCATGCCCCTCACTTGGCATTCAGCAATCCTTCTCCATATTTAGTAAGACAATGCAAACATTTTTCCCTTGTCCAGCATAAATATCTTATGAACATCTCTGGAGCCGAATAATATGGAGCATTTTTCATTCTGGAGGTTGTTTTATTTGTTTGTTGTTGGGGTGTTTTTTAGAGGGAGTGAGACAGGGCCTTACTGTGTAGCACAATCTAGCCCAGAGCTGTTTGTCTTCCTGTTCCACCCTCCTGAGTAATGGCTTCTCAGTGTGCGCCATGGTACGTGAGTTATCTTCATTTGTAGGTTGGGAACTTTCAGTGTGTTTCCACATCTCTGGAGCCTGCAGACATCTTGGGTTTGGTGCGCCCTCTTTTTCTGAACCTTTGTTTCATACATGAGATCTGGGTGCCTGGATTATTATATCCTTACTTATAAGAACCAGAAAACTGTTCCCAGAGACTCACATAACACATGGATTGCACAATGAGAAGATGAGTGAGGAAAGCTAGCTAAATTCTATGCTCCATTGTGTCCAACATATATCAGAACACACACACACACACACACACACACACACACACACACACACACACACACAGACAAAGGAGTGACCTAATTCCTTTCAAACACCAGTTATCATCTTTATACTTTGGCCCTAGACATTTTTTCTCTATTGGCAATAAAATCTCATGTTAGCCTTCTATGTAATTAGCTAATTATCTTCTGTAATGAGCAACTTCCCTTACTTCTAGTCAAAATCTACAGAAGTTGTGGTCTTTCAGAGGCTTTTGAAGACTTGAGTCAGACGAACAATCCTCTGACACTGATACGAAAAGTTGGAATGTTCTCTGCTGATCATCAGTGTATTGAGTATACAGTATACCAGAAAATGTGGCCACTATGGCATGAGATTTATCTTAACCCTGAGAAAATCTGGATAAGAGTGGCTTGTGAATGTGTGTGTGTGTTCTGATGCATCTGGACACTATGGAGTGTGAGTTCTAGCCAGCTTCCTCTCAGCAATCCATGTACGATATGGGTCTCAGAAAGAGGATATAGGATACCAAGGATGAATTTGTTAGGTGAGACCACAAAAACAAGTCAGACAGAAGGGGTTCAGACCACAAGAGCCTGAAGAATGTTTTCTGTGGGTGAAAATAACCCAGAAAGAGTGTCACAGGATTAGGACCTCAACAAAGAAACAGTTAAATTTCAGCTTGGTGAGTGTGTGGCTTAAACACTGATTTTCCGGTTGCTTTCCTGGCATGCGCTCCTCCCAGCTCCAAACAGCTAACCCTAAAGAGGTCATGCAACCATCTCCCAGGATACCATGGTTATGGAACCCTGTCTAATATTGGCTGATATTTTCAATTGTTTGTGCTGATTTAGTTTGTTGCTTGTCTGTCTCTTGTAAAACGGGAGCTCCATAGAGCAGATGTGCTCTGTCCTACAACATCTTCAGATCCTTGAAGACTGTGGGACGATAAAGAAATGTTGGGTGGTAATCCTAAACATGAAAATGGGGTCAGAGCAGCAGTAAAGAGCTAGGAGAGAGTAAGCCTGAAGTGTAGACAAAAGAGCAGTACAGGATGAGGGGGACACAAACACAACCAAGTAGCTCACAAAATACAAAACTGAAAAATCAAAACCTACTGATAGTTGCAGATGAAAACACACACACACAATCTCATAGCTATTGAAGAAACTCTAGCTAAAATAGTCAGTGATAAAGCTGCCACCATTTAGAATGGACTTTCAAAGCTGAGAATGGGTGCTATTTCTCAAGCTCAGCACTATTTCTGGTGGGGGTGGGGGTGGGGGTGGGTGGGGTGGGGGTGGCCTGCTTCCAATCCTGGGTAATCGATCACTTGACCCAGCAATTCTTCACTTAGAATTTATTTTAGCAAATAATTAGGCAAAATCGCGCCTCAGGAGCGTGAGTCTCAGGACTGTTTATAAAAGTGAAAAATTGAAAACTGCATAAATGTGTCACGATGGGCAATTAGTTTAATGGATTATGGTGTGTTCGCGCAATCGGTTGGTATGCATCCATTAAATAGGTTGTTTTAGGCATGAAAGATGTTCATGATGCATTACTCAGAGAGGAGAAAAATCATTTAAAGAACAGTGGATGGAGTAAAGATCCATTTTCATCAAAACAAAACAAAAATCAAATGCATGAAAACAAAAATCAAATGCATGTTTTGGGAATAACTTAGATTTCCGGGACTCAGACGGTCAAATGAGAAGCACCTGGTGTATCCACCAGCTCAAGTGAAGTTTTTTAGTATAAACTCTAGAGCCAGGTTAGTAGTCTGTGTAAAAAAACTGAGGAAGGACTCTGAGATGATTATTAACTCTAGGGAAAACAGGAATCAAATGGCAAAAGAACAAAGCTTCAGTACACAGGGGCTGAGCTGTGGATAGTGTCTGCATGCCCTTGGAGGGCAAACACCGGACTGGGATATCACCAGAGAAACTTGGAACTACCCTTGGAGAAAAGTGTGTGTTTCAGTGAAGTTCGAGAAAGCTGAGTTCCCTCCTCCTGGAGAAAAAAAGCCAAAAAAAAAAAAAATAACGAGTAATGGAAACGCCAATAAAACAGTAATGCAATGCTATATCATGGGATTTACAAATGGGAAATAGCCATTTTTATTGCAAGTATATTGTAGAGATATCAGTAAACATGTACCCGTGCTGATTTGATGAAGATGAAAATTGATAGAAAAGTTGAAAATTTTCTCACAAATTATTTTGATGTTATGTTTAATTTGGACTCGGTTATATACCAACTATTACTTTATACAATTACAAAAAATTCCAAATTGATAGTAAACAGTGAAGTGAAGACTGGGGAGGATCTTCTTGATTGTTTTCATTTCTAGGGCAATGTTTACAAAGATAAAAAGGCTCAAGAAGCAAAGGCTTCCCCTCTAAAGGATGCAGAAGGCCCCTGATGAGTCAGACCAAATTACCAAGGCATGCCCCATGTCTGGCAGTTGGTCTGGCAGTTGCCCTGGCTACAGCTTCAGTACAAGAGAAGAAAGACATCAGGTTGGGGAGAGAAAATAGCATTGAGAGAAATGCTGGCACCTGGGGAGACGGGACAAGTGCTAAAGTGCATAAGCCTGGGAGCCTCAGTTCAGTCCTTCCATCAAAACACCAGGCAAGCACTTAGAATCCCAGTCTCAGCTAGGGGAGACAGATGGATCCCTAGAGTTTGCTGACCATCCAGGATGTCCTCATAAGTGAGTCACAAGTATTCACTGAGTCTCCTGGGTCCTAGTGAGAGACCCTGTCTCAAAATACAGGTTTGAGGGTTCCTGAGAAAGAACACATAGGTTGTCCTCTGGCCTTCACATGCATGTGAACATCCACACAGGAGACAGAAACACACACATGCATTCATGGACATACATGGACACATGGATAGACACACACACACACACACACACACACACGCATATACAGACAGACTGACAGATGAACACAGACACACACAGACACACACACCACACACACACAAACACACACACACACACACACACACACACACACACACAAGCACACACATGTATACACAGAAAGAAATGTTATGTCTGTTCAACAGGTCTTTCTCCTGCACAACAGGCACTGTATTGGACTCAAGTTACCAAGCTCTTGTCTGGGAACACTGTGAGAAATTTGAACACATGTGGCAAATGCTAAGATAAAAATGTGCACAAGGAATAGGCATCCTCCAGGACTAGTTTAAAGGAATTCTAGTTTAAAGGAGGCAAGATGAAGGAATAAGAAATGATGTATATGATCAAGCTATTAAGACAGATTTAAAACGTGGGGTCCTATCGAGAGAGAGACCTTGGCTGTAATCCCAGCTCGATCGTTTATGGAACCAGTAGCAACTTAATTTTTCTAAGCTTTATTTTTCCACTTGTCCTGTGGGGAGAGTAGTTGACATCCTCAAGGTTAAGAGAAATCGCATGCCTGGTGAATAGCTCGCACTGATAAACTGTTTCTCATTCTAATTATGTCCAAATATGACAATTGACATCATAAATAAAGGCTGAAGTTTTTTTTCTATAACTCATGCTGTGTGCGTGTGTGTGTGTGTGTGTGTGTGTGTGTGTGTGTGTGTGTGTGTGTGTGTGTGTGTTTCTGGGCACAACTGGGGGCTGGGTACACACAGAGCAGCTTACATGTAAAGATCAGAGGGCAATTCTGTAGAGTCCTTTCTTTCTACCTTTGTGTGGGCTCTGGGAATTGAACTTGGGTTCCCAGACTGCATAGAACGCTCCTTTATCTACTTCCCATCTCACTGGTCCTGATGGAGGAGTTTCACTGTTTCAGGACTAAGGAAACGGCTCTGCAGTGTTGGTGAACATATTACCCATCATTCTCTAAAGGAAAAGAACTGAGTGTGTGTGTGTGTGTGTGTGTGTGTGTGTGTGTGTGTGTGTGTGTGTGTGTACATGTGCATATGCACGCATGCTCGCATGGTGCGCTTGTGTGCATGTGTGTATTATTAGACTGATTTACAAGATGTGGTCCCAGTAGTCCAACAGTTTTGTCTTACAATGGCAAGGCCAAGAATTTGGGAGTTGTTCAATCCACAGGCTGATGACTCTGGAGTCTTAATCTGATGCTGGAGACTTGGAGAGCTGCTGGTTTTCTGTCTGTGTTGGAATTCTGAAGAAGTTTGATTTGATAACAGCTGCACAGCTGCAGCAACAGGATAGATGAACCTGCCAGCAAGAGTTAAGGAAGCAAGGTGAACAGCAAAAGCTTCTTCTTACAGGCCCTTTCATGTGGGCTGAGAGCAGATTTAAGGAGGGTCTTTCTGCTTCAAATATCCTGCTTAGCAAAGTCCTTCCCAGCAGCTTGGGTTTGCATTGATTACAATAGTCAAGTTGGCGATCAAGATTAGTCAGCAAAGTGAGTGAGAAAAAGATCTAAAACCATCTGTAGCATCTTTGATCAAGACATATCTGGACAAAGTCTGGAGTTGTAGAAAAAAATCAGAATAATAGAGTGTGGTATGTTCAGGAAGAGGAGTTTCAGATGTCTGTTTTTCATGCACCAGCGCTCTTCTGCAAGCACTGTATGGATGAGGGTACTGGAAGAGGAAGGAGCCTTGGGTACACATATGTCATAAAAAGGATACACACACACACACACACACACACACACACACACACACACCACCATATTGGCTTTACAAGATGTAAGTTCACATTATTAGTAAAGTAGAATTTCATGGTAGGCTCTGCTCTACAGTTGTGCTCAGGTCAGAAGGTAGACGTGAACTGAGTATCACAGAAATAGATCCACAACAGATGCCCAGTCCATGGGGGACTCAGCCAAGCCAGACTGCCTAGGAATTTGCCCCAATTTCTCCTAGTGTTGTTAACTAAGAGAGAACCAAGGACAGAAATCTGCCCACCACTCCCCACATGACAGTAAGGGAATTGTTTCAGCCATGACACTACTTAGAAAAATAGACTCCATCAATAAATAATTCTCCCAGAAGAACGCAGCAGCCTCACCCTGCGTGTTTGGAGTTTGTTTTATGAGGAGTTTGTGGCATGAGGTAGCCTTGAGGTAAACAGTGATGTGAAAATAGGTTTGGGCTGATGATGGGTCTGGGTTGTTCAAAGTCAACAAAACACCCCAGAGAGATTCTGCAATGACGCAGGCTGTCCAGACTCCCAAAGCAAAAGAAAGCCCCTTTATCATACAAAGTCACAAACAGTACAAGGAAAATATTCATTGTGCACACAAGTCAACAGAAAACACAAGCATAAAAACTAGAGTTTTGGGTGTATGCCCAACAGTGGTATTACAGGGTCTTGAGGTAGGTTGATCTCTAATTTTCCTGAAAAATCACAATACTGATTTCCACAGTGGCTATATTAGTTTTCACTCCCACCAGCAATGGAGAGTGTTCCCCTTTCTCCACATTCACTCCAGCATAAGCTGTCATTGGTGTTTTTTATCTTAGCCATTCTGATCAGTGTAACATGGAATCTCAGCATGTACTCACTCATAAATGGATACCAGATATAAATCTATATCCTACAATCAGCCTACAATCTATAATCCAAGCTAGTACTCTCTTCCAGAAACAGGTGGAAGATGCAAAAATCCACAACTAACCAATGGACCAAGCTCCTGGAGTACAATTCAAGTAAGGGAGGACCGATAATATGAACAAAGGAGTCAAGACCATGATAGGGAAACTCACAGACTCAACTGGCCCAAGCTAGTGAGAGATCTCTAATTCAGGTCTGACAAGGAGGGAACCTGCATAAGAACTAACTAGAGTTTCTTACTATAGGTGACAATGGTGTGACTGGGCCACTGGGCCACTGGCATTGGGTCCACAATCTAACACTCATGCACAAACAGACTTAGTGGAGCCCATTCTATATGGAAAGATACCTGGCCCAGCCTAGACACAGGGGTGTTGGGGATGAAGAGGTGCCTTGGTCCTGCCTCAACTAGATAATGGGACAGACTTAGTAGACTTTCTAGGGGAGGCCTTATCCTACAAGAAGCAGATGGGAGGAAGTGGATGCCTGGGGGGAGCGGGAGGAGAGGTGGGAGAAGGAACTGATATTGGGATGTAAAAAAATACATTAATAAAAATAAATAAAAACTAGAGCTCTTACGAAAATCCTCAATGATGAGGATTAACTGACACACTAATCTTTGAGTACAATAGTAAATCATTGGCCGTCATTGTTTTGTTTTGTTCAATTTTTGCAGTAGATGACGATTAATACAGTGACTTATAACTGGTCAAGATGTAGACAACCAGAGCCTTTAGAATGTTCAGTCATAAGCAGGACACCTGTATTACATTCCCTTCTTCTAAGGATCAGGAATCGGTTCGGAGAAGGGAGATAAAAGATCATAAGAACCAGAAGTGATGGATGACTACAAAGAAACTGCTTCCCCTCACAGCTGGGCAGATGCTTGTGTTTATGAACAGTAACTGTGACAGCATACACAAGACCTGTGCCAGCTAAAGCCAGGCCAAATCCAGTATGGAGATGGAGAGCTAGGGATGAAATCCCAGCTCTGACTAAGAAGTTGTTGGCAACTGAAAACAATTGGGAGAGGGAGAGATAGTTTTCTTTAAGGGTGCAACCAACCATGCTCCAATGAAGGCCACATAATCAAGAGGATATGGGTAGCATAAACTGTACTTGATGGGTAAAAAACAACAACAACAACACAAATGAGAACATAGAGTTAGGTGATAAGAAATGGGCATGGGGTGGTGGCATACCTGAGGGGATTGTGTGGAAGACACGAATATGATTAAAAGGCAGTCTAGGAAATTCTCAAAGAACTAATAAAAATGAGAGAATCATTTTAAAAGTAAACACTGCAGATCCCAAATACTGGGAAATCATCTGGAAAGGAGTACTGCATAACAGGTTTATGATGAGTGCATGGGATGCAGCAATAAAGAGGAGGGGAGGTGGGAGTCAAATCCACAGCCCAGCACTGGCCAGTACTACCCAGCGCTGCCCAGCACACAGCATGAAAGAGGAAGAAAACAGTGTAGAAGTGTTGAAGGGGAGTTAAAAGGCAGATTGGAGGTGGGGAGAAAATCTCACATAGACCTACCAAGACCTACAGGCTGAGATGAATGAAGGTGGTGGGAAGGGAATAATGTCTGGATTGACAATAATTGAGAATGATGCAGACTTCATCAAAAAGCATGTCTTCCAATTAAAGAAGTTGAGCAAGTCTATGCAAGACAAATAAACAAAAAGAGAGAAGTGTATTTCTAAATTAGTTGTAGTGAGATTATATGAAGATAAAAGAGAACAAAATTTTCAGGAAGTAAAATTATATATAATATACATAATGCATTATTTATGTATATAATTTGTATATTGAATAGCAACAGTATTTCAAACAATGACATTAGAGGCTGGAAGATGCTGATATAGTATCTTCAAAGTTGTGAGGTTAAGTAGCCAGGACTCAGAATTCTATTATCAACTGAACAACTAGAGAATAGAGATAGAATACAGATATTTAATAAAAAGACTAGCAGGGCACTGGAGAGATGGCTTAGCAGTTAAGAGTACTAGGTACTCTCCCTAAAGACAAGGTTCCATTCCCAGCACCCACATGGCAGCTCACAACCATCTGTAACTCCAGTTTCCCATGATTGACACAATCCTCTGACCTCTGTGGCACACAGACATTCATGCGGGTAAAACACCAATACACATAAAAGTAATTAAATTAAATGTTCAAAAAATATTTTAAAGGGGACTATCAAGACTTACTACCAATAAAAGAAAGCAAAAGAATAAAATGTTGAGAACTGGGTGAATAATGTAGCTGATGAGCCTCTATATAAATCATCAGCTCAAAGAACTGACCCAAAATATTAAAAATAAATAAGTAATATGGGAGTTAAGACACTGTAAGTCTTTTGTCTTAGGCCAAGTCATGGATGCATGATAAAAAAGGTAATGGCAGGGATATGTGTGTGTGTGTGTGTGTGTGTGTGTGTGTGTGTGTGGAGAGAGAGAGAGAGAGAGAGAGAGAGAGAGAGAGAGAGAGAGAGAGAGAGAGAGAGAGAGAGAGAGAGAGAGAGAATCTGCAACTTCCAAAGAAAGGATAAAATATAATTTGATAAAATACAATCTGGGTTCATTTTCTCTGTACTCGCTTCTATTCTTAACTGCATAATAAAAGGCAGAGTTCAGATTTAAAAAATCAGACAAGAAACCATTAAGCTAGTAAAAGACAGAAAGTTACAGGGAGTGGGTTAAAAAAAATGCTCAAACCACAAAAATATGTATATAGATTATCATTAATTAGAAGATGGAGCATACTGCACTGGTTGACCTCAACAGGTGAGGATACTCCCTGGAAGGATTAAGTGAGTGGAGAGGACTTCCCATGAACTGGGAAGCACCATCAAGTGGCAGGCCACATATAAAGAGGTCTGTTGTAAAGTAATACTGCCTTTGCCTTCCCAGATTTGCTCCTTGCTGATAAGTGCATCTACTATATTGCTGCTTCTTTTCTGACGTCCTTCGCCAACACCAGGACCCAGCATCTTTGATCTCCTATTGTGGAAAGGCTACCATAAATGTCCTTCCCTAATAATGAGATCGACTAATTTATCCACCATCATAGAGCCCTCATCTAGTAGCTGATGGAAACAGAAGTAAACACCCACAACTAAATGCTGAGCTGAACTTGAATTCAGATGCAGAGAGGGAGGACAAGACCAGGCTATAGAAACACATAGAGACTGCTGATCTGGACAAGGAGGAGCTAAGGCCCCCCCCCAGATTGATAGCTGGGAATCCAGCATGGGACTGACTCAGACCCCCTGAACATGGGTCTCAGCTAGAAGGCCTGGGCAGTCTAAGGGACCTCGGACAGTGGAACCAGGATGTATCCCTGGTGCACAAAAGGACTTTGGGGGCACATCCCCCATGGAGGGATACTCCCTTAACCTAGAGATAGGAGAGAAGTCCTAGTCCCTACTCCAAATGACTTGACAGATTTAGATGACCCCTCCTGGAAGGCATCACCCTACATGTGGAGGGGGGGCTGGATGGGGAGGGTGGTCAGGGGGGCATGAGAGGGTAGGAGAGAGGGAAAGAGGAAGGGAGGGAGAGGGAACAGGGAGCAATATGTAAAATAAAAATAAATTAAAACAAATGGGAGACAGTTGTGAAGCTTGGGCTATCTGAAGAGCCCCAGGCAGTAGGACCATGATGCAAACCTGGTACATTAGCTAGCTTATTGGAGTCCACTCCCTTTGGTGGGATGCCATGCTCAGCCTTAATGCATGTGAGAAGGATCGGGCCCTGCCGCAACCAATTGTGCCAGACTCTGTTGACTCCTCATGGGAGCCCTTATCCATGAGGAGGAGTGCACTAAGGGTGGGCTAGGAGGGAGGTAATGGTGGTGGGAAGAGGTGAGGGGTGGGAGGAGGGGCAAGAGGGAGAACTGGGGTTGGAATGTAAAATGAAATTTAAAAAAATAGAAAAAATATTAAAACAAGCAACAGATCTTGTTAATGTAAACAACCAAGGAGAAGAAACAATGGAATTTGAGGACCAGATCATGGGGCAAACACTAAATGGCAGAGCTCAGAAATAAGTACTGATGTGTGAGCAATGCTTCTCAACAGGCTGCTAGGATGCTAGGGATGCTCAGAGCACGTGTCACAGGGAGTAGCGGCTGACCATAGAACTGACAAAGCTTGGACGGTGAGCACCAGTGAATTTCAAGCATTGGCACCTGCAGAGTGCCACAGAGGCAACCTGCAGAAGCCATGTGAGCAGCAGCCCAGGTACCTCGCTGTGAGCTGCTGAAGGGACATTTACAGTATGTAGGAGGCCAGAAAGAAAGGCTGAGGATGACTATGCAGGACACACAAATCCAAGTCAGAGGAACAAGAGCAGGATGAACCTAAAGATTTCAGAGGAAGGTGACAGAGAGTGAGGATTAATGACGTTAAAACCAGGGGCTGGAGTAATGGCTCAGCAGTTAAGAGCCTTGACTGCTCTTTGGAAGAACCTGGGTTCAGTTCCCAGTACTCATATGGTAGTTCACAACTGTTTGGAACTCCAGTTCCAATGGACCTGGCATCTCACAAAGCCATACAAGCAGGCAAAAACCCAATGTATATACAAAATAAATGATGAATCTTAAAAAAAAATAAAATGAGAAATTGGGAAGATGATTTATAAAAGAAAAACTATTCTTCTAGGAGGGAAAGCAAGTGTCACATTAACTTGATCAAAAAAAAAAGAAGAAGTAGAAATTAAAAAAAAGTCACAATATTTTGGATAGAAAAGAATGTAATAAAAATGTAGGAGAAATAAAAGGCGGATATGGTAAACAGCTTACTGGCAACAAATGTGAAGCCTTAGATTAAAAAGGCAATTTTCCAGAAAAATACTGGAAAACTGATTCAAAAAGAAATATAAAGCATGAGTACACAAATTATTCTCAAGGATAGTAAATTAATCCACACACCCTGCTGTTACCCTCCCTGGATTCAGTCTCCAAGCCTGGGTGGTTTTACAGGTAAGTTCTGCCTTCAAGAAATGTACAACTTCACATAATAAAATTGCTTCAGAAGAGCAGGAAAAGGAAGAAATCTTTTCAGCTTATTTTATGATGTTATTAAACATCAAAACAAAAACAGAAAAACTGTAGTCTAAAACCATATAAACACATTAACTACCACATTTTAGTCCCAATTTCTTAAATCAGCCTTAATTAAGATTTTAACACATAAAAATAGGTTCTATTAATATAAATCATTGCTCTACCAGATTAAAGTATCTAATGCAATTCAGTGACAACAGTTGATTAAGCAAACAGATCTCCAAATAAATTATCTTAATAAGCTAAGACTACATGAAACTTCCTTAATGTCAAAAATGGGTTGTCAGTATCAAAATAATGTCAAAAACAAAATCAGAATAGCCTTTATTCTTCTCTCAGTGATATATGGAAGGTCTTGGTCAACATAATAGGCAAAAATTAAAAATAGAAAAAGAAGAGAAAAGGAAACACAGCAATGTCTAGTCACAAAAACCAATAACCTCAGAATACCCCAAATGGCCATCAACAGAGGATGGACAACAGATCATGTCCTATGTGTTGTGAAATGGTGCTTAGCCATAACAGAAAGAATGGACTGTCACTACAGGTGAGACCATGAATGAATCTTCACGTGACATCATGCCACATGCAGTCATCTGTATTTCATATTTCATTTGTACAGAGTTCAAGGACAGGGAAGCTAACAGATTATAGCAGAGAAGACAGTGGTGGCCTAGGGCAGGGGGAGTGACTAGAGGAGGACAGGTGACTGAAGCACTCTCTGTCTCAACTGGGGGTGTTAATTATATGAGTGTATGTAATTATCAAAGCTGACGGATCTGAATAATTAAGATCTGTTCTTGTATTGTGATAATTACCTCTCGATATTACAAAGCAGAATAGACATTTAGAAAGAACTGGAAACATTTAAGAGAATCTACAAATAAATATTAGTCCTAATAAGAAAGTTCAGCAAGGGTGCCAGAAATCAATACCTGAAAATCGATAGTTATTTTTTAAATGTACTTTTTAAAAGGACATTATTAACTATGGTAGTAAAAACTTTTAGGTGCTCATAAATAAATCTCACAAACGATGTGTGTGATGTTTATGGTGAAAAAAACCAAACTTTATTGAAAGGGATGAGGGAAGAATCTTTTACCATATTTATAGGTATGGGGTTTCCATATTTTAAAGATGACAATTTTACCCAAACTCACCCTTAAATTTAATGCAATTTCAATAAAGGTCCCAGTGGGGTTTTTTTCTCAGATGATTCTAAAACGCATATAAAAGCAAAAAGCCAAGACTAGGCTAGAGAATCACAAAGAAGGGGAAGTGGGTGGGGTGGGGGAGAAGAGCTCTGCTTTTGAATATTAACACCCTATCATCATGCAAACCCACACTAATGTAAACAGTGTGATATTGCCACTGGGGAGAGTTTAGAAATAAACCACCTAGCTAGGGAAGTTTGAAAGATGACAAAGGAGCTGGCACACTGCAGTGGGTTAAGAAAGCATCCAATAAATAAAGTGGCAACAAATGAGTAGAGAAACAATAGGTTCATGGGGAAGACAGCAAAACCAGGAGCCTGTCTCATAACACTCGCAGACCTCGCCCAAATGTGTAAAGCAAAATTTAAAAAGAAAATACAAGAGGATGCTGTAATGGAATATAGTTCCACCACATACTTAAGATATCAAAATCGTAAACAGTGTTGAGAAAAGAAAATACTGAGGCTGTAACTGTGTCATGATAAGAATGTCTAGGTATGATGGTGATAAAGAGATAATACTCCAACGGCCATACAGGAAGGTGTTTGCAAGCTTGGTGTGCAAAACCTGACCACCGCCCCTCTGATTGCTGGATATTTTGCCTGGAGTGACAGGTGCACAGGTGATGCATTCAAGGCAGCTCACTAACACATTGTTTGCAATAGCAAAAAGCTAGTCATAATGTGACAAAATTGTGGTCTTTGAGAAATTCTACAAATGCATCCTATGCATGGTTATTACGATGTATACATATTTAAAGAAAGTATACATGGGTACAGAGTCAATTTGTGTAGTTGTAGAACATGGTGGATACTCTTGGGACAGATTGCCTGGGTTATATCCCTTACCCGCCTACTTACCAATTATGTGGTCATGGATAAATTACTTGATTACTCCTTCCTCATTTCTTTACCTACAAAAGTAAGGGACAATAGTAACATAGGGCATATATATGCTGTGGGCATTAAAGGAGTTAATGTACGTAAAGTGACAGGCAGGAAATTACCATCATCATCGTCACCAGGTAAAGGGGATGAGGTAAAGCCACAGTCTCCTTTGTAATACAGCTGCTCCTTAGCATACATTAAATCTGGGTCTGAGCACACTGCTAAGTTTCTGAGAGTGTGGCTGTTGAGCTCTGTGGTGTGTTTCAAAATACTTCCTAGATGGAAAGAGTATTTCACCAAACAAGGTGGTCTGTGTAGTGCGGCGGAAACTGTATTGTGTCTTGAATAATTGAGCCCAAGAGATTGTGGGAACATATTTTTGTGCAAATTTTTGGTAGCTGACTAGTAACAAATCCAGGAAAGTTAAAAAAAAAAAAATAATAATACTGTCAGGATTGAGGGCTGGTTCAGTGTGCTGCTCCTGGAGAGGGCCTAATTTGAGACCCAGGTGCCTGTATCAGACTGCTCACGACCTCCGGCAACTCCAGTTCCAGGGGATCCCACTTTCTCTTCTGGCCTCCAAAAGTACACACACTGGCATGCACACACTCAAGCACAAACATATACACATATATAACTGAAAATAAAATACACCTTTAAGATGATTTTAGATTTTTGTTTTTATTTTATGTGTATGGGTGTTTGGCCTGCATGCGCCTCTATGCAAGAAGGGCATATGGTGTCTTCAAGGGCATAAAAAGGGCATTGGGCCTCCTGGGACCGGAGTTACAGATAACTCACCATGTGGGTGAAGGGAATTGAATCAGGGTCCTCCAGTGGTTTAACCACCGAGCCATCTCTCCAGCCCCCAAATAAAACAAGTCCTAAAAAGAAATCCTTTCTAGGAAAATTGCTTCTGGGCTGAAGCAATGGTTTTCCAGGAAAGATCGCAAATAAAGGTGTGGCAGTATCCAGTATCAGGGGACTGCTTAACTGGTACAGGTAGCTAAGGAGACAAGTGTTCCATAGGAAAACTGTTTAGTAACCTATAAAAATGTTCTCATTTTTTGAGTGGATATTTATTGAGACTGAATTCTTTATACATGCGTTTTCTATTTGTCTTTCTGCCTGAGGCAGACTTCAGCTATTATTTTAACATAAAAAGGAAATGTGTATCCTTTTTTCATGCATATGCCACAATAAAGTGCTTAGTGGCTGTATTTCTACAATGGTTATCTATCACAACATTTTGCCCAACCGCATCCACCAAGCCTGAAACAATAGGTATTTCTCCTTCTCAAACCCACAGACATAGCTATGTCTGCAGAGGACTCACTAGTCCTACCAGGCAGAAAAGCATCACATGGGTTAGTTGACAGCCTCAGCCCATCTATGGGTGGAACCCTCATGACCCAAATCTCTCCAATGTGGCCTCTTCTCCTCTCCCTGTTGCCAGTGAGGGTTCATTTTCCCAATACATGCTTTTTGGGGAACACAATAAAATCCTAGCTCAGATGCATCCCTGGGCCTTGGATCATCTTTTTAGTGTTTTGCCGCCTTCATCTAAACAGAAGCTGAATGTCAAGCTAGAGAGATGGCTGAGCTTCTTTTAAAGGGAGCAGAGTTTGGTTCACAGCACCCATGTCTGAACCTCATAATGGCCTGTAACTCCAATTCCAGGGGATCTGACACCTCTCCTGGCCTCCCAACACACTGCACCCATGTACACATAGACATGAAAATACATGAATAAATAATAAAATTAATCTTTAAAGAAAGCTGTATAACTTTTGAGCTTCAAAGAGAAGCACAGACTAGTCTCCCATGGAAAAGGCTGACAGAAAACAGAGGAGCAACAATTCTATATAGTCCCTGCTCTGTCCCTTCAATAACATATTTCCTGAAGGCTAGAGAGAGGGCTCAGTGGTTAAGAGCACTGGCTGCACTTCCAGAGGACCCAGGTTCAATTCCCAGTGCTGACATCATTGCTCATAACAATCTGTAACTCTGGTTCCAGAGGACCCAACACCCTTTTCTGAACTTCAAGGCACCAGGCACATACATGGTGTGCTGTCATAAATACAGGCAAAACACCCATACACATACAAATAAATAATTTTATAAATAGTAATGACAGTTGTAAATAAATAATAAAATAATAATTATATATAAATAATAATTGTCTCAGAGAACAAAATAATAGAATAATTCTAACCAAAATTTTGTAAGACGTTGCTTGAAGCAGACACTGGTGGCTGCACTTAACAGTCTTTGCCCAACTGTTGTCAGCTGAACATATTCTCTAAAACTCATGTGCTGGAAAGTGAAAGCCTAATACAAGGAAGACAGAGAATGAATGATCCTTCATTCACAGAGTTTAAAATCCAGTTGACAGTGAAATTTCAAATGTTTCCATCAGTTCTAAAGAAGTGACTCCCCTACTCCCTGGAGTGGTACATACTGTCACATACCATCAACCATGTAGCAAATTATGCTGTGGCACCTGTAATGCAGTGAATAGCAGAATCTCTCACTACACAGCTCACTGGATCCTAACATATATTAAGCAAATCTTCAATTTCATAAGTTACTGTCTTTCTTTGGAAATTGCTACCGACATCTGAATAGATTTACTTTTCCCCTGAGCGAACTGAAAATCCAGGGCAAAAGTTATACTGTTCATTTCTTTCCTTAAATCATCCTTGCCAGTTATGAATAATCACCACAGAATCATAATTAGTGAGGCCAAATTAATGAGTCCTTGCCGTATTTGCATGTGAGAGGGGTGATATTTGATTGGAAGATTTATCTTCAAATTTACTGTTGAAAGAAAATGTGGAGATGAACCAGAGCAGCTGACCTACACCCTCCTGGTGTGAGCGAGCATCTTGTTGGCAGGGAAAGTGCCCAGGGCAAGGAGAATCTATGGTTAGCAGGCACTCTGCTTCCTTGGGGACCCCAAGGGAGATAAAGACCACTGAGCCACAGCTGGAAGGCAGCAATCTAGAAAGGAATGGCTTCCGTTCTATACATGTCTAGAGGAGTGTAAATTTGTTAAAAGTCCACATCAGTTGTTTAAGAAATGCACCGCACCAGTACTGCCGCCACGCCCAGATGGGGCAGGTGGGGTGTGTCTTTTGTTGCACGGCTCTGAAAGAAAGAAGAAAAGAAAGAGAGAGAGGGAGGGAGGGAGGGAGGGAGGGAGGGAGGGAGGGAGGGAAGGAGGGAGGAAGAGAGGGAGGAAGGGAGGGAGGGAGGGAGTTATACAAAATCTGACAGGAGGGTATAGAACACATCAAATATTCAGTGTATATTTACAGTACTTTTTTTTCTGGATAGTAAAAACTTACTGTATATGACCAAATTGAAAACTAAAAACTTTCAACAAATCCTTTTCTGTGTGACAAAATCCGCAGCATGGTTTCCTCCGGAGAGAAATTGATGATAGTTACAGAGTGATTTCCTGACTGCAGAACACACAGAAGAAACTGACTGCCTCTCAAGGTCAATCTGATATGGACTGTGAACTATATGGCACAGCTCAGAGTCTCCAAGCTGGGGTTCACGGAAGCAAGGGGGGCTGAAGTGTTCTCTGACAAGACTGTTGCTTATTGTACACTTTCGACTGGTTAATCGAGTTAACAACGATCTTCTGGGAAAGGGAGTTTGAGAGTCCTGGTGGCAGGCATGGAACTCACTAGGTAGTGAGAGCTATGGGCCTTGGCTTCTCAGCCTTGGGCAGAGCATCCGTCGTTCAATCTGTTCCTTACCCACTGAATTCTTACATAAGACCTTATTTGGTAGAAAGTGTCCTTTTGCCTGAATCTGTCTGTGGAGTGGAAGGAGGAGCTTTGTCTTGTGTTCTTTAATTTTTCCTAGAGAAAACTTGAAATATCTGCAGAATGGAGTGGCCTCCATGTACCCCCATTCATTCATCATCTCACTTCAGTAATTACCATCTCCTGGTCACTCCTGTTCAGTCCACACCATAATTGCTCCCACGAGAACATCTTGCAGTTAATCCTAGATGTTGCATCATCTGCTTGTAAATATTTCTTTATGTATCACTAAAAAAGAGATTGCAGTTGTTCCTAATACAACTACAACAGCTTTATCAGACCTGAGAAATGAATAGTTATGCTTCCTTCATCAAATGCCCAGGTAGTGTTGAAATAGTCACGATATTTTACCTTTTACAATTTGTTTGAATAAGGACTGTGCCTTGCAAGTGTCTCTCAATCACTGTATAATCCAATAGTGATAAATTGTCCCTTTGTGCAGGGAAGCCCACTGTCCAGAGTTTCACCTGTCTGTGTTTGGATGGTGGCTTCCATTGCCCCTGTCTACTGAGACTTCCTGAAACAGTATGTGGGCTTCTGCTCAGGCCCAACAGTGATCTTACTCCTCATGATGGCTGTATTGCAGTCACATGACAGCCAGATGTCTAGAAGAGACTGCCATTAGACAGCAGCTACCTCCCAGGTCTGTCATCCTCCATGTTGTTTAAACAAGGCTCTTGAAGATGTTGGCATCTCCTTTTAAAAACTCTTCATCCCTCTCTACATTTCCTTCTCTTCAGTGAATGAAGCATGGTCTGCATCCAAGATCCCAGCTGGAAATGGATGTGTTTGACTCCTCATCCTGTTTCCTCTACATCTAATCAGTTGAATGAGAACACACACATTTGTCCTGATAGCTGATAGCCCTAGGGTCTCTTATCTGAATTGCTTTCACAGACTCTTGTTTTCCTGCCACCATTATCCCACTGAACTGGTTTTCCATTGTGCATTTAACATGTTTCTTTAGAACAAATTTGATCACACTTTTTTCTTAGCATTTCCACTGCTCATGCAATGCTCATGCCATGTGGCTCTTCGGAACCTGGGCCCCTCACTGTCCACACTTGCTTCTTTGCTGCTCTCCCCACTTCATACTTTCAGGAGCTCCTTCTCAACCCCCACAAGTACCTCCAGACTCCTGAGTTCTATGTGGGCACATACCCTTTTCCCCTTGCCAGCTTAAACCCAAGTATGAACTTCTACATCCTTCCAGGCCTCATCACTGGACCTTCTCTTCAAGAGTGTAGCCCTGTGCCTGTGCCAGCAGGAGCTAGTTGCTATAACAAAGCTTCTTGATGCCCCAACTATCTCTTCTCCATGTACCTGCTCATCCTTCTCTCACATGCTGTTATCATTCAAGGGCACTCTCCATGTCATGACCCACTTTTGCCAGAGATATAGGGGTCATGATTTTGCAACTTTCCACCTACCAGAATCATTAGCCCCACAAACCTCTCCTTTTAGACACTGCCTAGCACCAGACCTCTTTCAGTAACATAGGGCAGACTTAACATATGGGTCATGATCTTTTTTGGGGGGGATGGCATCACAAACCCTTTCACATGGGTCACCTAAGACCATCAGAAGACACAGATGTTTACATTGCAATCCATAACAGTAGCAAAACTACAGTTGTGAAGTAGCAATGAAATAATTTTGTGGTGGGAGGTCACCACAACATGAACAACCGTATTAAAGGGTCACAGCATTAGGAAGGTTGAGAACCACTGGTCTAGGTGATGCTCTTCAAGAATAGCCATAGCCTTCCTAGTGGAGTTGAGTATCGGGGGAACTGACAGGGCACACACAAGAAGTTAAACAGCTCGTTCTCATTAGTCACAGCCTAACAAATAACAAGGTCCACTCCAATGTGAGTCAAGTGGGAATTTCAGTTGTTAGTCCACTGTGTTTAATGTAAAAAAAAAAAAAACTGGAGAATGCTTTGTTTAGATTTGTGACATATAACACTATAAGGTTCATTGTTTTCCGACAGCATGAGTCATTTTGGAACACTTTAAGTGGCTAAGAAACCTTAAGTTTTGTGTTCTCCTGCTTCCCTTGTCTGTTTGACCTTTTTCACATTTTGTGTCTGTATAGTTCCCAAGTTTGGAGATTTACCACATTTTTGGTAGATCTAATGTTGTGGGTATTGAAATATGATGTGACATGAAGTTTTTTTTAGTCTTCTGGTTTACATTCGATTCTTGGCCATAGTAACAATGATCACTTAAATTGTTTCTTCTTTAACTGTCTTCATCATTCACTCATTTGCTGCCCCCATCTGCTCTTTGACACCTCTCTCTTCATTTTTCTGAGCACAGCACTTTCGGGTGTTTTTGTTTTTTTTGTTTTGTTGTTTGTTTGTTTATCTTTTTATTTCTCCCAGAATGGGCATAGTCTTAAAAAGTCATCACCAAATTTAAGGGCACCTGGATTTCTTCCTATCAGTCTTGAGTTAATTTTTATGTTTGTGTCTAGAATCTCACACCTCCCATTTTTGTACATAACTATCCAGGCCACCGTTTCTTCATATTCTCTCTCTAACTACTGATATCAGTTATTTAGCCTCTGAGTACTGGGAGGCTAAACTGCATCATTTTCTGTTCCCAGATTCCACTTTTTGGTTGTCTCTAACTCAGTACTTAGATGTTATCTGATTCTATCTAGATTTCCTTCTTCTGGTGGATAAATACTGACTGTTCTGATTTTCTTTGGAAGCGTGAAGCAAACACTTTTTTTAAACACAAATGTTTAAAAGTAAATTGCATGAGCCTATATTCTGTAGGCTCTATGCCTGTTGTTCTCCAACAAGGGAACAATGGCTAAATAAAATAGCTAAAGAATTTTCAAAAGTGTCCCAGTCTGGACAATGCATTCAAAGGTTACTCTGTACAAAGCTTGGGCATTTTTCTACAAGGTTCAGGCTTATTTATATGCTCTCTTCAGAGTTTTTATGGCCACGATAAATTAGTAATTAGTCCTTACTTTTTTCAGAGTTCACCTCCCTCACACAGCTCATCTCCCTATACACATGATGTCATTTAACACAGCTCCACAGATTCATACTCAGAATCCCCATTTGCTAAGAAGGAAGATGGGTGTCCATGCTGATGGGAACATTCCGAACTTCCAGTGTTTAGTACCCGGAGAAGAAACAGTTAACACAGCATGCCTGTGCTGAGAGCCCTCAGCTTTCTGCAGTTTCCTGGCCTCAAATGAGGAACAGAAGCAGGCAAACAGAACCTAGAGTAGAGGTCCTCAACCTTCCTAATGCTGCGACCCTTTAATACAGCTCCCCATGTTGTGGTGACCCCCAACCATAAAATTATTTCATTGCCACTTTATCGCTGTAATTTTGCTACTCTGAACTGTAGTGTAAATATCTTTGTTTTCTGATGCTCTTAGGTAACTCCCATGAAAGGTTCTATACCTCCCAAATGAGTCATAACCCACAGGTTGAGAACAGCTGACCCTGAGGGTCCTTAAAGACAAACAGAAGCAGGACTCAGCTATGATATCCCAGGACAAGGGGACAGTGTAACAAGGGGTAAAAACAGAGGATGGTGGTAAAATTACTGAAACCTGATCATATCACCAAGGCATGTGCTCTTCACCTGTGCCCCAGACCCTCCTCTCCCTATAAGGGAACACCTTTATTGTAATAGCAGTGGAGTAGAACTGTGCAAAGGGCAGGTAACTGCAAGTTGAGCGACTAGGCTGAAACTTCCTCCAACATGGTAGAGAAACTTGGGACATCCTTGCAAACAGGCTGTCTGGGAGAGGCAGGTTCATTCTGGTATTTCTAGGTTGAGAACCATGCTTAGCAGAAATGTCTAAGACTGTCCAACAGAGCGATGCTTTCTTTTTATTAGTTTTGTTGTAGTTCAGTACTAGAATTGAACCTGGGGCCTCTTAGCTTGAGGCAAGCACTCTAATACTCGTGCTTTTGGTACTTAATTATCTATACGTTCTTACTTATTGGGATCAGTGAGCACACACAGACAAAAGAGGACAACTTTCAGGCATCAGTTCTCTCCTTCCACCCTGTGGGTCCTGGGTATTGAACTCAGGTCCTCAAGCTTGGTAGTGAGTTCCCACTGAGCCGTATTAGCAGCCCTTACATCATACTTTCAAAATCAACATTAGCTCCTTACTTCTGTCTTAACTTTGCAGATGATATAATTCATTAGAACTGAGGCACTTTTTTGTTGATATTTTTTATTTTCTTTAACATGGCATAGTTCTTAAAACCAACTTGTGAGGTGTTCTTAAGAAAATTCAAATGTCTGAGCCAAAAGTAGGGAATCATCCTGGAATCTTGTGTATTGAAAAGACAAAGCTTTCTAACGGGACAAATATTCATATTTCTTGGTAAAATAATCAGTATTAAGTACTGCTTATTCTGTCAATGTTTGAAACACATTAACTTGTTTATCTAAGCCCCGTGGTTCTGCCTTTCCATTTTTAAAGGACAAATTAGTTTTGACACCAAAAGAAAATTTTATGGAAAAAAAAAATGTTCAACACAAATAGGACATTTTGACCTAGTTTGAAGCAGCCACCTGGTAAATCCACACAGGCTTGGTAAATACAGGTCTCTGGCCTTCTCTATGAAGCAGTGCTTGGGATGAATAGAAACTGTTTTGGAACCAGTGATTTTCCATTTGGCTCTTTCTCACCCCTCTCAGCTCCCTGGTATTTATGTCAGCTTGCCTTAGTTATCATGTGAGGGGTACAGACTTAAAGGTATGCAGTGACACTCCTAATTAAGACATGCTTCCCTTTGTAATTTGGATGGCTGTGTTGTTTTCTGTGCGTGAATGCCTGTGCCTAGCTTTTGGTTGTTAATATACAGAAAGCATCTTTCCTGTTCACAAATGAAAATAAAGGACACAGCATACGTTCCATTTCACAAAAATCCACATCTGGTGTACACACAAAATCAGCAGGTCAAATATTCACTATCTTTGTCATTAGCTGTAGCTATTAGCACTGATTCACACCTTCCAGTCTAGAAGATGGCTTCCTGGAGTCATTCACCACTCTTAAAATCCTTCTATTCCTCTTCCTCTCAGCTCCCTGAGTCTTAGAAGGAGGGGACTGATAAAGACATTCTATATAGGGCTGAGTGCTTCCAGGTCTTGCGCTCTCTATACGCTAGATCCCTCTCTGATCAGTGAGGCACTTACCTTCGGAATCATTTTATTGCTACATTCCTTCAGCAGAATAATAGTAGTAGGTAGTCCTCCTTTACAGCCATGCGTTACCTATCAATAGCCAAGGAAAATACTTACAATCCTAAAATATCTGGCCAAGAGAAATATGTCCTTGTAGATAAAATTCTGGAATAGTCCTTCCAAGATAAAAGAATAGTATTATCATAACATAGCACTTAAAAATTATGATTGCTTTTATGCTTGGCATAATATGTTGGCTATTGTTGTCAACTTGCCATCAACTATAGTCACCTTGGAAGAAGGAACCACTCGGTGAGCTGCCCTGGTTGGAGGTGGGCATCAGGGATTTCCTTGGAGAAGGCTACATGGGAGTCTATGACTGTTGCAAGTTATGTTCTATCAGAAGACAGACACTTTCCAAAGCCAAACTGATAAGAAAAGTCACTGGGATAGGATGATTAACCACAAGTTTTAAATTATTTATGAAGCATGACTAAAAACTCAGTTGAGGGAGATGTTGATTAAATGACAGAGATCCAATTTAGACAGGAGTAATGGCTCCAAGACACCTATTGTATAACACGGTAGTTAGGGTCAATAACAGTGGAATGTACTTGAGAACAACTTGAAAATAAAAAAAAAAAAAACAAAAAAACAAAAAAAACTGGCTGGTGGCACATATCTTTAATCCCAGCACTGGGGAGACAGAGGCAGACAGATCTCTGTGAGTTTGCGGTTAGCCTGCTCTACAGAACAAGTTCCAAGACAGCTGAGGCTACCCAGAGATACCATGTCTTGATTTTAAAAAAAAAGCCAAAAAAAAGTAGATTGTAAGTGTTCTGACAACAGGCATGTGATGTAATGTGCACTTATCTTAATTTATTTGACTCAGCTAGTTCATTATATAGTCATATTTCAAAACATTGTGTTGCATACTATAAATATACACATTTACTTTTCAACATAAAATAAGACAAGAGGTTATTAATTAGCTGATGCTTTCAAAAACATAATACTTTTGCTGTTGCTAAGTTGGATGTCTTCAAATTCACACCAATCCGGAAGCAGATGGAACATTTCTTCACAGTACTCATCACCGCAGGCTCAGTGCACATGCCATCCAGGGAAATCTTACTTTCAGATTTTCTCAGGGTTGCACAACACCCACTCATTCAGCCCTCTCACGCCACCTCAGTTCTGCCTGTATCTGACTGCCCTGGTTTCCTAGCTTCTCCAACAACTTGACCCGGTCTGGTTTCTAGTTCCTCAGCAAATGGAGAACTTATGCTGAACATCTCATTGAAAACATCTGATGGACACAAAATGATCACCTGATTTACATGTTCAGAACTTAACCCAAATAATGGCTGACCACTGAAGGGATTTTAAAGATCCTCAAGGCAGTATTAGTGTACTTTCAGTGGTAGGATGTCTATTTGCGCCTGAGCTTGTCAGGCTACAGTCTCTAGTAGATAATAAATTTGCAATTGCAGATCTTACTCTCAATAGACACTTCTTCCCAGACAAAGTCCTCCACACATGAGTAAATTATATTTATCAACCTATTTGGTTGTTTGGCACTCTGGAATGCATTGCCAATCTGTGGTTTAGACTTTCTATTTTGAACAGAGATGCTAAAACAGTAACCAAATAATATGACATTCCATCTAGATATAAAAGATGGTACTTGGTACTTTAGGGGAGCCATGGGTTCAATTTATAACTTTAAATTACAATTCTATAATTTACATTCTACAATTTTTTATTTTGTAGATGTCACTCAGAAAGGCTGCTAAGCAGAAGATCAATCAAAACAATGGTCAGGCTTGATCTATTTTTCTTTCACCGTACAATTCACCGTTATACATGAAAACTTAAGGTTTCCTACTTGCGTTACATATTTTCTGGCATTAGGAGTGCCTAATGGTGGTTGTGGGAAAGTGGTTGTCACTACAAAGAAAACAAGATTAGCCAGGGATTATACTGACTCACATGGGGAGAGAGCCATGGTATTAACCTCTGCTTTCTATACATTTGAGTTTTCTGTAACAAGCAGAGGCTGGCAGAAATTTTCATATTCATATTCTATAAAGGCATTGACAAATCAGCATTGGCTTAAGGCATTGGGTTCAATCTCCAATAGCACAAAAAGGAACAAATAAAAACAGCAAAAACAAAGGACTCAGCACCTAACCAGGACTTCAAAAGGTTTTCTTTGATCTGGCTACAGAGAGAGGGGGGGGGAGGGAGGGAGGGAGGGAGGGAGGGAGGGAGGGAGGGAGGGAGGGAGGGAGGGAGGGAGAGGAGAGATTCACACAAATACACACATTCACACAAACACACACATTCACACACACAGGCACACATACACACAGGAACACACACAGTCATATGGTTTAAAGCATCTTCTAGCATCAACAATGCAAATGTGGCATTAATCAGTCATAAAGGCACAAACCAGAAGCCTTGAAGTCTCAGTGTTTCTGACATATCCCATAAGCAAATGCTCCCATTCAATGTGTGAACCAAAGCACTCAGCACCACTGTCTTGTGTTCCTTTTCATTTACCCAAACCCAGCCAAAGCAAGCCAGGGATCACCAGTGGAAAGAACTGCAAATGTTTGCAAGCGGTGAGCAAATTAGGAGAAAGTCCGAGATTTCGGGAGACTTGAATTATTGTGTGTAGATATAAATAAACATTGTTCTCAGCTTAGGTTCTGTCAACACCCAAGCATGCCACACAGATTCATCTGAAGATGAATGAGCTAGTGTTACTCATACCTGATGAGCCCAAAACCTCCTGAAGGGCACACGCTATACTTGCTAAGCTTTGCCGAAGTCAGCTCTTGGGATACAAAGACACCACAAAGTATGCAGCCAGCTCTGAAATACCAGTGTATGTTTGGGCAGCCACGGGCAAAACAGCCATCCTCTCCTGTTGACCCGTACTTCATGTCTTGGCTCAGGGTATACCAGAAATAGAATGCCTTTCTATCTCTACTCCTCTGCTTTTCAATCAATAAGACATGCTGATTGTCCAGTATTTGTAAACATTTAATCAAAAAGAAAGTTAAGCTTGTATTAATTCTAACAAATGTTGCAATTCTAAATAAATGCTTTTAAGCATCTTAAGGCAGATGTTCTTAAAAATTAAGACAGGACCATATTGAGAGGAACTTAACTGAAATACAGCCTGCACACTCTTAGCATCTATAGGCATCTTCCACAGGAGTCACTGTGTTTGTACATGTGGATATGTCATTTATCCAGTCTACACATATTATTGGACATTTACCAAGAATTATTGCTATGTTCAAGAAATGTTCAGTTCCAGCCCTTCAGACTTAATCTACATACATATTATATCTTACAATATTTTTCTAATGCCCTTATTATGTTTAGGGATAGGATGCATGGGTATAAAATTTTGGAGACTTTTCATACAAATTGCTTCCAAGAGATGCTGTATACAATTTTCACCCCCTCCTACACTCACCAGCACACAATGTCATCCCGTTTTATCTTTCCAGTTCAATAGATGTGTTAATTTACTTGAATTTGTGCCTCTTCTGGGAAAATTGTCAATAATATTTGCCAGGCATATTGGCACAGACTTGTAATCCCAGCACTCAGGAGGCCAAGGCAGGAGACCACTGCAAGTTTGAGGCTGGTCTAGGTTACATAGTGAGTTCTAGGCCAGCTTAGGCTACAAGAAATCCTATCTTAACAGCAAAACTACTATTAACCCTCACTCTCTCTTTCTCCCTCCCCTACCTCTCAAATGCATGCATGCATGCATACATGTACACACACACACACACACACACACACACACACACACACACACACACACACCTGCCTGCCTTCAATGTTTAAAAAGCAGCTGTTTAATTTTGTGGACACTGAACCTACATAAATGAAGTCTCCCCCTTAGTTAACCTTCCCTAGCCCATACACTTAGCTCCTCCCAAAGACCTCAAGGTCATGTGCAACTAGAGTAGAATTACACACAAATGGATGGAAGGAATGGCTGGATACCCTGGTGAGGGTTGGATGATCCTCCAAATTCAGAACAATATGGTAACAGCTGTTGCTTTGCTCAGAGGTGGAGGTGGTGGATATAATGCTCTACAACACCTTTATAATTTTTCTTGGCTATTTCTTGCTTATTTATTTTACAAAAATATCTAGAATCATTTTATTGGTAATGTCTGAGATTATAAATTATATTGGACAAATTAATGATTCAGTATCACATGTAATAATAGAGATACATATTTTATTCTTTATATCTCTAGGACACAAAGTCCTCACTGTCTAGTCTAGTTCTCACTTTTATTTGCCAAATTCCCTTGTATTGTAATCATAGTGGAACCATCGTATTGGCTCTGACCAATCAACTGCCAGACAAAGGCTATATGCAACTTTTCATCTGAGAGAGTCAAGAAATGATCAAGAAACATTTTAAAAATTAAATATCTTTTTAAGACTCATTCTGAATGTTGGTTTCACTGTATATAAAATGGGCATAATAATAACTATTTCATGTGGATATTTGTGAAAACATTAGTAATACTAGTAGTAACTGAATTGTTACATGGTACAAAAAGTAATATATGGGTATATCAAGTTTCATCTCTTTTCCAATAAATGTCTATTGTGACTCCACTAAAAGATGAGATAGTTGAAGAACAGAATGGCATTTAATATCTCAGCAAGTTACAGAATTCATAAATGGAGAAGCTTGGATTTAAATCCAGAGTTCAGAGCTCGTGGTCTTAAATGTAGGTTTGTCCTGAAGTATTCCACATGCCAGGGAATATGAAGGTTTGGGGTAAGGATTCTGTGGCTGTGCCCAGCATTTTCTATTCCTGCTTGTGGTTCTAACTCCCAGTGCTTCGGGCCAACGCTTCATGGCAAATCTCCCAAGTCCACCCAGTTCCTTAGGATTGTTTGTTAAGATTCATTTTTATTAGTTTTAGTTATATGTATCTATCACACGTGTTCGGATGCCCAAAGAAGCCATAAGAGGGCGTCAGTGTGGGAGTTACAGGTAAAAATCAAGTGAACACGTGACTTGGGAGCTGGGGAAGTAAACTCGGGTCCTCTGGAAGGGTACCTCTCCAGTTCCCACTCATTAGTTTTAAGACAGCCTTACAGGCACTTAGCCTTTCTCCAGATGGGAAGGAAATCATTCTAGCCTCCATGCACTCAACTCCAATTCCATTGTCCTGGCTCTTGACTCTCTTGCACTAAGTATGGGTAGAGGGGTACTTCTTGATTTTTTGCTCACTAGCCTTTCTTCCTTCTCCACAGGCAAATTTCACCCTGTATATGCCACTAATAATGGACCAATCTCTTAATGTGATCTCACCTATAACAAATTTGCAGAAATTCTGAGAAATTAGAGCCAAATGGACACAACCCAGTTTTAGATGCAGATGCATGCTTTCAGAGAATTGGAGAGAATTGTCAAAATTAAATGTCCAAATTATTTTAAACGTGGGTCCATACATACATATTTCCATGAGCATTTGTAAAACATGGAGACCCAGATGTTGGCTGAGGGAAAAAGTTGCCATCTCTCAACACCCCACCCTCTATATGTGGAAGGGAGTAGTTTTCAGAGATTTATTTTTACTTTACTTAGAATGGAAACAATTACAGTTAGTTTTGACTATTATTTTTCCTGCCATTTCAGAAATCAGAATGCTAGCCAGTGCTCATTTTCAGTTGCTGTTCTTGTTTCCATCAGTTCCTGGATTTCAAGCCCCCATTCATGGATGAGATCTTATCTATGGGGGAAAAAAGTTCTTCATTTTTCTGGGGCATTCAGATATTAAATAAAGATATTTTTCATGAAACTAAATTATCCAATGTAAATAGCTATCGGGTTATATCCTTTGAATAATTTTTGACATTAAGATGATTTGTCTTTTACAAAATGGTTACAGTGTTAGATGATAGCTTGATTTACTTTAAACACTCTTACAACATAAGAAGTTGGCAACTCTATGTTGGTTTCAAATTTAGTTTTTAAATTTTCTCTGCTCTAAATAATCCCAAACCCTCTGAGCCACCAGAATGTATCTTCAAATAGTTTTCCAATTAGTAGACCCATTGGCAGGCCCTTCATTTCTGAGAATGCTTGCCTGTCCTGCTGAAAGACAAATTGCTGGATGTAATGATCTTAGGTCATAACTCCCCACCCCCACCCCCAAAACCCCTGGGAGTCATTTGGCATGTAACTATTGGAGAGGAAATGTCTGAGGTCAACCCATCAATCCAAAGTTTTATTCTCTTACAAATTTCTACCTAATACTTGATTCCCGTTTCCCTGCAGTTACATTTCTCCCCTTCTGAAGACATAGTGCACATCTCTCCCAAGCACATGTTACTGCACCTCCCAAGTTCAGGCTTTTCTACAATTTACTTTGTCCAGAATTACTGGGCGGGTGTATGTCTTCCCAGTAGACATTTTCCATTTCTAATGTGATCTTAATTGGAAACAGGGTTTTGCAGATATAATCAAATTGAAGTTGTTTCAACGGAGTCTAAATCAATACAGCAGGTGATTTTACAAGAAGTTAAATTTAAAGCTGGACATGGTGGTACATGCCTGTAATTTTCAGCACTTGAGAGACTGAGGCAGGACTGAATCTCAGAGCAGTCTATGCTACACAATGATACTCTGTGTACTCATCGTTTTCCTGTCACTGTGACAAAACACCATGAAGAAAAGGGACTCAAAAAAGAGTTTATATTAGTGTATGGATCCAGAAGAATTAAGTCTGTTGTGGCAGAGAAGGTATGGCAAGGAAACTGGCTGATGGCATGTTCATCTACATGCAGGACACAGAAAAAGAGAGCAAGCAAGAAGTGGAGTGCCTGCCCCCACTGATGCTTCTCCCAGCAAGGCTTCCACATCCTAAAGGTTGCAGGACCCCCGGAAACAGTGCCTCAAACTAGGGACCAAATGCTCAAATAGATGAGCCTATGAGGGGCATTTCTCATTTAAGTCACTATACTGTTTGAAAAATGCAAAACAACAATAAGGGGTTAAAACTGGACATAGAGAATACCATATGAAGAAACACGGGGCGGGGGTGGGGGGAATGAGCACGTTAAGAGAGGTCTGAGGCTGGAATTTGCTGCTTCCTGTCAAGGAATGCCCAGGAACTTCCAGAAGACCGAAATGAAAATGAAGGCTACTCCCCTAGAAACGATTAAAGGGCATGGCCCCGAAGGCACCTCTCACCTCCACAATGAAGAGATAATACGCATCTGCTGCTTTAAAGTCACCCAGTCTATGGTGCTTAAGAAAGTATAAGGCTGCCTTATGAAACCAAGAAAGATTTCTCAAACACTCTCAGCTTGCTACTTTACAAAATGTAGTTAACCTGAATTTATGGTTAATGAGATTAAATATCATTACCTGGAACATGACATATAGATGTAGCAACCCCTATCAAATAAAAACGAGTCATCTTATCATCTTCACCAGCTCTACCACCATCAGTGAACTCCTTCCAGGAACGTTTTCTGTACCATGGAGGTTTGGATGAGTAATGTCTCGCACATGCTCAGGTATTTTGAACAATTGGTCTCCAGTTGGTATTAGTATCCTGTCCTATACATATAGAAAACCAGGTCAAAGAAAGTTGAACTCAAGTCAGCAAATATAAAAATCAAGTTGAACTTCAATAACTTCACTGGCTTGATAAAATAAAAACTCTAGAGAATGAAAAAAATATGCTAAGTAATAGAGACTGTGAAATACATAAAATGTGGGACAGTACAGCAGACTTGGAAAACGTGCCTTGGGATTTAGACATGCTTAAATTGTAATTGTGACACTGTTTAGAGTTTTTTTTTTTTTTTTTAATTGTTCAAAGAATCAGCCAGCGCAGGGTTAAAGGTAGAGCTTAGGAGTGCTTGCCTTGGTTAAACCCTTAGTACCAGAAGAACAAAGGGACCACTTCCATTCATGTCCACTAATATATCTGTTCTTTATTTATCCCTACTGTAAGTCTTCTTTGCAGAGGGAAGACACACTTCTGCTTCTGCCACAGGATACTAAGCAGAGGCTAAGAAACACATATTTAGTGAGAAGCTAGCATGATAAACAGTGTTACCTAAGGGAGCTGCACAGTCTTTAGTATATTTTTATGGAAAAATGGTCATTGTCTTCATAAAAGATTTTACATCTGACAAAAAGGAATCAACTCTCTTCCTTACAGTTTTAAGTATATTCAGAGTTGTACAACTACCCCCACAATCGATTTAGGGATATTTCAATCTTCCCTCTATTCAGATGAGCCCTGAACTCATTAACAATTACTCATCTTTTCTCCCTACCCCTTCTACTACTACTAGGTAATCACTTACCTACTTTTTCTCTTTAATGATTTAAGCATTCTGGACTTTTCATATAAATGGATACTATACAGTAAGTGGTGTTTTATGGTTGACTTCTCACTTTTCATGGTTGTATGTATTTGTACTTTATTTTCATTTTATAGCAAATGGGGACACTATGTGGATACAATAGCATATATATATGTATGTATGTATGTATGTATATATATACATATATATATATATTTTGATGAGAACTTAGGTTATAATCACTTTGAGATATTATGATATTATAAGAGAACAAATGCTGTCATTTGTCTTGGGCATATACATGGGAAAGGCACAGCTGGGTCATGAGGTAGTGCTGTATTTAACTTATTGAGAAACACCTCAACTGTCTTCCAGAGTGGCTACATAAGCAGTGTATCAGGATTTGTATTTTTTCACAAACTTGTCACTTCCTGCTATCTCTTGACTTTGTTTATAGACACCCTAGAGGGTTTGCTGTTACACCACTTTTTGTTTGTTTGTTTGTTTTGTTTTAAAACATGAATTTAAAGAGACATATATAAAGAGACAGGAAACATTGCTGTATATTCTACTGTTTGATTACTCAATTTCTCTAGCCTTCAGGTTCACTATCCAACTAGGCATCTGGGGCCTAGTTTGTAAAAGGCTTACTAATTTATGATAATTAAAAGGCAGAGACCCTTCAACGTCATTGAAGGGAACCAGTCCAGGAACAGTGGGTCTGATTAGCCAAGATGGCTGCAAAGCAGAAGGCCTGATTCATCTAAGAATAAGCAAATGTTGTTGGTATGACTGTATCTCCAAACTGTGCACTTGGTTTGTGCATTTAAGGCTTGCACTTGATGATATTTCACAGAACAGGCCATATTCAAAGTGCTTGCAAAACAGCGCGTGGAACAAAGTTGTTAATGTCTTTTCAGTTACTCTCCAGGAATCCGGTCTCTTCTTTCGTAGTTTAACAACACTTTGATGGGGACACCATGATGGACTGTGATTGGCCACAGAGAGTCAAACCCATTCTCTGCTCTGTCTTCCTTGTAAACTGGAAAAGATGCACAGCTCCTTCCACTGAGCAGCAAGTTGGCTCTTCAAAGCCTTTCTTCGGAAAGCCAACCTCACAGAAATGTTAACCTCATTCCGTGGCGCCTTCTATCTTATCCCTATCAGGCTGACCACCTGAGCCGCAGAGGTACAGGGCGTTCTCCTACACAATCCGAGAGTCTCCCGTCTCAGTGCCCCTTGCCTAGCACCTGAGGAGAACCACGGGGATCTCAATTGTCCTTGAAAGGCAGGTTTCGCTCTTCTTTTTAAAGAGTTCCTTTCTTCCTCGTTCTTTTACTTACCAAACCTCAAGACGAGAAGCCGGAGGCTATGCAATACCAGCCTGGATTGGACAATTCAGGAGGCTTCAATTCTCTCAAGCACGGAGAACTGCACGGCCGGAATCGACTCCGCAGCCCTAACCCCACTACGACGCATCCTCCCGTCCGCCCGCTCCAGCGATTCGGACCCCGGGAGGGAGCATCGCGTTCATCCAGTCTCGACCCAGAGCACCTGAGCAACAGGTGAAGGCACCACCTCCGGACTTCCACAAGCTCCGGCAGCCAAGCTTTCAGTGGCCACTGGAAGCCGGTAGTGACGGACAGGAAGTCCCGCCTCATTCACAGGGCGGGCTGGCAAGATGGCGGCGCCCAGGAGCCGGTGAGGCGAGAGGACACCGGGATCTGGGGGAAAGCTGCACCGGTGCGTTATGGCCGCGTCCCCGCACACCCTTTCCTCGCGCCTCCTCACAGGTATTGTACTCGATCTGGCACAATCGTGGGGGAATTCTTTTCTCTTTGCCACGCGCGACACCGTGGTTCCTGCTGGCTGCAACCTTGGAAGCCCTTGGCTTGTCACCTGGCAGGGAGGTGACCTTTGGGGTAGCCTCAAGGGACGAGGCCGCGGAGATGTGGACCAGTTTTGTACCGTAGGCTAGGGGAGCCTTAACGTTTGGTGTTTCGTGTTTTTTTTGGGGGGGGGCTCGGACATATGGGAGCTGCCGTTGCTAGCCTCTACCTTGTATATGACAAGACTTGCACCTGTCCCGGTTAATAAGCTGCCTTGCAGTTTGAAGTGTCATGGTCATAATCGTGATAATGATAACTGCAGATTGAATCCCATTGAGACGTAGCTCTGTACCCTCAGAATGGTTCTTTCAATTAAAAGAACTTTTGACAAATGTTTATCATAAATTCTTGAACAGGTCTCATATCTTGCCTTTTCAGAGAGTTCAACCCTCTATGCTCTACCTAAAATATGAGCCTTTATCCTTCTTTTTTCATAGCAAGTTAATTTAACATGGTTATTGCATGCTGTAATTGTTCACATGCACACTACAGATGTACACTAATTTAGTATGTTTCTTCTGATTAGATGCATACTTTGTGAAGGTAGAGATTGTTTGTCTTTCTGGTTCATGGCTGTATCCCTCATGGCTAGAGCAGTTCCTGTGTACATTGATGATGCACATTCATTTGTGAATGAATGAGATTTTTCTGGTAGAAATATTAAGAGGAGATTGGTTTTGTTGCTAGTATCCATGGATGAGGATTAATTGGTCCATATTAGAAACAAAGCAGTAGAAGGCAAAAACTACCTTCTCACATCACAGAAACATTCCGTAGGCCTCACTGTCACATTTGTCTGCAGTATCCGGCCAACAAACGGTGCTGTTCACGGTGGTTGTAGGACGTTCTGTTCTCTCGTGGGTTTGTGTGATCTCAGGGCAGATCATTTGACTTTTCTATAATGAAATATTTACTTGTATATAAATGAGGTAGCTGAGCAGGATGATTTCAGAGGTCCCTTCTGATTAAAAAAAATAGGGTAGTGAGTAGAAGAGGCAAGGTTGGGCAGTATTTGGCAATTGTTGAAGCTGGGGGATAAGTAGTGGGGACTCCTTGGATACCTCTATTTTTCTATGACTGCCATTTTCCATACTCAAAGTTTGTGGGGGTGTTTTGTTGTTTTTATTTTTGTTTTTGGATTATGAGTCATTTTTGAGTCACTTCTTTGTTACTTTGTGTCATTCCTGCTGGGAGTGTTTCTTGATCCTGACCCTTGGCACTCTTAGAGGGCTCATCTGTTCTTGTTGCTTGACTATCCTCTCTGTATAGAAGCTTCTTCTGTGTATGTTACTCAGAGCAGCCTTTCTTCCTACCTTTCTGTTCAATATTTCAGCTCCTTATACGACAATTCTATTTTGACGCCTGAGACCCACAGTGTAGGAGATAGGTTGCATATGACCTCTTGTCCCCGGATCAGTCAGTCTCTGGAGTGGCAGAATAAAGGGAACTAATAGCTTAGTTTCTGAAATTGAGCATATCTTCAGAAAAATCGGCTTTGTGTGAACCTGTGAAATATCCCACTCAGAAATTTGATAGAAAAGTTGGCAGAGAAGGATCACTGGGTTTGTTACGTAGCTAGCAATTACTCTTGAGTTTGCTTATAAAAAGTTCACATTGTTTTCATTTCCATTAAATGAGCTTTGGGAACTTTCAAGCAACTTGTCTCCTTAGCTGATTTCAAAAGCCCTACAGACACAGACACAGTCTAGTGATAATAGTGAGTAGTAGTTTTAGGATCATCTCATCTCCAGATTTTTAAGGTGTCTTTTATAAGCCCTGGATATCTTAAAGTATACATGTGCTTACCCAGGCCTGAAGTAGCTTTCTAGGTATTCATGAACAGGTGATATCATATGACTAAACCAAGAGTTGTAATAATTTACAATACAGTTTACAAGCTGCCCTTTCCCCTCTCCCCCCCAACACACATTGGTTGTTGTTACTGTCATTCTGTAAAATTTCAGCTTGGACCACATAATCTTGAAAGAATTTCCAAAGTGGTTCCAAGGCAAACACATATCCACCCATTTGAAAGGGAGCATGTTATAGTTGTGGTTTGAGGATATGATTTTGGTGCCAATTGGCCCATCTCTACTTTAAGATAATGGCCTTGTATTTCCAGAGGCAGAGATTATTTTCATCTCACAGTTCAGGAAGGCTACCTGGGCTTGTCAGTCACCAAACATCATTTCACTTTGTTATCTGGCAAGTGTCCAGTCACTGTGGCATCAGAGGTGAGCAAAGGACAGACTGCCATCAAAGAAGTAAACACTATGATGATGGTATTTCGAGAATTGATTTTTTTGGGAAATGGAAACAGTATCTACCCTCTGATCACAAGGTCCTAATGAAAAACTAAATTATGATTCCACCAAAGTTCAACCTAGGGAACCAATGTGTTGCTTATATAGCATAGCTGAGGGGTTACTGGCAGGAGTAGGGGGATCTCAGAGCAGCTGCACTTGCAAGTTTGTGCCCATTGTGGGTGATGGCTTCTCCTTAGCCACATCAATGGTGCCCCTTCAGTGAACCTTTCCCCAGACCATTATTACTCTAGTACCTCTAAGCTCTGAGGCTACATGCACTTAAGGCAGAACTGCAAACAAATGATTGTGAGGAGTGGCTGAAATTTCAGGTGAGAGTCCAATCCCTCCCCAACCCTTGTCTATGAGGGAATATCAACAACTAGCAAGCTGGTTCCTGATACACTTTTGCAAGCAGGCATAGCTGGTCTGGTGAAGCTGGTGGCTGCTTTGTTCAGAGGACTGTGTTGGCTGTGTTCTGTAAGAGGTGGGACTAGTTTGCATTAAGAAATGCTATCATGGGGCTGGAGAGATGGCTCAGCAGTTAAGAGCACTGACTTGTTCCGGAAAACCTGGGTTCAAGTCCCAGTACCCACATGGGAGCTGAAAACTGTCTGTAACACTACCTCCAGGGATCTGACACTCTCTCACAGACACACAGGCAAAACACCAGTGCACATATTAATAAACAAACAAACAAACAAACAAACAAACAAATAAATCATTACAAAAGAAGAAGTGCTATCATCAGATTCGGAGACCCACAGCCAACTATTGGGGAAGCTGGGAATCCTGTGAAAGAGGGGAGAAAGGGTTGTAGGAGCCAGAGGGGCAAGGGCACCACAAGAACATGGCCCACAGGACCAACTAACCAGGGCTCATAGGGGCTCACAGAGACTGAAGTGACAATCAGGGAGCCTGTATTGGTCTGACCTAGGTCCTCTGCATACATGTTATGGTTGTGTAGCTTGGTGTTCTTGTGGGATTCCGAGCAGTGTGAGCAGGGGCTGTTTCTGACTCTTAACGACTGCTCTTGGGACCCTTTTCCTCTTACTGGGTTTCCTCATCCAGCCTTATATGAGGGGATATGCCGTCATATAAGCATGTGTGTCGTAATGTAGCTTGTTATGCCATGGTTGATTTATATCTCTGGGAGACCTTCTCCTTTCTGAAGGGAAGTGGTAGGGGAAGTAGACCTGGGGGAGGGGTAGGGATGGAGTGAGGGAGTAGGAGGAGAAGGAGGAGAAGGAAACTGGTCAGGATATATCAGAAAAGACTAAAATATTTAAAAGAATAAGTGACATCATAAAACATAATATAACATGATGGAATAGTTAAAGAGACTGAAAATTTGATAGGTAGAGAGAAGATTGCATACAAGGAAGCAGTGTAATACAGTTAATCCAGTGTGTGTAGTGTGCTTAGTTGGAAGGTCATGAGGCAGAGGCAGTATTGCTGTGATAAAGTAGATGGGCTGGTTTGTGTTAGCAATGTGTGCTGGGTGTGGTGGTTTGACTATAGACACAGACATCTGAACACTTGGTCCCCAGAAGTGGTGCTTTTGGGGAGAATTAAGGGGTACAATCTGTGAAACATGGGGTAGAAAAGAAAGGAGACGTATGAAGGCAGGATGATTGGCTTCACTCTAACTGCTATCACTCTGCTCCAATATAAGTGCACAGGAGTCTTTCAGTAGGAATAGAAGGAGGGACAGGTGTGACCTGCATGTCTTACCTTTCCAAAGTTTTAATGCTTATATAGTCCCAGGGAAGAGGATGACTTTTCCATCTTCAAACTTGTTCTAGGAGGAAATACTTAAATTCTGAAGAAGTAATACACAATACATAGGCAATTGGCTCACAGTGGGAAACTCAGAAACAGAAAACAGCATAGAGAAACATTAGGTTGTGGAAGCCATGAGAAGAGAAGACACTTTAGAAAAGATCAGCTGGGACCTGGAGGCTAAGCGAGAGGATAACTGCAGTGCATACACTGTCACATGCTAGACACACTCCTTATTTGTTGATTTGAGAGGTTTAACAAAGAGATCAAAATTCCTAACTGGATTGACATTCATATTTTATTGAAAGCCATTTCCCCTTCCTTGTAGTTATCTTAACAATGCAAAGGAAATGTAAACCTTCATTGTAGTTTATCGGCGTTTAGTGAGAAAAGATGGGCGCTGTCTTTTCTACTTTATAAAAAGTGAGCTCACTGTGTTGTTCTTTTCTTCTTAGAAACATCTACAGTATGGTCGTCTCATGAATTCCTGTAAACATAATGGTGTGAAAGAGACGTTTCCCTTCCCTGACCTAAGCTTAGTGCCGATGAGTGGCACTGATTCCCAGGTTGGAATCAGAGGTGCTTTTGGAGTCCAGCCCCACACAACAGCATCTTGCTTCGCTATGATATAGGCACTACTGAGTGAGCAGCCACCATTTCAACGTGCCATCTTCTCTTTGTCTCCCTGTTGCAGGCTCGGTGGGAAGATGTGCCTGGTATCTAGAGAGAAGAGCTATACAAGAATTGCCCCACCGGGTCACACATCTGTTCAGGAATGTTAATAATCAGTGGGTCATGGTCCAGCACCTAAGCTTCCTCAAGCGCATGGTAAGTAGAAGCCTGCCTTCAGTTGCTTTCCGCCTCTGCTTTTCTCTGGGTGAGAGAACTACAGAGATTCCTGTTAGAAGAAAAGTTTTAGGAAGTGCTGTGTGAAAGAGGCTTTTATTTAGTGTTCTGTTAAGTTTATCTAAACCTTTAATCTCTTGTTTTGATTATTCTTAACTGAAACCAGAATCAGTCTGGCGTTTGAGGTTAAATATATGATCTTGAAATTTTATTGATTAAGTTTGGAGAAAGATTGAAAACTTATGGGATATTTCGGCCAGGCTAAAATTAGGAAAAGCTGAACTGTATGCTGCATCTTTTAGACATTCTCTGAAGTTCTGTAAATATGTCAGTAAAACAGAAGTAGTTGTTTAATGGTGTGATCCTCTTATTTTCCTAGACCATTGATGCATTTGAAAAATCTAAAAATACTTCTGAGGGTCTGGAGAATGTCTCAGTCAGCAAAGTGCTTGCTTTGCCACCATGAGACTCTGCTCAATCCCTAAAACCAACATAAAAGCTGGGTGTGGTAGTATGCACTTGTTACCTCAGTTCTGATGAGGCAAACTTAGATCCCTGGCCAGCTCCACCAAGAAACTGTCTCAGAAAGTAAGATGTATTGGGCTGGAGAGATAGCTCAGAGGTTAAGAGCACTGGCTGTTTTTACAGAGGTCCTGAGTACAACCATCTGTAATAAGATCTTATGCCCTGTAGGCATGCATGCATATAGAACACTCTACATAATTATTAATAAATAAATCTTTTTTTAAAAAAAAAGATGTATGGCTCCTGAGGAGATACGCTGAAGGTTGACATATGACTTGTGTTTATATCCCCACTACAAATGAACACACACACACACACACACACACACACACACACACACACACACACACACAAAACTTCTGAGTAGACTAAAATAAAGATTTTGTAATTTGCCAGTGCTTTTACAGTGGCGCTGATGGTCTGGTTCTCTTACAGGCCCCTATCTGTGTTGATACACTATGAGAATGTGGCAGCATGGTGACTATCTTCTAGAAAAGGGTCATAGAATAGTAATACAGCTGGAAATTCATAGTGGTGCTTTGCAAGAATAGTAAGTCATAGTCCAATGTTCTACTTAGAAACATTTCACCCTTCCATTTAAAATACCTGCTTTAACTTAAAGTTTAATTAATGTAAAATCTTATTAAAATCCAGGGTATTGGTTTTGTCAATTTTAGAAGTTTGGTGTTCTATAAATAAAAGAGTTATAAATAAAGACCTGCCTTTAAATACTGTTGGGAAGATTAGCTGAAATATATATTAATAAGAAAAATAAGGGCCAGTATAATATTACTAGTAATTACCAGCTTTTGCCCATCAGTGATCGGGACTGACTCTAAGACTGGAGTTTCTTTCCTGGTCCCACACTCCCACTCAGGTATCCCAGTTAGCCTTCCAGTGAGCTCCCCTCAAGATGTTTGCTTAAGAGCTCAGGTGGTCAATAACTGACCTTGGCTGTCTGTAGACATTTCAGTGTATTCAGATTAGAAAGTTCAGCCTTCAGGAAGGTCAGTGGATAACAGATGTGTCTTCTTTGCCAGGAATTTAAATTCCTAGATTTTTCTAAACCACAAATTTAAAATCATAGCCAACACATTAATGTTATCTCTGTATCTTTTAGTGCTAATGTCAGTGTTGCACACATTATAAGTGCATGCTCTGCTAATGATGTTAAAGTTGCAGGGAGCTCTTTCAAGGGGTGAAAGCTGTCAAGCAACATCCTTTTTTCTAGTAACATGCTGTCTGTCTGTCTGTCTGTCTGTCTGTCTGTTTGTCTGTGTAGTATGTCACACAGCTGCACAGGGGCCTTAGCCAGCGAGTCAAACCAAAGCCGGAGCCAGTGGCTTCTCCATTCCTTGAACACACATCTTCAGGGCAGTCTAGAGCAGAAGTGGATGAGCTGCCATCTCTCTCAGTTCCCAGCCTGCCTTTGTCCCAGAAGCCAAAAGAAGAGTTGCTGGAGCTGGGGGCTGCCTCCATAGTGGAACGTTCTCTAGACACGGCCAAAGAGACAAAGGAAGAAAAGCAGTGGAAAGAGATGAAGCTTCATGCTGACGATCTGCCCGGCATTTTGGCTAGACTGTCCAAGATCAAACTCACAGGTACTTGGTTTTCTGAGACTGTTTTGTATTTCTCCTGAGCTATATTTATTTCCTCCATTCAACTTTAAAACTCAACATTTTTCTCTCCTCTAATTATGATTCCCACTCGGAAACTCTGAATTCTGCTTCTGTAGGATTGTGGATTATCTTACATTGTAACTTTTATGCCCAAATTGGTCACATATGAATTAAAGGAGATGTTTATCTTGACTATTTCCTTATGTTTACTATGTTTACAGTCACTGCTTTCAAAATGTAGTACCTGAGTTCAGGAACCTGCACTGTGCTATGTAGCCTAAGCCCACAATGACTATGGGGACTTTAGCCACTCTGTGATAACCTTTGGGGTTATCCTATGTGTGTGGGGCTGTAGACTAGATTACTCTAAGGATGTTTTAAAGTCTTTTCCCTTCTAATTCCAGTATTAGATCCGGTCTTCTTACATCCAGTTGGGTATTAACCCATAATAGTGTTGCTTATTGTATGGATTACCCCGTGGGCCAGGCATATCATAGTTGTGTGTCATCTGATAGCTAGAGTTAGATACAGCTCTGTGACAGCTTGTTTAAGAGTGTTCTGGTTACCCTTCAGACTGGAGACTTGTGCCCAGTTCTTAGGTGAAAGTGAAGGAGAGCATGGAAAGCTGTGATCAGGTTAAACCAGGTGCTCTTTGAAGGCAGAAAGTGGCAAGTAGAGTCTCATCAGATGGACAAAAATGAAGGCGCTGAACAACAAGAAGGATGGCAGAAAGAATGGTTTCATCTGTCTCTAAAGGTGCAGACAAACACCAAAAATCTAGGGTGAAGGATGTGAACCGGAACTTCGTTCCTTAGTGATCAAACCCACTTAAAGAAAATTCTCTTTTTGCTGGGACTGGGGTAGGGTGATGAATGGACACAGCGAGTGTGATAAAGGCTAGTAAGAATTCTGTGGTGTAACTAACAGAGCGGGTCTAATACTGCATGGAGACATGTCTGTATGCTTCGCTCTAGCTAAGCAAGAGCCCTCCTCCCCTCTAAAACAGTGTGCTTTGTGGTTTTTGCTAGTGGTCTGGGTGTCATGCTGGTGACATATTAAAAACGAGTATCAATAAATTATAGCCATACAGATGTCACCTAAAAAGTAGGACCTCTCAAGAGGTCAGCCTCAGAAGTGGCCCCTTGGCAACTTGTGCAGTGTCATTTAACACGTTCAGCCTGCTGATGGGCCCACTTCTGTATCACGCCGTCTGTGTCAGGGATGGTAGCAGTATTCTTATTCTCTCTTCAACTGAGAAGCCAGTCTCTTTCAGCTCTAGTCGAGCATCTGAGTGTAACTGCGAGAACTTTCTGCAGTGCCTCTAAAATGTGCTTCACCTCTACAGCTGCTATTCTCATTCATGCCGGGAACATCCAGGGCCATTGCTTTTGGGGATTTATTTATTTCTAATTCTGCATGTATAGGCATTTCTCCTGGATGTACGTCTGTATGCCAAATGCATGCATGGTGTCCACAGGCCAGAAGGGGATGGTGAATCCCCTGGAACTGGAATTGTGGAGGGTTTTGTGAGCAGCCCTATGGGTGCTGGGAACTGAACCATGGTCCTTTGGAAAAGCAGCCAGTACTCTTAACCACTGAGCCATCTCCCAGCCCCCGTTTTGTTTTGGTGTTTGGTTTTTGCTGCAGGTGCTAATTGTCCCTTTGTCTTTCTCCACCCCCACTGCATTCCATGTCATTTAGAGCTGCTAGCTACTTTCCCTAGGTACCATTTCCAGTTGTTTTTTTCCTAACCTACACCAGAGGCCTTTGTGTATTACCTTCTGCCCCAGCCCTTCCTGCTTCTGAGGAAAGACACTGTGGTGACAGCCAGGTCTTGCATCTCAGCTTACCTATTCTATGCTACCATGGGAGACTGACCTGCCCACCTCACTTCTAGTCATATCTTGCAGGCCTCTCCAGGAGGCCTGCACTGGGCTCCAGTCTTGACATTCTAGCTGGACATTTACTCCCAGTTAGGTTTTAGGTGGTTTTTCTTAACCTTTTTTGAGATAATTTACACATCTGTAAGGGAGAAGATGCAATAAATACTTCATTTCAGAATTTTAATTGTATTAAATTGTATTAAAGCCGCCCAGTGATGCTCTTTACAAATGGGAGGTGCTGAAAGGTGAGTTTGCAAATAGTTATGGGTAAATATTTATACATCTACTGACTATGGGTTGCTTTTCCAGGGGAATTGTTTCTGCCCATGCAGATTGTATAGATGAGTGAGGGTTTACTAGGTAGGGAGTGAGGGGGACTGGAAGCAGCAACAGGAGCCTCAACAGAGGCCAAGAACCCTGCTGCACCTTGGTGCATTCAGAAAATTGATATAGGACTTGGGTTTCAAGTAGGGGAGGTGCTGGGAGGGTTACTGTCACTCTGTTGAAGAGCTGCACTGTTAAACTACAGTGGTAACAAGTTCTAGGAGGTTTCTTGCAGAAAGATGGTCACTTTGTGATTTCTTTCTGTTTTAAGTGTCTTAGTTTCCATTAAATCTGAAGGCTAAGTCAAAAGCAAGCTTCAGACAGTGCTGAGTTGGGTGTATCCAGCTGAAAGCGCACTTCTGCAGCACACTGGCTGCACACTGCCCTCAAATCGTGGTCACACACCTGTCCCCCTCACCTGCACCCTCCACTGTTAACTTTTCTCTCTCCCAATAGTTCTCCATCTGTGTTCACATACATCTCGTACATCACATGCATCTAGAGCTAGTGAGAGAAAACATGTAATATTTGTCTTTCTTAGTCTGGCTTATTTGAGTTAACACACTCTCTGCTTCCAGAGACTAACAAGATTTCATTCTTATTTATAGCTAAGACTCCATTGTGTGTACACTTAGCACATTTTCTCTTTCTGCTTTTCTACTGATGGATACTTAGGTAGATATGACTCAGCGTCTGTGGACTATGATACAGCAAGCTTCCCGTTCTCAACTTTGGACTTTTGAAGTTGGACTGAGTACATTTTATATTATGCGATGGGCCTATGGGGCAAGGAATGTTATGGTTTAGTTGTGAAATGGATTCCCCTAAGCTCATCTCCAGCCACTGGCACTACTTGGGAGGTTATGGGACCTTTAGGAAGTGGGCCTTGATGAAGGAAGAGGATTGCTGTGGGTGGGCTCTCTGGGTTACAGCCTGGCCCTGTGGTATCTGGAATCCTCTCTGCTTGCTCACTGGCCTTAGGATGTAATCAAGCTTCCTCTGGCTCCTGAACTGTTACTGCCATCATGAACACTGCCCTGCCTCTTTGGCCACAAAACTGTGAGCTAAAAGAATCCCCCAAACTGAACAAAGCAGCTCCTCTGCCCAGAAGAGCTATGCAGAATTCTGTCACTGTGATGAGAGCAAAGTAGCCCTTCCTTTCGTCCAAATAATTAACAGAGAAAAGTGTCATCTTACCATCAGTCATGCTCATTGAAAGTGTCTCTCTCTGTTACATTCTTTGGGTTAGAGTTTGTGATACTTAGCTGTTTCCTTTTACTCTGTCCCACTTAATTTTCCATTTGGTGAGTTCAGGTGGGTCCTGTCTTACTTATGGTTAGAAAGAGCTGACTGCCACATGTTATAAAGTTCAAGGCTCCTGTGATATGTGTGTATGTGTGTTCAGCGTGTAAGGATTTAGTGTCATCTAGTAGCTGTCTCACTAGAAATGGATGACATTTCTCACATTAAGATGGCATGGCTTACAGTCCTGTTGTGCCATGTTCTCCTGTATCCTTAAGTAAGGTTTTATTGCCCCCAGTTGCACCTTTAATCTCAGTACTTGGGAGGCTGAGGTAGGCTGATCTCTGAGTTTAAGGTCAGCCAGGGCTATATAGTGAGACGCTGTCTAAAAAAGGAAAACAGGAAGGAATGGGGGAAAGATGGGTTTGATTTTGGCAGATTCTTTAGGCAAGTTGCTTCAAAGGACAGGTGTCCAGTGGGATTCTTTTCTGGAGGAACTAGGGATCTTCAAATGAGTTATCATTGAGGTCACAGAAAAGAACAGGTGTTGGGGGTGGTAGGTAGAGCAAGCAGAAGAGAGGGCCCAGGGCAAAATTCCTTAAGGTTATTGCTTCTAGTTCTTCTGAAAGGCCTGTAATAATCCTGCAAGGAAACAGATGGTCAAGGGGGGGGAGACAAGAAAAAGGGCTCTGTCGCAGGCAGAGGTGCAGACCCCTCCCCACAGGAAGGACTTGGATCACACTGCAGATGCAGGAGGACCGCTCAGAAGCCTGGCTGAAAAGATTCAGGAAGTCGGTGCCCACTACCTGACAAGTCAGGAAATGGCAAACTTTGTTTCTTCTAAATGCTTACAGGAGTTACTTTGAGTACTCTATTTCATGTTTTTAAAGTTTATTTGATGAGTATTTCATTAGTAACAAATAAAGGGTGACGAATTTAAGGTCAGGATTGTTTGGCTACAACTTTCCTTTATTCTGGCTGTTGCTTTATTCTGCTTTTCCTTTTATGTGGCTTATGTGGTTGTATATCTGAGTTGGCATTCCAGATACAGTGGGATTTAATATGTAAAACCTGAGTCTGGAATCTTAAGCAGGTAGTAATCATTTAATATCTTGATTATTCTTTGGTGTGCATGGGTACACTGGCTCCCGAGTGTCCAAGGGTAAGGAGCACTGATGCCATGCTGGTTAAAATGGTAAGTCCTTGCCACTGTGCTGGGCACTCAGGTTCCCTGGGTCCAGGACATGACCCAGAGATCTGAATGTTTGATATGTAACACGGGGTGCATGTGATCAGGACACGCCTCAGAAACCTGATGGAGGCAGGACCCAGACATCAGACTTGATCCCAAACGTGTTGGTCTGGCTGGTGGTAGGAAAGGTTCATTTATTGAGAGCCAGAGCTGCTGGGTAGGGCAGCTGGCCACAGGAAAGGCAGCTGGGAAGAACCTGGACCACACAAGAGAGGCATGCAAAAGCAAGATGTTCCAAGGAAAGGGGGCTACTTCACCTACAGCCACAGATGGAAGAGACCTGGGGTTGTAAATTTCCCTCATGTGATTTTATTTATCCCATGTGACTAATTGAATTAATGCCATTTCCTTCTGCTTATTTCATTTAAAGAAGTAGCACCCTTTGTGACCCTCAGCCCTCTCATCTGACTGACCTTGTACTTTGCTCTTTGGTTTATTACTTGAATTCACACAGCCTGGAGTCAGCAGGAATGCTTCTTTAAGTAGATCCCTGATATATATAAATTGATTTCTCTTGGACTTTTCATACCCTAGACAATGCATTTCTAGCTAATGGCAGCTGAGGCAGGAATTTTTGAAAGCCAGCAGGCACATTATAGAATGAGTCTTTTCCGTGTGTCCTCTGTAGCTATAATGTACTAAGGAAGGGCCATATACTGATCAGACTTAGATCTTCTTTGCAGGAGGGCAGGCTAACTGCAGGCTGAATCCTTGCCACTTCTACCAGGACATGGGTAGAAACCTTGCTGGTGTGACTGTCATTTGAAGACGTGTGTGTGTGTGTGTGTGTGTGTGTGTGTGTGTGTGTGTAAGAAAGTAAACTGAGTTTATAAAGGAGTAATAGGCCTCCCTTGAGCCCCCTGCCAGCTGAACTATTTACAATACTGTTTTTGCAGTTTGTTGCCAGGACCACACCAGGATGAGGAAATTTTATTTGGGTTAGGATCATAAGAGGCTGTAGTGACTCAACTCAGTTTAGACTGAATATAGGACAATAAAGAAGCACTTTTCCTGAGGAACATCTGTGCTGAAAAGTTACATTTCCCAAGGCCAACGCACTAAATACATTGTTTTCTTGGAACCAATAGATGAAGCTGTTGCTAGAGTTGATAGAGACCACAGCGATTGAGACCTTCCCCCACAGTCCAGAATGCTGCTTTTATTCAAAGAAAAGTAGAAACCGCACTGGTTTGTCTTAGATTGTTTTGTGTGGCTTACTGTGGTCTCTGGTGTTAACTGTACCAAGCAACTCCCATGCTCCCACAGTAATACCATCCTACTTGCAGGGTTAGAGGGATCTCTTGAGAGTTACATTTTGAATAGTGGGCAGTAATAATTCCTAAATTTTTCTGTAGTATTGTAAGTTATTTAACTATCAAAGAGAGAGAGAGAGAGAGAGAGAGAGAGAGAGAGAGAGAGAGAGAGAGAGAGAGAGAGAGAGAGAGAGAGAGAGAGAGAGAGAGAGAACTTATTGTTTTACCATGCCAAAATAACTGTCATTTTATGGATTTTAGTAAATTAGCTTATGGAGTTAAATAGCATACTACTCATCTTTTTGAATGGGAATTACTCTGATTTGGGTTAGTTAGATTGTTTTTTGTTTTAAGTTTTCTTAAGACAAATGTATAAAATAAGAGGGCTGGTCAGATAGCTCAGTGGTTAAGAGCACTTGCTGCTGTTCCAGAGGACCTGAGATTAGCTCCAGTTCTAGGGGTCTAATGTCCTCTTCTGACGTTTGTTGGAACCAGCAAGTGGTGTACATTCACACTGATACACAAACACGCATGCACACCCATCATATACATGCACACACATGTATGTATGAACACACATACACATAAAAACAAATGATTCCCTTTAAAAGAAAATACCATATAAAGAGCTCCATCTGAGTCATCTAGCAACTCTTAAGTTTTTAGCTCATACCTGTGCATACTCTGTCTAAAGATAACAGTCCAGGTTAGAGTTACACTTACTGTGCTGGAATCCCTCATTTGTAACATATTGGCTGTACAATTATTGACACTTTTTTTTTTTTTTTTTTTGATGTCTTAACGGCTTGGTTTTAGCTATAAAATGAAAGCAAGTCTATCTGTGAAGATTATTGTAAAATGTGTAAGAAACAATTCGGATGAAGAATTTACTACCACACCTAGTTAATGTTCAAGGAAAGTCAATTACTATTATGCTGTGCTAAATGTATGTACAGGACATTTGATAATTTTTAATGCCATGTTCACATGTAGGCAGAGGTTTCTGTCTCATCCAGTCCCGTGACCATTTAGTCCCAAATAAACACACAGAGGCTTATATTAATTATAACTGTTTGGACAATGGCTCAAGCTTCTTATTGGCCAGCTCTCTCTTAATTATTAACACATTTCTATTAATCTATGTATCTCTACATGGTTTAGCTTACTGGAGAATGTCCAACCATCCTACTTTCCTGATGACTACATGGTATCTCCCTGGCGGCTCTCTGCATTTCTCTTCCCAGCATTCATCCTAGTCTGGTAGCCCCACTGATACTTCCTGCCTGGTTACATCCTTCCTGCCCATTGGCCGAAACAACTCTATCATCAACCAATAAGAGAAACATATATTCACAGTGTACAGAAGGACCTCCCCCATCATTCACACATCTTTGTGTGTGTTTATTTCTAAAAGTTAGGTCCCTAGAAATAAACCCTTTTTGTGTTTTTATTGTCGTATATTAATTATTCAAACTAATGGGCTTTGTTGTAGCATTTCACGTGCATGTTAGATATTTGGGTGTGTTCACTCATCTGTTGTCCTCTGTTGCTCCTCCCCAACCCTTGTTTGAGTTGAGACAGCAGATGGCATGCCACTGTATCCCTGTACCACAGCTATTCGCTTCTCTCTTGGTAGTTTTCATTTCATTATCAGTGTGGTGCTCTAAGGAGTATCTTTGTCTTTTATCTGTGATGATTCTCCAGGGCAGATCCATGCAAGTGTCGTTTGGGAGAAGATATGCTTACCTTAAGAGCTTTTGATTGGTCTATTTTCCTGAAATGTTTACAGGTGATGCTGTGGCCCGTGTGGCAAGCCTACCATACCTTCAGCAGTTATTGCAGGCCAGTGCTGGCATTTTATAAACAATGCGCAGAAATATGTAAAAACTGTCACATAAACTTGTTTTATATTTAAAACTCCTGATGAGTGTAGTGTTGGACTTCTCTCACAAAGCAAGTTAGAGGAGTAGCGGTCACCAGTTCACATACGGAGCTGACATTTTTGTGGCCAGGAGGCAACTGTGGAAGCAGCATCTGGAAAGGGGACCACTTCTCAAAAAGATATACTCTTGATATTTCTGAAACCACGGGGCCAGTGTCATGCATCCTGGCCTCGGTTTTTAGTGCCATCTCGCTTTACTCAGGAATTGTGGGTGTCTGTCCAGCCACTTTTCTGATGCACTGCCTGCTGAATTGCTGTTGGAAGATTGTCCTGCTGTGCCAAGATGTGGTGGATGTGAGTGCCCTGTACTGGGTGAGGTCCCTCAGATGCCTTGCCTGCTTTGTCACACAGGCACCTGTGTCGAGAAGAGGCCCTGGCCTGCTCTGTTCTTAAAGTGACCTGGCCAGCCCTTCTAATTGTGATGCGGCTGCCTCTAGACACTGTGGTGGCAAGGGGACTTCTCAAGGAGGCTGCCCACCTTAACTGTCATCCACTTTGGCCTCCTTTGTGTCCTAAAAAGAAGGAGTAAGGGGTACTGTCTGGATAGCCTCTCTTTCTTGTATTTACCAAGTTCTTTACTGTGACTGGTTAGATTTTTTCCCCCTATTCAAATAATGAAAACAGAGAGCAGGATGTATCTCAGTTATAGGTGCATACTTATCATAGGCAAAGCCCAGGGTTCTATCCCCAGCAGGACATATGCATCATTTTTCAAATAATGAGAGTAGTTTATTCATCTCTCAGTAACTGCCTTAAGCTTCATATAATTATTTAAAATATACTTCCTGAGGCATTAGTTTTCTCTCTGTAACATTTACTGAAGACACGGGTTTTTATCCATTTTCGTTTTTATTCAGTTTGATTATGTCCTAGCTTGGCTTTGTATTGCTGTTATAAACATCACAACCATAAGCAACTTGTGGGGGGAAAGGGCTTATTTCATCTCAGCTTGAATTTCATCATGTAGGGAACTCAGGGCAGGAGCAGAAGCAGAGACAAAGAAGGAATGCTGCTTTGCCCCCATGGCTTACCCAGCTTGCTCTTTTATACAGCTTTGGATCATCTACCCAGGAGTAGCACCACCCACACTTGGCTGGACCTTCCACATTCATCAGTAATCAAGGAAATGCCTCATAGTCTTGCCTACAAGTCATTTTGCTGGGGACATTTTATCAACTGCCCTTTTTCCACACGACACTAGCTTGAGTCAGGTTGACACACAAAAAAATAAACAAAACAATTACCAAGCCAACTTGAGATATTTCTGAAACCACGGGGCCAGTGTCATGCATCCTGGCCTCAGTTTTTAGTAGCCTTTGTCCTGTCTACACCACAGCTCTGCCCTTGAGGAAATACTTCCCAGTAGATTTCAGCTGAGTGATGCTGGTCTGTTATTAATCACAGCAAGTTCTTCAGTCCCAGCTGACCACCATCCATCTCACCAGGAAAGTAAAGGTTTACATCAGTGATGCTCATCTCTTGTTGATTAAATCTGGCTCTGTAGCCCCACCTAACCATAAACCACAGATTCTTAATACAAAATACCTCACAAATGACCCAACAAAGTCTTCCAGGGATTCTCAGCTTCCCTCCGAAACTTCCTGAGCCAGGCCTCAGTCCTCTGCATTTCTCTTGACAGTGTCTTGCTTGTTCCTGCAGAAAAACTCACCAAAGTCTGAGAACTCGATGGTTTTTCCAGGCCGACGTCTGAACGCTTCTGTAGTCCTCTCAGGTCTGTCACAGTAACACTCAACTCCTAGCACCAGTTTCTGCCCTAGCTTGGCTTTGTGTTGCTCTAATAAACACCATGGCATGACCAAATGCAACCTGCAGAGGGAAGGCTTTATTGTATCTCACAGCTGCAATCCATCATAAGGGAAGTCAGGATAGGAGGCTGGAGGCAGAAGATGAAGCAGAGACCATGAGGGAACACTGCTTACTGCCTCCTCCCCATGGCTTGCTCTGCTTGCTTTTTCATATATTCTAGTACTACGTGCTACAGGGCTGGCATGGCCTACATTGGTTGGGTTCTCCCACATCAATTATTAATCAAAACTGTGTCCCCACAGACTTGTATACAGGCCAAGCTGACAAAATCTAACCAGTTTGTTTTGTAGGTGCTTTTTTTTGTTTGCTTGTACATGACAGTGTTTCTCTGTATAGTCCTGGCTGTCCTGGGACTCACTCTGTAGACCAGGCTGGCCTCAAACTCAGAGATCTGTATGTCTCTGCCTCCTGAGTGCTGGGATTAAAATTGTGTGCCACCACTGGCTTTAAAAAACAAACAAACAAAAAAACACAACCTTGGTTTTTGAATGACATATTTTTATTTTATGTGTATTGATGTTTTGCCTGCATGTATGTCTATGTGAGGGTTTCAGATCCTCTGAAACTGGAGTTACAGATAGTTGTGAGCTGTCATGTGGATGAGAATAGAACGTGGGTCCTCTGGAAGAGCAGCCAACATGCTCTCAACCACTGAGTCATCTCTCTAGCCATTAAATAATTTCTTTTTATATGGATGAAAGTTCATTTAGCTAGCTTGCTCTGTTTTCTTATCATATAATTATTAATTTGGGATTTAATTGTCTTAAATTCAATTTCATGTTGATTGAACTGGTTAAGTGTAAAATGCTGTAGTTGGTGATGAAGAAAAGTAAAAATAAATTTCTCCTGAGGATTAAAATCACTTTCAAACAATATTTTTTATAGCTTTAAAGAAGGGTGGGGGTGGGGGTGAAGAACTGAGAATAGGCTCAGCTGCCTGTACAGGAACCCTAAAGAGCAGCCGCTCCAACACTTGGGTCAAGGAGTGTAGAATTCATGTTTCCTGATACTGCCATGGTGCCTTATGACTCTTTCTCCCTGTCACTGGTTTATGGTGTATGCTCCTAAGACCACAAGATGTCTTTTACACCCTCCGCATCCTCTAGGCAACCGTACAAGAAGGAGAAGGGAAGCTGCAGAGAGGGCCCTCTTCTTTCTCTTTGGCCACATTGTATAGTAGCATGCAGAGTTCAATACTCATCATTTTAAAAGCCCCAGCATCAAAATCCCAGCCTAACAAACTCTCCAGTATCTCTCTAACTTCTTATGCCTTTGAGATCCTTGGGATCTTATTTTCATGCAAGTTTCTGAGCGTGTCCTCTTAAATTTCCTTCACTCTTGGCCTGAGTTGCAGCCTGGGAATCTGAATTTCAACTGATGACCCTGATACAGAGGGTTCCTGTGGCATGCTTAGAGAGGAAAGTACTGAGCTCCCCCTCTCCGGATCCCCCTTAACCCAAAGAAATCTATCTTGTTTCTCATTCCACACAGCATATGGGGGTAGTTGCAGTCCAACAGGAAAATCCCCACATGTCATTATTTTCTAATCCCTGTGCCCACCCATTACTCTAGATGCCTGAGTTCCTATTAGAGTCTACAGCCCCAAACAGGACACCCACTAGAAGTAGGTCCTCTGAAGCTCCTGAGGGCACCCAGGGATTGTGTCTCAGTCTGCATGCTAGACTTGGCTGGGTGCATAATTACACTTTGGGAGTAATATTGAGGGCTCAGTTTTCAGTTCAAAGCAAAACATGGTAGCATTCCATTTTTAAGATTAAGGGGTTCAGGAACATGGTTCAGTAGGTAAAAATTTCTTTTTTGCAAGCTCGATGACTTAAGTTTAATTCCAAGAATCCACATAAAGGTAGAATGAGAGAACCAACTCTACAAGATTGTCTTTTTTCTTACCCTTACACCATAGCTCACATACACATACACATCATACACACATGTGCACATGCACACATATAAAGAACAATAACAAACAAAATAAAGAAATTTTATTTTTTTAAGATTAAGGAATGAAACACTAACAGAAGTATCAAAAGAATGCTCCAAGGTAGTAAGTGCTGAAGAAAGATTTTGTCCATCTGTTGTTTTGGAAACCTTTTAAACTCTGCTGTAGTTGAAATTTTACAAATGTCTATTTTAAATCACAAGTGTGAAGAAATAGTAAACGTGGATGTCAGCAATACAAAGAGAAGTTCTGTTGTGTGTCCGGTGACTTTGTAAAGGCAGAAGTATAATTTGGGTCATATTTATCTTCTCAGAGACTTTAGTTCTGGATGGGGAGAGGATGGCCCAGTCTCTCACCCTGGAGTTCTTGAGCCACTCCTTCCGTCTGTCTCCAGGACACACACCCTGCCTCCTCCCTGTAGGCCAGGCAGCCCTTCTGTTCTTTACAGAGTTCTTAGCATCACACAGTGAGGCTCCATTACCAGTGTGTGAAGTGTCTAGTGCTTTGCACGCAAGGGGATGGCCAGGAACTAGCCACTCAATAGTAAAAGAAAGTGTAATGGAGTCTGTTCCACCATTTTGGTCACAGCTCAGCCTTTTAATGACAAATGACCTACTATAAGGTTACAGTGCTTAGTGGTGGACCCATTCTGGTAGGTGACTTTGTTGTGCAGACCATCATAGTGTTAATTACACAAAGCAGAGTGGGCACAGTGTCACTAAGTGATAATAGCTGTAACACGATTAATAAAAACCCAGAGACAGATATTGGAGTTCATGCTTCAAGCTGAAGATCAGAGAGGCAAAGCAGCCAAACCACTAGCTCTCACCTTTACCCAGCTAAAATGACAGTCCTGTCTCCACCTGCCTAGTGCTGGGATTAAAGATGTGTGATCAAGTGCTGGGATCAAGTGCTGAGATTAAAGGCATGAACTCTGTTACTCTTCACTCTTGCATAGACCTTGAACACAGAGACATCCATCTGCCAGTCTCCTGAGTCCTAGGATTAAAGGTGTGTGTTGCCGATGCCTGGCTCTATGGCTAGCTACTATGGCTGCTGGGATTGAAAGTGTGTATTACCATTGCCTGACTTCTATGGTTTGTGGCTAGCTTTGCATTCTGAACTCTCAGGTAAGCTTTAATAAATCATAAATAATGTACCACCACAAATATCTTGTGGGACTACCATTGCATATGTTATCTGTTTTTCTCTGAGGTCTGTAATGTGGTCCATGGCTGGATTTGACTGTACTATAGTGGTTTAATGCTGAGGGTCAGCTAAGGAATACTGTTTCTAACCAAGTCATCTTAGGCTACTGTGTTTCTTGGTCCTTAGTTTGTCTGCTATTTGCACTGTGTCCTGAAGTCTGTAGTCTGTCACTTTTTTTCTTTTCCTACTCAGCATATCTCAAGTATTGAGGATGCCCCACTTTATTCCTCTTTCTTAAATCTCCATCAAATTTGTGAATGCTCTGCCCTTTGAAAAGCCAATAGAATTGCCAGAGATTTTGATTTGTTCTAAATGATTAAGAATTGTCTTTCTTGCTCAGAAATATAATGTTACAAATGAATCCCACTAGGCTTGGCAAGCAACTCTTGGTCCTGGTTTACTTAAAGCCAGTTGTCTGTAAGGGTGTCCTTCCCAGTGTTAGTCATCAGCATGCTGAAGATTGTGCTTGTTTGAAAGCTGCACCAGCTGCTTGGAGTGATGATGCAGTTAGCACTACTGTGCCATTGCTGCTACTTCATCACTAGGAGGGAATGGCAGTGGCTTAGTAGAACCCTGAAACAGCAAAGTCTGTGTGGAGTTAGGCCTTGAGAGAGAGAGAGAGAGAGAGAGAGAGAGAGAGAGAGAGAGAGAGAGAGAGAGAGAGAGAGAGAGAGAGAGAGACAGACAGAGAGACAGAGAGACAGAGACAGAGACACACAGAGAGAGAGAGACAGAGAGAGACAGAGAGAGAGACAGAGACAGAGAGAGAGACAGAGACAGACAGAGAGACAGAGAGACAGAGAGAGACACACACACACAGAGAGACAGAGAAAGAGAGACAGAGAGAGAGAGAGAGAGAGAGAGAGAGAGAGAGAGAGAGAGAGAGAGAGTTGGTCCTGCCGCAGTAGGCAGATGAAGGAGAGTACTGAGTACTGTGGGACAGAAGGAAGACAATGGTTTTCAGTGCTTGTCTGTAGGTGGGCAGTCACACTCAACAGTCTGGGTCAGAAACTAAGAAAGTGCACCTAGAAAGTATGCTGTGAGGCTGGAATTAGGGATGCTGGTTAAACCTGCCTTGTCTTGAACATGGCAGTTTACAGTGACAGATGAAACTGCCTCTTTCCCAGCGGACAGTGTGTACACGGGGTCCTGACACACTGCTGGTATTAGGGTTTCCCTTCTGTGGCCCTTTAAAACTCTCCTGACATCTGTGGAATTTCTCGTGAGCCCTATAGAAGGGATGGGATCTCAAAGTTTGACTGCCTGCTTATGATGTTGTAATGTGCTAGGCAAGTGTGTGGGTGTCTTCCCGTCATTTAGTGAGATTTGCATCTTTGGGGAAAAAAAGCCTTTGGAGCACTTACTGGAGACTTTCCCATAAAGCAGAGAACTAAATACACTACCATGTGACTCCTGCCGAGCCTGTGATTGCTCGCACAGCTCTCTGTTTCTAAACCAACTGCTCGCACTCTCGGTGCTTCCTTTCCGACTTGTCTAGAGCAGGCTTCTCCAACTTTGTTAATTACCTTCCTTGTGTGCAAAGTGTCACTGTACAGGAATATATGCATAATTTATTATATACAAACGTCTCAGAAGACACAGTTATTTCTTAATGAAATTCATGTACTCCTACACTGATTGATTCACTTTAAGATGTGTGAAATGCCAGTTGTAAAAGAAAGAATTGGCGTTGTGCTTAGTTAGCATGTGAGGTCCTGGGTTCTGTTCCCAGGAGAGAGACAGACAAACAGAGACACAGAAAGAGACACAGAGAGAATGAGGATCAAATATAAGTGAAAGTCTTATTTCTTGTCCCTGGGGTGGCCACATGCTGCTATTGAAACACAGTAGTTATGATACTTGAATACATGTGAAGACACTTTGACTTTTGCATTGTAAATTTTTTACCCTATTTCTTTTTTGTGTTGTTTTGTTGTTGCTGCTGTTGTTGTTTACCCTATTTCTTTACCCCTACCTCCTGAGCAGAGTTTGGCTGGAGGGCTTCCTTCTGTCTCTTCACATGATGCTTTGGTATGTGAAGTCCAAGCTGAGTGGCCTGGGGAGTGCCGCTCGGAATGCTAGGGAGCTCATGTTAATGTTACCAAAGCACCACTTAATTAAGTCCTTGATATTCACCATCACTGTGCTGAGTGCTTTTGATGAAGTGAAAGCCCTTTGTGCCTCCACAAAGTGTCCTTAGCATCAAGAGTAACAGGAGTCTGGAATCCAAGTGTGGTTGGTTACCACGGATACTTCGTTGAGAGGAGAGACGGGAGCATGGTTGCATGTGCATAATTGAAGCTTTGTACCAAGAAAGTATTGTTGCAGAGACCGAAACTGCATTGCTAGGTAGGTGTGTCAGGGATGTTGCTTTGGACTGGATGTTGAGGGCACTGTCGGGAGAGCTCTTGGAGCTCCAAGGAGTCAGTCAGGGAGAAGTAGCATTTTGTCACCAGATTTGGGGTTAGCATCGTCCTAAGAGAGAGAGAGAGGTTAGACTAATAACTCCCTTTTAACATTTTATAATTTTCCTTCTTAACATTTTGTTGTCTTTTGAGCTTCAGAGTTTTGTTTCTTTCCTGTGTCTAACTATTCATAGTTCTTCAGTAATGAAGCCCTGAGATCTGTTTACATGGCTGCCACCTGGCACAGACTTTTGAGTGTCCCACCTTGCATGCTGCAGTGGCCTCGAAGTGGTCCCTGAGTACATTTCCCTCTGCTCCCTGCCGCTGCTGCTCTAGTCTTGCTAGGCACCAACCTTGCCACAGATTTAGCAGCTTGAGACAGAGTTGTTATTCATCAATTTTCTAAAAGAGATGTTCAGATGTGGTGTGGTAGGTTCTCCACCATCATCTCTGTGGGCTGAAATCAAGGTTGTCTGTTGGTCAGGACCATTGTCTTCATTTGGAACTCAGGGTCCAAGTTCAGTGGTAGAATCCTTTTCCTCCAACCTGTGTACCGAGGGCCCAGTGTCTCTTCTGGATTCTGTGCCACTTTTTAGTTCCTAGAAGCCACCTAGAAGTATTCAGCAGGTGGCTCTCATAGTCAAGTTGAGGTAGGGTGTTTGTTTTCTCAGGCCAGTCAGGGTATGCTTGTGATTCTTACAAAATAGAGCATGCTAAGTATAGGGAATAGAAATTGTTCCTTTCCCCCCCTGGAGGAGGCAGGCAGACAAATGAACCTGTGAGTGATGCGTCTGGCAGCAGGATGCCCAGGCCACAGGTAGGCTAGTGTAGTAGGTTCTTCAGCGCAGACTGACTCATGGGCTGTAGTTGGGCCTCAGTGGTACTGTGTGTTCCAGGTGGCAGCTGGGTGGAGCTGCTGCTCACTCTTAAAGGGGAAGCAGGGAGTTCTCTGGCTAACCACCCACTCTGGAGAGAAGCTGGGCTAAGCTCCCAGGAGTGCAGATATTACTCTTCCATGGGCTTTCTCGGGCACTGGCTTGCAGTGCAGCTCTTTGACTGAATGGGCCATGCTTGGTTGGCAGCATTGATTTTATGTTTATTTGTGAAGGGACAGAATATAAGATTACCAAATAAAATATAATTTCAAGAGTTATTAATGAAAGAATATATTGCTTTCGCTCTTAATGAGATCCTGGTGTTCCAAAATGATTCCATGTAATGAATCCCAGGAAATCAATGTGAAGTTTAATTGCAGCTGCGTTGTATAAGGACATTGCTCTGCTCAGTGTTGCTTGTACAATTCATCAACTCTCTCTTCCTTTCTCCTTCAATTAATTGCTTTGATGAAGTCAGTAAATACATTCTTTTGTTGGCTTGTGATCCTTTCTAGAAAAGTCTTACAAGTCCCAAATTCTCCCACAATAATGAGTGGTTACTGTCATCTTTCTGGGTGTTAGCATTCATGATTTGTGCATTCTAAACTTAAGCCCACTCTGTAAATTTATCATTGTTACTTTTTTCTAAAACCTTTCCTATTTCCTTTGTTAGTCTTATGAAAATTATTTTCTGTGTCTTCTCAGCTTATTGGATAGACCTATGGGTCAGAATTTTTTCTGTGGTTTCCCACCCAAATAGTGGAATGAATGAAAAAGACTATGATATTTTTCCTCTGATTACATTTTCTTTTCTTTTTCTTTTTTCTCTTGGCTTATTCAAGACAGTTTTCTCTGTGTAACCCTGGCTGTCCTGGAACTCCTTCTGTAGACCAGCTGGCCTTGAACTCAGAAATCCATCTGCCTCTGCCTCTGCCTCCTGAGTGCTGAGTGCTGAGATTAAAGGTGGGTGTCACCACTGTCCTCTCAAGTTTTCCTATAATTGTACACTATTTTGAGCTTAAGCAGAGTCTTCGGGCTAGTTTTGTTTTTGACACTTCATTGAGTATAGCTCTTTGTCAGCTACCATGATGGTAAGTGACTTCTGTTATTTCATTTTGAGGCAGCCTCTTCCTTTAGTCAGACTAACTAACTACCAACTAACTTTCCGTCCTCCTGCCTCAGCCTCCCAAATGCTGGGATTCCAGTCTTGTGCTACCATGCACAATATAAGAAGTTGACTGTACATTTACAGATTTCTAAAATTGTTCTTTTTGGTGTTTCTAGAGTTTACTAGGTATATGTTGATAATATTCTAATGGGTTTTCATTTAACTCTTCTTGTTTGTGAGTAGTTTGTTTTTGGCTTAAGACTTAAACCTTAGATCAAAGAGTCACAAATTATTTTGACCGACTTACTCTGTGGATGAAAGCAGTCTTAGTTTGATTGTAAGAAAGGAAACCTTATGGTCCCTCAAGTCTCTCTTCCCCCAGATCCTCCCAGGGACGCCATGAAAATTTCCTGCTGTGGCATGTCATGTGATTTTCAGGAATGCATCTTATCTTCATGGCTCTCATCTCCATGCTTCCTCCCAGGCTGTGATGATCTGATGTTTTTCATGAGCACCTTCCCAGAGCACACCCTGCTGGTGATTTCTGTCCCCTCTGCCTTGTGCCCCTGTCTCCCAGTGTGTCTTCTGAGCTCTGGTTTTGTTCTTTGCCTGCTTCCCATGTGTTTTTACCTGTGTTTCCCATGGCCCCTCAGACACAGCACATTTTTCTATGAGCAGCCAGCTCCAGATCCTTTCCTCTGTGGTGCTGACTCAGTACTGCCTGAATGTAAGCACTCTCCATCCTTTTCCTTGTTTTCTCTTCCCACCTCTCCCACATACCATGTTCTGACAGTTTGCCAATCCAAATGTCCCTTAGAACCCTTCAGTTTTCCCATTTGCTCACTGGGAATATGCTCATTCACAGGGGATTAATGGGATCATTTTGTAGATGGTTTCTCTGCCCCTGCATGGCTTGGGACATTACTCTTAGGCTGAACTTTACTTGTGGGTCACCTTCCTGCATAGACTCTCAGGGACCCTCAGCCGGCTACCAAATGACATAAAATCCAGTCTGGAAGCCACCACCTTTCCTCCTCTATTCCTGCTACCATGATAACCCTGAAAATAGAGCAGGAAATGATTCCCACAGGACTCTTGTCTTCATGCAGCTCACATTTCTGTAAGGAGCCAGTGTGTGGTGAGTTGCCAGTTGCTACATGGTAACTGTAAATTTGTTACTGTTGTGAATCTTACTGTAAATACCTGTGTTTTCCAATGATCTTAGGGTGACCCATATAAAAGGATGGTTCGACCCCACCCCAAGGGGTCATGACTCACAGGTTGTAAATCAGTGCTTTATTCCACTCTGGCCCCAGGAACTTGTCTGTCACAGGCAAAGCCTCCATTACGGTTATCTGGAGGTTACTGCAGAGTTCAAGCCCTCATTGTTTGCTGCTATGTGGTTCAGTTACTAGCAGGTGTCCTGCATTTCTCCCTGTAGTGAGAATACTGAGCACAGCTTTATCTCTTACAGTTCAGCATTGGTACAGTATTGCTCACAAATTGATAGTTCATAAATATTTGTTGAATGCATAAGTGAATGATGAATTTGGAAAACATGTGTTATTTCCCTACCCCCGTCGAGTCTAATGGAATTTAAAAGAAAATATTTTTGTATGATCTATGCATGTAATTTTAAAATCAGAAAAATGCAGATAAAAAATTGGTGTGTGTGTGTGTGTGTGTGTGTGTGTGTGTGTGTGTGTGTGTGTGTGTGTACTATGTATATTTATATGCCCTCGTGTTCATGTGGCTGTCAGAGGACAACTTATCGGATGGAGTTGGTTCTCTCTTACCATATGAGTCCTAAGGTTTGAATTCAGGTCATCAGGCTTGGTGGCAGGAGCTTTTTCCCACAGAGCTATATTGCTGGCCCAGACTATGGGTGTTTTTAGATGTAAGAGCATCCACCCGGGGTTTGAAGGGTCATCATCTGGGGTGTGTGGGAGATTACTCCTGCTCACTGTGTCTCAGCCTGGAATCCCACTTTTGACTGGCATTTCTCTTGCTGTATTGCAGCTCTCGTTGTGGGCACCACTTCTGCAGGCTTCGCGCTGGCTCCAGGCCCTTTCGACTGGCCCTGCTTCCTGCTGACTTCCCTTGGCACAGGCCTCGCATCCTGTGCTGCCAACTCTATCAATCAGGTCAGTTCTGCTCTGAGCAGGTGATGCTATTGTCACTTGCTGGCTGTTGTGCCCTTGTGTTTGAAGTACTCCCAGATCCTGTGCCCTGCTGGAGAAGCACACTGAATCCACAGATGTGGCCTGTGGGGTTCTCTGCTTGGTTTGGTTCGATTTTGAGGCAAATGTTTTTCAGAGTGCTGCAGAGTGTGTACATGAAGTGGTTGGGGATTTGTGGGTTAAAAAGCAGTGAAAACTGCCAGATTTTGTGTTCCCTTTATTTCAGAAACATTTCCTTGAATTCATCGTGATTATGTGCTGTTGAGGTAGTTTTATTTCTTTGTATATTACTTTTTATCTTATTTGGTTGTCTGCTTTAGTAAGCTCTGGCTATGTCACCTCACCGAAGGGTGATTTAAACACACTGTACAGGATCCTCCTACCACTGCCTCTCAAGTGCTAGTAGTCGTCAAGCAATATGCCATCATGCATAGCCTCTGCATTGTAAGCCACCACTGTGCTAAACAGGACATTTTAAATATCCAATGTTTGTTAGTTTAAATGATGCATAGGTGTGTATGTCTGCATGTGACTGTGGACATGAGACTACGGGTGTATAGGGAAGGCAGAGGCATCACAGTTTAAGGAATGAAAGTTCCAGGTGGTTGTAATCAGTCTAACCTGGGTGCTAGGAACTGAATTTGGGGTCCTCTGGAAGAACAGCATGTGCTCTGAACTTCTAAACCAACTCTCCAGCCCCAGAATATTTTAAAGGATCATATACTGCTTTCAAAACATAACCAACCAAACAAACAAACAAAACCAGTAGTTCAATACTACTGTTTATTTGGTATGTACAGCTAGATTATATCATATAATTAATTGCTAAATACTTTTAATGGCTCATTTCTCTTCTTGCTATTTTAAGTATCCCGATGATTCTCTGAAATAGTTTTTTCCTTTGCCTGGCCACTGTGGTGTCTTTTGACTTTGTGGTTTCTTCATAAGATACTATAGTGAAAAAAAAACTTGGCTAAAACTTAAGGAAAATTGTCTCATCACCAGAACACCCAGGAGGAGTTGGCACAGTTTTCAAATAGGAATACAAGTCGCCACCAAGAACCAGCTTGATGTTCATAGGACACTATATAGAAGAAGCTGGTTTGTAAAATATGGGAATGTAATTTGATAATACTTAAAATCGTGTGTGGTGACATTTTGTTTATGATCTAATAAATAAAGCTTGCCTGAAGATCAGAGTGCAAAGCTAGCCACATTAGTTAGCCATAGAGGCCAGTAAGTAGTGGTACACACCTTTAGTCCCAGCACAGGAGGATCTCTGTAGGTTCAAGGTCACCCTGGGCTACCCGAGATTGAATCTGTATAAAAGAGAAAGAGTTCACACAAAGGTGCTCCCAGCACTTGGACTGACATGCCTTTAATTCCAGCACTAAGGAGGTGAGGAGAAGAAGGGATATGCCTGGGCTAAGAGAGGAATATAAGGTGGGAGGAATATAAGAGAGAGATGCAGTCTGAGGAGCAGTGCAGTCTGAGGACAGGATCACCCTTTCTGTCTGAGCATTGGAAGAGGTAAGAACTCTAGTGGCTGGCCACTTTGCTTCTCTGCTCTTCAGCGTTAACCCCAATATCTGACTCTTTGAGCTTTATTATCGAGAACAATTAGAACTCATGCTACAATCATGTGCTTCCATAGGTAGTGTCTACTGTATGGAGGATATAATTTGTTTTAAATTGGGTTCTTATTGTTGTTGCTTTTGAGGCAGTCTCACTATGTATTTCTGCTAGCCTGGAACTCACTATGTAGACCTTACAGAGATCTGCTCACCTCTACTTCCGAGTATTTGGACTAATGGCGTTTATGATACTACATACACTGGCCAGTTGTTATTTTTAACATTGAAGCAGTTCTATAGCAAGGCCAGCGTTAGGGAGACTGAAGTCGTTCTCAAAAAATGAAGTCTGTAGTGAGGCCAAGGAACTTCAGCCATTTATGACACTTTCTATAAAGTGGCTCCACTTGGAGTCTGTCTCCATTTGTGAGCATTACCTACATGTATTAGCAGATCTAAGTTAAAAGGATAAGCAGGGTACCTGTCAGTTTCTAGCCTCCCTTTTGTAAATTAGAAGCTGCACATACCCATTGAACAGACTCATTGTTGTCGTCTGTTCAAACTGTATACATTCAAAGAAAATGTTTAATATAAATGGGTGGGAACTGAGGAATGTAAAAATAACTAACAAGTATCAGAATGTTTGTAACTTTCAGAATATTATAAAATGTAAGAGCTGTGAGTCCATGAGATTCTGGCTCAGTGGATAAGGGTGCTGACTGCCAATCCTGATGGCCTGACTTGCATCCCAAGATACACATGGTGGAAGGGGAGAGCTGGCTTCTGCTCATGGTTCTCTGACCTCCACACAGTCTCTCTCTTTCTCTCTCTCTCTCTCTCTCTCTCTCTCTCTCTCTCTCTCTCTCTCTCGCTCTCTCTCGCTCTCTCTCTCTCTCTCTCTCACACACACACACACACACACAAAATTAAATCAAATGTAATTTTAAAAAATATTCCTATGCCTTGCTCTCCAAAAATGTTAGCTCAAGGATTTATATTTTTATAAATACAGCTCTGTTAGGGATGGGGGAGATGGTTTCAGTTGGTAAAGTGCTTGCAAGAGGACCTACCTGTCTTTGATCCCCTGAACATGTGAAAGAGCTGATGGCAGACTTGTAATCCCAGTCCTAGGAGCATGGAACAGACAGATCCCTGAAACTAGGTCACTGGCCAGCCTAGTCCATGTAGCAAGTTACAGGCCGGTGAACAACACCCGAGGCTGGCCTCTGACTGCCATGAGTGTGTGTGAACTCACAGGTGCATGCGAAGGCAAATGTGCATGCATGCAGGAAAAACAACCCTTTTATAATCTCAGGGAAGTGTCTGTAGAGAGAGAGGGGACTGAGAGGGGACTGGTGTCCATTTAGGCAGAAACTATTAGGAACCGGGCCCCAGCTGAGGTGTTAGAAGCTTTACAGGACTGAGTTTTAGCTGTGTTGCTTCCAGGTCCATACCTGAGTATTTGCTACAAGGGATGGACTAGAGTCTGTAAGATTTTAAGAACACAGAGGAAAGCCACAGAATTCATGATGGGATTCTTTTGGCACCAAGCAATTGTGGTGTCTGCCCCTGTGGTGGTTTTTCCTTCTCGGTTTGTTTTCCAATCCTGCATCCCTCTCGCACCACTCCCCTCATTCCTGGGACATTTTGTCATATTCTTCCCCATGTGAGGCTGCACCCTGCCAGCCTCAGTGCCGTGAGTGGTGTTTGCACAATGAGCACATGCCAACAGACGGGTTTCTTGTACTTGTTGTGAGCCTTCTTCCATGTGTCTGGGATCTAGTTGGATTTGGAAATGTAGTACTTAAAACTTTGGGGTGATTCTCAGTATAATGCATTCTAGTGTGATTAGGGTTTTACCAACTTCCCCAACTGTCACATTTTTTTTTTCCCCAGTAGTGCAGTATTGGTGTCTTGTTTTCATTATTATTATTAGGCAGTCTCATAAAGTTAAGACACAAAGGAGTACAGGGCCATTTTACCAGCAGTCTTACATAGTGTGAGCAGAGCAGAGAACAAACACAGTAGGCACTAAACCAAGATTTATTGTTTTTAATTTTATGTGTATGAATATTTTTGTCTGCATGTATGTCTGTGCACCTCATGTGTGCCTAGTGCCTGTGGCGGTAGAAGGTATCAGGTATCCTGGAACTGGAGTTACCATCTATGGCTGTGAGTTGCCAGGTGGGTGCTCCGAACTAAAACTGGGTCCTCTCCTGCCAGTGCTCTTAAATGCTGAGCCATCTTTCAAAGCTGTATGTTGTTTTTGAAAAGCAGTGTTCACATTAAAGGGTGTGTCAGCTACTCATAGGGTCTAGGGGAGGGAGAAAAATCTGTCCATATTTATAAAAAGATTCAAAAAACATCTTACATATATTTTTAATTTTTATGTGCTTTATTTGAGCTGTTATTCATTTAGCCCCATTTCTTCTTTGCATCCAGCTTCTGTGATCTCTTTGTGAAAGAAGAAAATAGTAAAGCTTTGAAAAGCAATTCTTCCATTTGTTTTAAGGAGAAAAATAAGATTCAGTTTCTGAGTGACAAGGCGGTGAGTGGTACTTAGGAGATGGGTGCGAGAAACCACGGACACTGACATGTAAAGCAAAGCACTAGAAGGTTCTGTAATGTGTACACACACGCCATTCAAAACCCAAGCTTGGCTTTAAAGTGGGCATCCTTCAAAGGATGAAAGCAGCCTGTAACTGGTTTCAATTTAACCACTGAAAGGCAGAATGCTGTGGACGCCCTTAACTGATCACATCTTGAGAGAGGACAAACGTAGCCAAATGAATTTGAGTAGAATGAATGAAGAAAATTAGAAAAAAATAAAAATTGTCAGAAAAGTTAGAATTATTTTCAGTATTTAATGTGACAAGCTGTAATTGGGATTGTTGTACCCATTTTATGTGTACAGTGTCTCCTCTGGAGTTTTCCTTTCTGTGTTTCAGTTAACCACAATCAACTACTTTGAAGATATTAACTGCAAAATTCCACAAATAAACAGTTGGTAAATTGTTAAAAGCTTATCACAAGTTGTTTTAATATTGCTGATGCTACTCTTTTGCTGTACTTAGTTTGTAAATTAATCTTTATCACAAGTACATATAAATGGGAATATAAATACCATGTATCCAGGGGTCTGTTGAATTCTTAAGCATCCAGTAAGAGTCTCAGAATGTATTTACTGCAGATAAGGGGTGGGATGCTGTACATGGCTTTTTAAGAGAGGTTGTGACCATAAATGTGTATGTCGGTGAGTTTATTTCTGTATACAATTTACTGTAGTAAATTGAGCGATGACATGGTATTCCACTTTCTGCCTCCGCCCGAACTTCTGCAGCCCGCCAGTCCTGTTTGCTTCTTATGTCACTCTGCACATGGTTCTCATTGTCTTTAAAACAACAGGTTTCTAGAAGCAGGCTGGCTTTTAGAGAAGCCCACCAAAGCACAGTTAAAACTTTTAACTTCAGGACTATGATCTTAAGATAATCTTACATTCATCGAGTGCTGAACAGCCCTTTGGAGTAGGGGGCATGATTTCCTATTTGTAAAAACATTTTGTTTTGCTGTTGATTTTTGTTTTTTAAGGCAACAGTTAAAATGTTTTTATGAAATGCTTCATTGACAATCAGTGACCAAATTTAGCAAAATTAACATTTTTTAATATAGCACATATGGTTCATATGTATTTTTTCATGTGAACAGAAACCTTTCTAAGAATATACCATGAACAGTCTTCCACATCAGTACATGCTGGAGAATGGCTGTTGGATGGGTGTTTGGAGACTCGAATCTTGAACTGAAATGTCCCCCAACACACCCTTTTTGGAAGCAAGGTTTCACTGTGCACCCCTAGCTGTGCTGGAACTTATGTGGATCAGACTGTTCTCTCAACTCCCAAAGACCTGCCTGCCTCTGCTCCCAGAGTGCTGGAATCAAAGGTGTGTACCCACATCCCTCTAATGAGCCTAAATGCTTGCAGTTAAATCCCACACACTTCCTTTCTTGTGTTGTTAGGTTGCTAAAAGTGATTTGTTGTATTCAAAGATTTGTTATTGTTGTTGTTATTTAAATAAAAGGCTAAAATAAGAGATTCCTATTTTACATGTAGGAGGACATCTAGGCTGAGCATTCAATAATAATGTCTCTGTGTCATGATTTGGGAGCTGGTTGGTGGCCTAAAAGAAAAAGTCTGGTGTAACTCGTTTTTATTGTTGTTGCTGTTTCTAATTTTAGTTTTAAATGCTCAGACCAGGCTAGCTCTTTTAACTTAAATGAACTTGTTTCTCTTTTTTTGCCTCAGGACTTTTTACCTTTTGTTACTTTCTTGCCCTCCCTATGTCTGTCTGTCTGTCTGTCTGTCTGTCGTCTGTCGACCACCTGGCTGCTGGCCCTGGGTGTCTCCACTCTTCTCTCATTCTTCATTCTTCTGTTTGAGCCTAGACTTCTCCTCCTGTTTACCTCTGCCTGCTAGCCCCACCTATCCTTTCTCTGCTTAGCTGTTGGCCATTCAGCTCTTTATTAGACCAATGAGGTGCCTTAGGTTGCATCAAGGTGAAACAGATGCAACATATCTTTACATATTAAAGACACATTCTTACATTGTTAAACAAATACTGCATAAACTAAAGTAACACACCTTTCCACAGTTAAATATTCTGTAGCATAAATAAATGTAACACACCTTTGCCTAGTTAAAATAATATTCTACAACAGTTGAATTTCAAACGTCTCAATTGACATAAAAAGTTAATGGTTTTACTATTCATAACCCATTTTGGCCTTCATTTGTTCACAGTACAATTAGAAATACTTTTTTGCTGCCCCCAGCTTTGTCTTCAAAGCTTTGTGACTGTGGGCTTATAATAGTGTTCTCTCTCTCTCTCTCTCTCTCTCTCTCTCTCTCTCTCTCTCTCTCTCTCTCTCTCTCTCCACACACACACACACACACACACACCTTTTAAAGACCATTTCAGTAAATTGTTGTAAAGTTTAGATTGTGTATTGTGTTATATCCCTATTTACAATATCCTTAATAGATTGTCTTTTGATTACTGTGGCACATTGATTCCCAAGCTTCTCTAGGTGCTCAACTGTGAAGTGTCTAACTCTTTTCTTCGTGTTGAACCCTAAGGTGCCAACCGGCCATAGTTCTCCTTGTTCATTTGTATTCTCTTATTTAGAGTACTGGTAACTCCCTTGAAATGAGTGGTTGTGACTTACATATTTCGTCCATCTCTCACCTCTGCTGATAGCACAGGAGGAGACCATATAGGGAAAGAAGTCTAATAATAATTACAGGTAGTAACCCTTATTTAGCACTTGCCATGTGTCAAATAATTTTTTAAACGTATACACATTAGATTGTATTTGTGTCTGTGTTCACAGGATTTCAAAAGTAGAACTTTTGAAAGATCAAATAAACTAATGAATTCATAACTTGGAGTTGTCTTTGAAAGGAATCATTGATGTTCTCAGAGTCTTTATTTTAGAGAAAATTACAAGAAAGACATAAAACATAAATAGTCTCAGATCTGAGTGGTAGGTTGTAATTAGAAAGGTTGTGTGATAAGGAAAGTTATCTTTGGGATCTAGTGTACCTATGGATGTTGACAATTTTTCATGAAGGGAATGAAAGAGATCAAGAGGTGTGAATAAAATAGGGTCAAGAACAAACATGTTTTTGTTTGATACTAACAATACTTGAGCGACTTTCATGGCTGAAATGAGGTAAAAAGGAAGGGCTTTGGATAAAGGGCTCTGAATTATAGGGTGGTCAAAGTAAAAGACAATTCGTAGCCCTTTAAACTCTGAAAGGAGAACCAAGCAAAGCTTTTTTTATTTTCTTGGTGAATATGAGATTAATATCTAATGCCTCTTTGCATTTTCCCCTTTCTCTGATGTCTCTTTTGTTTTGACTGTGCCGTCTGCCCAGAGCAATAGCAGTCGACTTTCATCTTCCATGTTAAACAAAAGCAGTCATAAAGTTTAGTGTTGTATTCTAGAAGAAGACTTCTGTCAGTGAATGCCAGTGAGAGAATTTGTTTAACATAATATGTGCAAGACAAATCAATGAGAAGTGTATTGACTCTGAACTTGCAATCATTCAGCCTCTGGAGGTCCCAGCTTGTGGCTTATTCAGATAAGCTACCGTTACCACATCAGGCTTACAGAGATGATCTTTGAATAGAGTTGGAGAGTCTCCAACTAAATACAGTTTTAATATATGAGGAAAAAAAGATGACCATTGCTGAATAACTTTAAAAAGAAAGTGTGTTTTAAACACAGTCTGTTTTATTGAATTTATATAACCCTAAATAGCCTCTAAATTGCATTTGATTTCCCCTGTCCAGAATGATCGATCTAAGTGGAATAAGTTTGGCACTGGCAGTCATTGCCAAAATCATTCCAGGTGAAGTTCTGCCAGCAGATACAGAGATGATGATTTGAACATGATGTCTGTAGATAGGTTTTTCAAGTAATTTGCAGCCACATCGACTGGTTGTTATTTTATTTGCTTCTTGTGAACAGTCTGTGAGGTGGTGTTACCTCTGTGTTTTAAAAAAAAAAATAAAATGAAGCTTGGTGGTGGTGTCAATCACACATTTGAAAATGGCCAAAGTAGGACTAGAGCATGTAAACCCACCTCACAGCTTCTTCTTCTTAGCTGAAGTGTAAATCTAATCACCTCCTTAGAATCAGGCTGTCTCATCAGCCAGTCTCTCTGCCCCCAGGATAGCTTACAGCACAATCCTGAGTACAGGAGGTAGAGTTCCCCAGCAAGCAGTCATGTATCCATCTTGAGTAATCGGGAAGATTTAGAACACTGAATGCCCAAGCCAGACCAATGCGCTATCCATGTCAGCTGTTTGTGCTTTTATTGAAAGAAAGGCTTGCCAGTTTTGACCATAACCTTCATGCTTCCAGAATCATTGCTATCTTCCAGTTATCCCCTCTTAGGATCTTCAAGAATTGAAAGACACAGTGTACTTTTCCTTAGTTTGCCAGAGGATGGGTTATCCCCTGTATGAAATTGTTGGGATTAAACAAATGTTTTGAACATCAGATCTTTTCAGATTTTGTTATATTTGGGTGCGTGCGTGTGTGTGTGTGGGGGGGGGAACACATTTAGTTGTTATGTGATGGCAAATGGTAGCCATATGACTTTTGAAGTTAGAATTTGTGGTTTGTGACTATGTATGTGATAAAATCTGCCTCGGGTGGCCCGTTTCCTTCCTGCATATCTCTCTGTCACCCCCACATAGCAGAGGTCAAGCTGAGGTTCTTTGTGAATATCTTTCTTTCTTTTCCTGATCTTTGGTTGTGTTTTGCCTTTCCTGTCAGTTTGTTCTGAATCCCATTAGCCAGTGGTTCTCTGCTCTCAACCACAGATTCCCCCCTCCCTGTTTTCTCTATTAGGTTGACTCTTGGTTTACTGATGACTGATGGTGCTGATGGAAAAGCAAGCTGTGTGGCCCGATGCCTGGGAGACTGCTTCCTTATCACTGTCTCACACCCCTTTAGTGGCACACAGCTTTTAAAGTTTTAATATATAAAAAACAAAACAAAAGCCCTTGATGCCTCAGTGTATGTTGATATTTTAAAAATGGAGTCTCCAAGTGATTCTTATTGCCATAGTGAGCCCCCAGATGTGTGTAGGAATAAGAATTGGGGTGTTGGGGGCAGGAGGATAGCCAGTGGGGCCTCTTTCACTCACACACCCTGAGAATTGTCTGTGATGCTTCTGGCTAGAACTGGAGGCCCAGGCTGACCAGGATGCGGTGGGCAAGCTGTTCAACCTTTGCAATGTGAGTATGAACGATTTAAAACAGTCTTAAGATACACATTTTTGTGACCACTCAATCCCATCTTACCAGTTTTCTAAGAAGTTTTAGAAAATATTGTTTGGTGAGAAGGGGAAATTACTTACCTGTGTGATTAATCTTAAGGAAAATTTCACTGTGGCATTTCCTTCAGATCCTATGCCAGATTTCTCCCGGAAGCACTGATCACAGGGAACAAAGAAAGTCCAAGGATTTGAGTGATGGAATGTGGAGATAGAGTGAAACAAAAGAGAAATTTGGGTAGTTAATAAAATTTCCAAATGCTTATAGCTTAGAGTATATTCATACCTTAAAATATACTGTGTAAACTGTTGAAATGCTAAGAAAACAGGCTTTTATCCTGATTGAGACTTCCTTAGTAGAGAAGATACCTATCTGTTAGTGCATGAGAAAGAAAACTACTGATGACCAGTGTCTAATGTCCTAGCATTCTTATTAGCTGAGTAACACTACGGTTGTTATTTCAGTGCTTTTATCGAAGTATGCATTGTCCTTGCGTGAACAGGATTAAGAAATGCTGTGCACAGATTCCTTAAACAGCTCATGGTAGTTAAGATGAAAAAGGTCCTTCACCTAATGCGATTTATTTCATCTACTAATTTAAAGTAATGGGGGTTAAGTACCGCTTCTGACCCTAAAAACATAAACGTATCTGAAGACCAGACTCTCAGTTATTAAAATGCTCATGGAATTGTCAGTGAGTATGGGACTGAATCCACAGCCTGGATTCTCAGTGATGTCCCACTTGCTGTTGAGTGAATGGCTAACCTAATGGCTGAGTAGCATATGTAAGTAAGCATGTAGTTAAATTTGAACATGGAGATGTAGACAGTTCCCCAATCCCAAGTCTGATGTGTTTTCCCATAAGAGGAAAATGCTTGCACATTTCCAGCCATCTCATCAGCTCTGGCTTAAGTAAAGTCAGGTTGCTCCAGAGTGACCCTTTGTAAACAGTGAGCATTCAGGCTTTAAGGGTTTTCTTTTTTGTGTCTTTGAGAGGCAGGCAAATGTGACTGCTCTGATTCACACTCAGATTTCTTTTCCTCGGTACAGGCTAAAATGATTTGGATAGAGAAGGCATTGGTCTCCTGCCTTTCCTGGCCTATGACTTGGCTAGAACTAGAAACCAGGGAGTCTTTAAGTAGAGGGAGTGCTTACATTGTTGGCTGCTCTTTCTTATCTGAACCTGTCCTTAGATAGCTATTGATTGCTTTTGCTAGAGATAAAAAGATCATTCCTTCCTTTACAGGGGGTGTGCAATAAAACAATAAATGTGCTGGCACATGGAGAAGCCAGGAAGTGTTTAAGTGTAAAAGCCATCTCTGTGGTCATGTCCACCTGGAGGACGGGGAAGCTCAGGGAAGTAGGCAGAGTATTTGAGATGAGGTAGATATGCATTTCTAGGTATGTAGCTACTGAGGCTGAGGGAACTTTGTAAGTGAAGACTAGAGATGAGAGGTTTTGTTTACATGTGGGAAGAACATTCTGGAAGCTGCGAACATGGCAGTGCTACAGGAGCCTGAGGTACAAGCTAGGTAAGGTATCGTGAGAGTGGGCGAAAGACACAGCAGGGGCAGACCATGAAGGGCCTTGTGTACCAAGGCAACTGGGTTTACTCAGTGTGCCAGGCCAAAACCATGAAGTCTAAAGACCACCAAACGCAAGTACTGCCCTCTGTGCTCTGTGGATCACAGTAAAACCCCCACTGCATGGTTCACTTCTTTTCAAGCCACATCTCTTTCTGTGGCTGTTACAGCTTCCATGTCATCCATGCAACGGGCATTTCCCAAACTCCCTTCCAGGTACAGTACTCAGCTGGGATACAGTCAGTTCCTACTGCTATAGTGAAAAGATAAGCTATAAGTATATTAATAAGAAAATGCCAGGCAAGGATCCATACAATAAATGAAATTGAAGCAGGCTGGAGTGATGGCTCAGTGGTTATGAACACTTTTCATGCAGAGGATTTGAGTTCAGCCCCCAGCATCCACATGGCAGCTAGCTCATAACCATCTGTAACTCCAGTTCCAGCAGATCCAACACCCTCTTCTGGTCTCTGTCGTCACCAGGCGTGTACATAGTGCACCTGCATACATGCATGCAAAACACATTTAAATCAGTGTAAATAAGTCATTTTTTAAAAGTCAGCTAAAGTAACAACACAGAGGAGAAATCCCTGACGCAACATCTCACTTCGTGGTCAGCCCTTTCTCAAGTCAAGAAGTACAGCTCTTCTTCAGATATAAGCTTGAAAAGCTTGAGCTCTTAGCTGCTGCTGTTTCTCCGTTTGACTGTGAGCTCAGTGAGGGTGGGAACTGTCTGGCCCTCTGATTGCTGAAAGGGTCATGCATCCCTGGCCCGTGAGATGCTCAGTGACACCTGATGGTTCAGTCAGAGCCAGAGAGCCAGGCCCCCTGGCAGCAAGCCAGTACCTGCCACTTGTTAGTTCTATGACTTTGGGTTGTTGACATAACCTTTCTGAACCTGCATTTTTTCCCATTTGCAAATAGATAAGGTTGTTGATAGAATGCACTCAGTATTTTTAATGCCAGGATATGGTGCTTGTGACCACTTTGGTTTAGGAATTAACCCAACACACACACACACACACACTGTCTGCCTAAAATCAGAGGAACTCAGTTCTCACAGGTCCCCACCCCCTAGCTGTTCTAATCTCAGTAAAATTGGCACCACACACTTGCAGATTTAGGCACAAACCATCCTATCTCCTGTTTTTTCTCCTGAGGATTCACTTATCTTTCTTCAAATTCACCTCATTTCCCTCTAGCATTTTCTCCCTTCCTCTTCTGTTGTTTACACTCTCCAGGTTTTCTCCAGGTTTGCAGCTTTTGGGTGTTTGTTCTCTAGTGTGCAGGAGGTTGGGAAGGTGGCTCAGGCAAAGCCAGGGTGGTCATGGTCACACAGGACTGTAATCCCAGTCCTGAGAAGCTGAGGAATGAGGTGTGAATGAGCCCAACCTAGGCTGTAGAGTGAGTTGAAGGCCGGTATGGTCTGTATAATGGAGTCTTGTCTTAAATAAATAAAGGAATAAATACATTTGTGTTCTATCTGTTAACCTACTGTTAGTGCCGTATGCAGGACCCCAGTTCTGAACCCAGGGTCTAAAATCCTCTCTACCTCTGAGATAAGAGCCTGGTATTAATGGGGGAATGAGATGAGGAGATAGACTTTCTGTTAAAAAGAAATTGACTTCATATGATCCTGAAGGGGAAACTGAGCTGGAAGGAGCATCACTGACTGTGTCTTTGTGGGGAAAGAAAGAGCTATAACGTAGCTTTTAGAGTTCTAGGATTGTTACGTATATGGAAAGGGTATCATTCAGTGGACACTTGCTGGGAAACAGTATTGAGGACCTTCAGAAATAAAATTGTTGTGTTTTGTTTTTTGTAAGTTGTTCTTTGGTCTCAAGGAACCTGCCTCAGTCAGAAGACATGATCTTTGACTTCTAGTCTTGGTTCCTTGTTTTAAGACTGTGGTGGGCTGGCATTCCAGAGCCCTCACAGAGGGAGCAGCTGTCATGACTGGTCTCAGCAAATGAAGGCCCAGGTTTCAACAATAACTAGGCATTTGCTTTTCCTCTAAAGTCTGGTGATTTTAAACAGCACAGCTTTTCCACAGACTATACTAAAGAGGCCCTGTTGGTGATCGGGGCTCTTATCCCCAGTTCTACCTTGTTGAAATGAGATAGGCAGTTTTTGTACTGTCATTTACCAAAGAGGGGAAAGATCTGCATTCTGAAAAGGAAATTCTTCATAGCAAAATAATGGAGTCCCCCTCCTCTTTTATGTTGATTAAAAGCAACAGGCAAAGTAGCTCAGTAATCTGTGAGAGCAGAGGTGTGGCCCTGAGCCTCAGCTTATAGGTTAAGCTGTTGGCCTGCTATAGCTATACCAGAGAAGGCCTTTTTATTTTGACATTGTAAGGCGAGGGGTGAATATATTAGCTTTTTAGCACTCTAAAGGTAAAGTCCAATGGGGTCAACTCAAAATTGCTTCAAGAAACACCTGGAAATTGCAGATGTGTTTACAATTATTTCACTGCTGATGGCATCATGTTTCAGAGAGAGCCATTAATTGTGTAGAGTCATATGGAGCTCTTTGTGAAATTTAAGTCCGTTGAATATCAGCACCTTCAAAGACAATAAAATTCCAGCCTGCGTTTGTCTGTTCCCCTGTGAGGAGTTACTACAGCATGCATGCATCACTCCATGAGAGATCCTTGAGCGTAAAGCTCTGTTGCTCATAGGCAGTTGTCTGAGGTCAGTTTTCCATGTGGCAGTTGTCAGACAGCTGTCAAATTAAAACACTAAGTCCTAAAGCTAATTTACATTTCCTACTACTCCATATTTGTATGTTTTTTGACTGAAGAAACAATTATTCCATTTTCCTCCAAAATGTCCTCATATACATTAAATATGATACTCCAAATGCCTTAATGTTTTCTAATCATAGATTTAAAAGTCTTGTGGACCTTTCAGAAGCACTGGAGTGGACATTTTGTCATTTAACCCCACTGCTCTTTTCAGAAAGAAAGATCCAAATCTCATTAAACCCATCATCCTTATTTCATTGTCACACTTTATTGTGATCTCTTTTGTCTGTTTCGTTGGTTGATTGGTTAGTTTTGATTTTCAAGACAGGATTTTTCTGTGTAACCACTCTGGCTGTCCTGGAGCTTGCTCTGTAGACCAGGCTGGCCTCAAACTCATAGATCCACCTGCCTCTGCCTCCCAAGTGCTGGGATTAAAGATGTGTACCACCATGCCCGGCCTTTGTTATCTTTTCAATTTTCAAATTGAAATCTCAGTCTTAGTTGAACATGGAATTCTTATTTTCTAAATGCCAGTGTAGGTTAGTATAATAATAAAACTTAAGTGTTGACTTTTAATAATTCATTGATGAAGAGCGGTTCCTGGCTGTGCCATTGATGGTGTGCTATAAACCATCTCGGTTGCCTGTGAACAACATTAATGTCACACCTTCTGTAAAGTAAGCCAGCAGAGGCACCTTTTGAGTATTTTGGGGTTATTTGGTAAGATTAGAGATTACATGAAAATATATTAAAGGTATTCTTTAATTATGCTAAAGATTACTATGTGGTAACACAAACCCATTTCTGGTTTTACACTCAGGTCCCTTTTAATTGATAGTTAATTCTTTTCATAAACTCCTAAGTTAGGGCATGATTCATGATTTAACTTTTTCTGGGTTTCAATCTTTTTCTCTTCTGAGATCATATAATTTGCATTTTGTGTTTTGACCTATCAGAATGTCTCACTAGTCTGTGCGGGGGGGGGGGGTGTCATCTTCCCCTCCCCCCCTACAAGAGCTGATTTTATTTATTTGATAATCATATACTCAGTGAATGGTTGGAGTGGATGAGAAATAGCAGAGGAGAGTAAAATAGAAGCCTAACTTCCAACTTATCAAAACTGCCACTTTAAAGCGAAAATACTTGTTTGAGAAAATGCATATAACTCTGGCTGTCCTAGAACTCCCTATATAGACCAGGCTGGCCTTGAACTCACAGAGGTCCTCCTGCCTCTGCCTCTCAAGTGCTGAGATTAAAGTGAATGCAGATTTAGTTAGTTATCTCTGAGATAGTTACAAAACAATTGAAAGAGTATTCTTTACTAATTGGTATTCCAAAGTGATTTGGTGATAACAAGGTGAGCTACAATCATGTGCAGTGGGATTGTATCCAAACATGCTTGTAACATCCCAGCAATAGTTTCTGTTCAGAATCTTTGAAACTGTAGCTGTTTGGGAAGCTGGGCATTCTTTTGGCGGCATATACCACAGCCACATCAACAGCTCTGTTTCTAACCCATTCTCAAACCCGCCCAGGAACCTATCCCAGGTGCTGTCACTTGAGCTCTTGGTTGCTCAGCCCAAAAACTTCTGGGTTATTGATGGCTTCTGGTTTTCTCAAGTACACACCCCTGTCATGGAGAAATCCTGCTAACGATATGCACACACGTGCACATGTGTTGGCACGCTCTGAGAACATCCCAGTGTTGGGTTCTCCGTGTAGTTCTATCTCTTCCTTGCCTGGGTTGTCTGTCTCCCAGGAAGTGGTGCTGCTTCAGCTGGCCTGAACTAGTCTCAGCTTATGCTGGGAAGACCTTCTCTGCCTGTAAGCTGGGCCTCAGAACCCCCCAAAGACTCCTAGGCCCTTTGAGCAAAGGACTTGTGCTTATAATGGCTTTGCCTACAAAGAGTCATTTGTATTTTATTGGTTCATATTAGCATGAAGACATCCTTTTCTTTGACATGCAAGAGTTTTCTTTTTACAACATTAACCCTTTATTGAGAATATTTTTCTGAAGCTGTCCTTTTCTTTGGTCTTAATGTTTGCACTAGTCTAGGATATAGAGAAACCTTACGTTTAGACATGTAAATTTTATTGTTCTTCAGTTATTTCTTCCTTGAGAAAGATCATGTAAGCTTGTGGATTAAAAAATGTAATAATAAGCAAAGGTTGGTGAGACAGTTCAGTTGCCCATGAGTTCCAGGAATTGAACTTAGGTTGTCAGGCTTAGCAAACTCTTACCCACTGAGCTGCCTTGCCAGCCCCATTTTGTTCACATAGGCACTGTCTTATTTGCACTCTAGCCCTGGGTGGCTTGTAATTCACTTTGTGAACTGTATTGGCCAAAGTGGCCATCCTTCTGCCTCAGTGTCCTAACTACTAGGATTACAGGTATGCATCATCATGCCTCATTTAGATAATATATTTTTAAATGGTCATTGATAGGGTTTTAGCTTCTTTAAAATAGTTCTTTTTCCTCTGTTTTTGTCCCCCCATATCTCTCTCTCTCTCTCTCTCTCTCTCTCTCTCTCTCTCTCTCTCTCTCTCTCTCTCTCTCTCTCTCTCTCTGTGTGTGTGTGTGTGTGTGTGTGTGTGTGTGTGTGTTTCATGGTGCATGCCATGTGGGTTGTGTGCATTTACAAATACCAAAACAGAACAACAGGTGTCTTCCTCTCTTGTTCCTCATCCAGATTTCTTTAAGACAGGGTCTGCCACTGAATGGGAAGCTTGTTTTTTGGACATTAGCTGGCCGTTAGGTTCTCAGAATCTGTCTGTGTGTACCTCACTCCATACTGGAGTTACAGGGACCAAGGCAGTGTGCTGCTGGAGACTCAAACTTCTGTCTCCAGTTTGTATTCTTATCCACTGAGCCATCTCACCAGCCCTCTCACCAGATTTTCTTATTTCTGCCTATATTTAGGCAGCTTTCTCCAGGGTCTGTGTTGCTATGCCCTCTATGAGTTCTTCTTTTATAATGCTGAAGTAGGAAGTAAGTGCTTTTCATATTTTCTACCAGTATTTTTCTCCCAAACAGACCTCCCACTGCCTGCCCATTCTGCTTTTGCCCTTTTCCTGTTATTTGGGGAGTTGTGCCCATCTCACTGCTGTCATTCCTGTTTGTTGCCCAGTGGGCTAAGCAGCATCTCCATCCATGGTGTTTGCTTACAGAAATTATACCTATGAGACACCCTTGGCTCTGCAGTGCACATGGGCTTGTTACAGTCCTCCCTTGTGCTGTTGTAGACCCACTTAACTGCAGTGTGTCTGCTTCACTGACATGACTATAGACTGCTCTAACCTCTGCTCCATGATGGTGATGATCATGGCAGGCCAAGAAGAAATTCTTTCACCCCAACAGTGCCACAGGTAGACATTTAGTCATCTGCAAAGAGACAGTAAGTAATTTTAACTGGGGACATTAATGGGATGAAGTGACCTGTTTCCCGAGAACTTCATTATTCAACAAAAGGTAGAGGTTGTCCTTGAAGAGGATTAAAAGTAAACACATTTCAAGAAGAGAGTAAGTATCATAGAATGCTGTTGAAGATGATGTTAGCTGAACTGGGCATGGCGATGTACACCTTTAATCCCAGCATTCAGGAGTTGGAGGCAGGCATACCTAAATTTTTTGAAGCCAGTCTACTCTACATTGCAAGCCCTAGGCTAGCCAGGGCTTCATAGTAAGACCCCGTCTCCAAAGTGTGTGTGTGTGGTGTGTGTGTGGGGGGTATTATGTTGCTAGCTGAAGACTAGAAACATTTTTCAGGTTTGCTGTGGAGAGATCATTGAAGCACAGCCCTTCAGAGATCCGTTTTCTTTCGTGTGGTCAGGTAAGGAATCCACAGGCTGACAGGTGAGGCCAAATTCCAGAAAGCAGTGTTCACATGGGATAAAAGTGAGTGTTCCTGTTAGGTGTTAGATGACCAGTTAGATGTCAGAAGGCTTGAAGCTCATTGGCAATAGAGTCTCCCATCCATGCCCCACCCCCATAATCATTAAGATTGTTAGTCACCTGATCAGAACTCTGTTTCAGAGAAATTGTCTTTTCTAGAGATCTAGGGATAGTATAAGTCCTGCTAAAGTTGAAGGTTGGCATAGTAGTATTTTGACTACTTTTTCCTGTCTAGCATGTTCTTCATAATGGTCCCCTGCCCCTTGTTCATTTTCACCCCGGATAGTGTTCTACTTTGCCCCATAGTAAACTACTTGTCTTCTATACTATGATTTGTATCTTGTCTGAATTCTTTTAATGGAGACCATAAGGACCAAGGAGCTGAGAAAAAGCCAGAGTGGGACTCTAGTGCCAGCACCCCAAGAATTGAAGGGCACAGTAGCATGGGAAACAAGAAGGGAGAGGGGAAGGGAGAGAGGGTGATGGAGCAGGGTTAATGAATACTAGCAGCTTCACGTGAGAACTGTACCATGTCCGTGATCCCAAGCACTTGGGAGGCTGAGCTGGAGGATTTGAGTTTGAGGCCATCTTGGGATTACAGAGGCGGGGGAGAGAGGGAGGGAGGGAGAGAGAGAGAGAGAGAGAGAGAGAGAGAGAGAGAGAGAGAGAGAGAGAGAGAGAGAGAGAGAGAGAGAATGAAATGGATTCTTAGAAGTGTAGGAATCAGGATGTGGGAATTCTCTGTCTGACACCTTTTCTGTTGTGACATTGCTTCTGTTTTCCTTCTCTGTCCATCTTCCATGTCATTCTTCTCTTTTCTTGACTCTCTCATCTCTTCTTTTACTTCTGTGATGGATGAAGAAGTCGTGACCATTCCTAACCCGATGCCTGGCTCACTTCTTATTAGGTCTTGTTCTTGAATGTTTCTAGTCCTGATTTCAATTCTATAATTGTTTTTAAGCTCATAGTTTCCATCTTTATTTTTTATGCTTCATGTGCCTCACCTCATCGTATATGCAAAGATGTGTTACCTGAATGAATTTCATTTTGAGTAAAAGAGTAAACATCTGCATACAAAGTTTACTTTAAAAAAAAAAGAAACCAGCAAGAAAATAATAATTAATAATAATAATAATAATAATAATAATAATAATAATAATAATAATAATGTGTTGAAGACTTAAGCTGCTAGCAGAATTGGTGGAGGGACATGATGGAAGGGTGTGTTGGAAGAGACATGATTCTCCTACCCTACCCATTATCATTTTGACTACAACTTTGACACTGGGGCTTTAAGCAAACTAATAGTTGGAGCAACTATTAACATGAAAATACCATGTTAATAACTGCGGTGTCCTGCCTAAAAAACATAAACTGGAGTCCTGTCACCAGCTGTGTGGTGTGTGGCAGATGATATAACTTTTCTTTGTTTTGGTTTGTCTGTTAAAAGGAGGCACCATTGTATAGTCTACCTGTAACATGTGGTGTCATTATCTCTCCTCTCACAGCAGGGTGGGCAATGTAAGGAATGTTTGCAGATAGCAGCAACTCAGGGTAGAAAACATGTTAAGAGAAATAAAGTGGTGTATGATATCAGAGAAAAGATTACATCTAGCTTCTGAGTTAGAAAAGGAATTATCGAAGTACTTAGAGGGGCCACCCATTTAGCTGGACTGTGTGGGATGTTCATGACTTAAAGGTAGGGAAAAGTGAGTTTTAGTCAAGGTATAATCCAGCCAGGGAGAGAAGCTGGAAAGCATGCATGCACATGTTTGTGTGTTGTGTGCAGAGGTCTCTAATATATGAGGGTGCAGAGAGAAAGCAGTTGACTTTGTTCCTCTTTGAATGTTATAATTGCCGAGATAAAAGCTTGATTTGATTCAGTGAGAAATATGGAGCCTAGAGTAAGGAAATATTAAGGCATGTTGACATTAAGACATTACCATCACAGTCCAGCAACTGTAAGAAAGAAGAATGCAAACCCTGGAGATAATTCCAATAGGAAATGAATTAGAGGAAAGGGTCCTTCCCTCTGAAAAGGCTGACTTACTTCAGATAGCTTTATTAGGTTACAGACACACATGGCAGCCCAGGAACGCTCAGCACTCGGGTCCCTTCCTTGGAAAACTCATGTGCTAGAGGCATCTTCTATGTGCCCTGCAAGGCACCCTTGACCAGTTAAGTGAGTTCCTATCAGGATCTGTGATCTTACCATACCCTGCCTGGCTACTTCATATATGTTACCTTTCAGCCACATCTCTTGAAAATAGTGAAAATGAGAGATGCTTAATGCAGTTACAAATAAATTGTTATCTGTATTTCTAAATTGCAAATACTTAGCAATGCTTTTACATGAAATTGAAATGTTTCTTTTAAATTTTTTTATGCTTATCTATTTGGAGTGAGGTGTATGTGCCACCTGCTGGAGTTAGTTCTTCTACTGTCTGGGTACCCAAGGGTCAGATTCAGTTAGCTCTCCTTCTACCATCTGGGTACCCAAGGGTCAGATTCAGGTCATCAGACTGGGTGGGTAAGACCTTCACCACTGAGCTGTCTCACCAGCCCCAAGTGTGCCTTTCCCTTCCTCTCTCTAGTGGTCCTATTTTGAAAAGGGAAATGCTGAACTTTTCATTTAAATCAGTGCTTCCATGATTCTTTGCTAGCTTTTGCTAAATGGGATTTTCAAGAATATTAAAGGCTGTGCTTGTTACAGTGAAGCAGATTTGTTTGAGAATGGTAATTTCTCACACATGCCTACTCTAGCCTGAAGTTGTAGTGTGGTTGTGGAACTGTGAGCATGTTCAATGCTGATTAAGGTCCGGTGGCCCAAGCCAGTGGCGAGCAAACCCAACTAACTGTTGTTAGGGCATAGGTGCTTTGTTTAGCATTTTTCCAGTTGGATGAAGGAATAATGGTGAGACTATAAGAAGTGTGTCTGTTCCAGGAGAAGTATGTGCTGTTATGGGTACATGTGAGCAATTGTGATTTGTATACTTTTTTTTTCCATTAGACAAATTAGTTTTCCCATACTGGGAAAATAATTTCCAGGTAAATGAACCATTAGCAGAGTAATAGCTGGCTAGAATTTACCCAACAGGCTACTGACATTTCTCAGTCTACAGTGGTTCTCTTCAGTAAGGGGAGCTCCCATAATCTAGCTGCATCCTCTGTGTAGTCTGTCCCCATGCCTCTATTAGGATTAATCTATAGGGCTTGGGGAAGGGAGCACAGGCTCCATTTCTCCCTGCCATTGACTTCTTGTTCCTCCTAGTTCTTGCTCAGATGAGTTTGACTTTGAACTTCCTACTTTGCCCAGCTTGCAAGGCATAAACCCCCTTGAACTGTGCCTTGATGACACTCACTGAGGGCTCTCGTTCTAACTTGCAGTTTTGCAAATAATTGTATCCAAGTGAAAGTGGTGATAACAATAATAATGCTCTCACTAGAGGTCACCAAGAACTTTACATTTATTGTCTGATTTTATCTTCCTAGAGACTGTGTGTTGCCTACTGTTATCACCCTTCTGACAGCTGGGAAATGGATGCTCATAGGAGGTACACAAACTGCTTAAGGTCATTTGGCCAAGTGCCCAACTAGAAGTCAACCTGTCTTAGTCACCTGGCTCCAAGCTGCCACACACAGATCACCTGTGCCCAGGTGCTTGCCTGCCTTACTGCCAGCAGATTTCTGAGCCTGACTGGTCCCATGATGCTTGGTGTGTCAATTTCAACCTTGCTGTATCTGAGGTTTACGCGAAGACCTGAGTGAGGTCTTTTCTGGTGGCAGTGATTGCTGGGACTCTTGGGGCTGGAAAAAGATATTCTTGGCCAAATGAAAGCCCCTATCTTGAGAGCAGTGATGCCATGATTGTTGGCACCTAGCAACAAAATGCACTGCACTGTCTCTCACAAACATCAGTGCTAGAGTTCTTTGCTTCAGTAAATCATCTGTCCTAAGTACACATCTTCCAGAAAATAACTAAATTCTACCTTGCTTGCTTGCCTTTGCAGACGTTCCTGCATAGAGTCCACCTGCTTCAAAGAAAGTTTCTGAGCAGAAGCCAAGCCCAGACAGGACCTAAGGCTTGTGGTGGTTGGGAGCATAGGGAGGGGTGGCAGTGATCACAGGTGGCCTTGCCTTTGTGGAGCTCTGTATAGAGAACTGTGTCTTGTGCCAGGCCTTTGATCTTCCCAGAGTTCTGTAAGTACAGACTAGGCACCCGAGGCTGCATCCAGCACCTCGCCTCAACACCACATCCCAGACCTCAGTTCCTCTTTTCTTTAGTCATGAACCTACTGGCTTCTCTCTCAACACGCAGTAAGCTTGTGATTTTGAGTGGCGTATTCACAGTCCCTCAGAAGGATCTCTTAGCAGCAGCATTAATTTGGTCATTTTCTTAAGGCCATTAGAGTGGTAAAACCCTCATAGGCAATCTATTAATATTTGAGCTGTGAAAATGAAAATTGGGGGGGTGTGCTCAAGATTATTTTCCTAGAGTGGATATAGTAGCCTGCAGCATGATGAAAACACATGAAACTAATTTGTCTTGTTGAAAAAAAAATATACACAGATCATAAAATTAGGGAGGTGGTTTATAATGAAAGACATTGACTAGAAAATGTCAATGTTATTTCTCTAGTCTATTTGGTGTCACGTCTTAATGTAAACAGTGTATCCAAAGAAACTGTGAAATTGATTAATAAATCCACTTTCCTCCAGTGCTGGGCAACGTGAGATGGAGCCGGCCAGGGCTTTCTGTCAATGGCAGAATTCTCATGCTCACAGGGCTGTTGTGCAAGGGCTGCCACCATGAGAACAACAGGTGCATGCAATTTATGCTCAGAGTAGTTTAATATCTTTAATCAGTCGCTCTAAGTCAAACCATATGATGTGCAGACCTAGATATTTTCCCTTTCAGCATTAAGCACCCCCACCCCCTCTCTCTCCTTGTTGCTCAGTCTTAGCCATGGCCAGCTGTGAAACTAGGCTTCTTTTGTTACTTAAGAGGAGATGGTTTACAGCAGTTACAGTTGATTGCATGGTAGTTAGTTTCTCATTTCTCGCTCCTGTCAAGGTGATGGTGGGTCTCTGAAGAATAAATCAGGATACCAGACTCTTGTGTTCTGCTCAGTTCAGCTATAAATAGGTTGGTTAGTGGTTGCATCAAATACTGCAGGGTGACCACTCTCATTAGGTTTGACAGTGTTTTTACTGATAGAAAATTTTGCTTAGTCTTTCCCTTTAGCACCCAGCCTGTCCACCGCTGACATGGACTTTGCATGTAAAGTTTATTCTACTTTATCATTGCCTTTTCATTAAAGGTAGCGCAGTGAGATAGTTACTGAGAGGAGAGATAGGTCCTAAGAACATTCCATACAAGTTTCTCTTTACTTTTCTAATCTCCGTTAGCATAAAATTAAAATATGAGAGTAAATTCCCTAAAAGTTGCCACATGGATGATTTTACTTTGCTCCGATTTGAATGGCTGTGGAGAGAGCTGGTGTGTGTTATCCTTCTTTGGCCTGTGTTTGTCTTCTTAGCTCTTTCTTGTTGCCCCTGTAATTTGTTAATGGGCCTCTTGGTAATTAAGATGGTGTAGTCATTTCATAACACCCGGTTGTTAGGTGATTACCTGTGGGGATTACATGAGGAGGAGGAACAGCCTGCCATGTTCTCCCCCTCGGGTGGTCCATGCTGGTAAGGCATGGGAGAGCCATTTGGGTTTCTGGAGCACAGTCTGTTTTTCCTTGTGGGCTTCTCATCTCATCGCAGAATGCAGTGTTCTTTCCCACTCGAAGGCCATGCCAGAGTTGTCCTTTGAGCGCTGTCTTAGCAAATGATGGCCCCTACTTATGTAATGCTGAGCCGGTTATAAGTTACACTAGAAACAAATGTCCCTGCTGTGTGAAGTGATTTCAGCCTTTCTTCTTCCTATCACTTTCCCAGGTCTCGCTTTGGTTTGAAAACCACTAGAAAACGACCAGTAAAAGCAGGTGACAAATTGATTTATGAGACGCTGGCTGGGCTTTCCCCCTGAAATGTGAACAATGAAATGAGAACTTTGTCTTTAAATATATTTACACAGGTTGTCACTGATGAATGCTCAAAGGCGAAGGAAGCAGGAATGTTTTTATCTAGCCACGAACAGTGGGAACCTTCACGGAGGCTGTAGTTTTCAATGTGCTCAGAAAACCGCAGGCCCACTCCCACAGCTGATAAAGCAAGAGCTTACTTATGTGCGCAGCATTGTCATCTCACTAAGAGAAATGTACAGAAACCCTGTAACTGATAAGGATGAACGTTCGGTCGCCCAGTAATGTTTAGAGCACTTAATTCTTGCTTTGCCAAGGTAACCTTTTCCCCAAGGGGGTTCATTTGCCACCGAAAGGAAAAAAATCTTGACGGCCAAAAATAAACAAATAATTTTTTTTTTTTTTTGCTTTCAATACTGAAAATCATACCAAACAACTTAGAACATATTGTGAGACGAAGAATGGACTGTAGCTCCTCATGAGGTAGATGCGTTTGAATGACATCACAAAGTGGAACGCAAGAGTTGAGGAGCTAAAGCCAGCAGCCTGCAAGCCTGTGGGCTTCGTGCTTATTGTGTACCCTGAGAAGCCCACAGCTAGTGTTCTGGGTAGCAGAACACAGTTCGCTTTCAGGTTTTAAAATACATGTCAGGACTTAAGTGGGGTAGACAGCAGCACTAATCATATTAAGCACAGTGTCTGACTCTCAGGGAATGCATAATTAATGCATTGTTTTAGAGGACCTAATATATTAGTCGGGGGAGAGAGCTTCATGCATGGCTTGTGCGGTGGGTGAGGAGCAGGGCGGTTCCGGTGCTGCCTGCACCACCACAACTAACTCTGCTCACTAAATCTATTTTGTTACACCTCTAATATAAGCCAAAGCCATCAGACAACCTCCATTAAAGTGTTTGCCTCAGAGAGCTCTCTCTGGGACAGTAAATGCTAATTCAGTGTCAATTAGAAAAATGCTTCTAATAGCACACCGAGATTAATACGGGGCACTGTGTTGACTCATCCCTGGGACTTCCCCCAGTCCCACATAAGGACGGGCCTTTCATTACTTTTTATTTATTATTTTAAATATGTTTAGCTTGAAGGCACTTTACCATTTCATCTTTATTTTAAAGTGGACCCAAATGTTTACTTCTCCATCAATATCCATTTAAACTTAAGCCATTTGGGTCTCTCTGATTTAAATTCCTTTAGTCAAACCATTGAATAAAAGGTTCAGTATAAACTCTTGAATTATTGCATTCAAACACTTTTAAAAGTTTTTGATTTCTGTAATCCTCTTTTTGGTCTCAAAGAGGTATAATGTGTATTTTAAAAATAAATCCAATATTAATAAACATCCTGTTTCCACAGCTAATTAACAACTGAAAACTAGCCCCCCCCTTTTTTGTTGCAAATTTCATGTTTTTTGTCGTGGATGGGTTCAGGTTTTTGTACAATATCCTGTGTTTCTGTGTGCAAGTATTTTATGCTGATTAATCGAATAGTGTGTTTCGTGGTGACAGTGCTCATAGTTCTGTTTTGCTTATTTTTATGAAAATCGTCTTTTGTTAAGCTCGTTGATGTGAGGGTGGGAGCATAGGGGGCTGCCTGCTGATCAGGCATGCAAAAAGTGTTCCATGACATCGAGGATTTGGTCACATTCCTGTACAAAGTTTGGTTTTACTTGATTCTTGTAAGCCTTTGCTGAAGGCCCAGTGTCCGTGATTATTTCTCACCCTGTGTTTGAAGTTATAGTGTTTGAAGACTGTGGGGAAATACTTTCAGTATTAATAAGCCTGAGCATTGCTAAAATATGGTAGGCTAAACTGATTTGGTCTCACATGTGTCCATAACTTTAGAAAAGGGCTGTAAATAACTGTGATTTGTGTTTCTTTGTAAAATAAAAATCATGAATTCTGGGCAAAGGTCTGAATAATTTATGTATTATGTTTAATCCTTGAACTTAAATTTTGAAAGAAAATTGTTTAATTTTTAAAAGGCAGGGGCAATTTTGGCTCTTTTAAAGAGTTTACTATAGAATAGGTAATGAAGTAACTTGTAAACTTAAGCTGTTTTCTTTACTGAGCCAACTATGGGTAGCATTTTCTTGAATTTAATGATTTGACTGCATTCTTCTTTGACTATTCTCCCCGTGTCTGTTTCTTCTGGTGCTGCCACTAAGTGCAGCTCCAGTGGGATTGGCCACACTGTGCTAGAAGCATGGGGTGTGTTCTTAGCTCCATCTTCACATATGTTTATGTGCTGGGGGAAAGCAGATTATATTTGTTGTAAAATAAAAATTTTTAAGATTGTTAAGAAAAATATCTAAATGTCTAAATATCTAAATATTTTCCACTTACATTTATGTGGATCAGAGCTATGAATATTATAACACTACTGATTTTCATCAAATGAGTATTACCTGTGTTAATGTAAATGTGTTATCTTGACAGTTTATGGACTTGCTTTTTGTCCATAAATATGAATTTAAATTTAAATTTAAATTTAAATATGGATTTAAATTTAAAAGTAAAAGGCCTGTCTTATAACTGTGTGTTACTGAAGAATTATTACTTTGCCCTCAAGTACCAAATAGTAAGGCGGCCACATCAAAGTGTGTAATCACCTTCCAAGTGTGTATTTAATTGTTTTCCTAAAGCTGTATTTTTAATAGTAATTTGTATCTTTCTAAGAGACAGGAAGGGTTTTGATTTAGTGCAAGGAACTTCAAAGGTGTGAATGCACATGCACATGCATGCACATGCACCCACACACAGGCACACATTAGTCGGGACCTCAGAATTGTTGTAGATGCTGCTTATGAATCTGATTTTTCTTTTTACTGCATTAACCATTGACATCTTATGTTTAATTTTATTTTTTATTACCTTTAATAGTTTAGCCCACAAGTTTCACTGAACTGAATTCTTAATTAAAGACAGGCTTAAAAATATTAATGGACTATAAAATTATGTTATTTGATCTACATTTTAATGATGCAATTTTGATTGTTTACATTTTCATTTCAGCTTTGATATGTTTTTATTTTTCTTATGTTTATGGAATTAAAATGTTTGTTCTGAATGTTGAAAACAGGATTTATTTCACAAAAGGCTATCCCTGCAGTAATTAGTTTCAAATTCTATCAGATATCTATCTCATTTCATTATGATATGACTGTCTACCTGTGTTCTTATTCTTTTACATTTCTGGAAAGGAGCTATCTACGCTTGCATATTCTTTTGGTCATAACATCTATTAGAATTTAATGGTTTAGAGTGGGAATTACCCAACATTACTGTAATGTGTGTGTGTGTGTGTGTGTGTGTGTGTGTGGGTGTGTGTATACACAAAGAGTATGGATGTCACTGTGTTATGTGCATATATGAATCCTTGTTTTAAAAAAATGCTTTCACCTGAAATACTCAGATAATTAGATAAAACGATTGCTGGGGGGAATAAAACGATTACAGCAGGGCACTTTGAAAGGGATCAGTTAGGTATATTACAGATTGATTCATGATTGTGCAGGCTGGACTGAGTTACAGCAGGACCATAGAAACCAAACAGAAGTGCTCAACTCCTAAGAAAACATGTCTCAGATATATTTCTGAATCTGTGTTTCTATGTTTATTTTTTTTAAACACTCATTTTGTATTATTTATAAAAAACTATACCTCTTTGGTTTTCAGGTACTACTATTGTATTTAAGTCTCACAATGAAGTTTTCTCTCTCTGCCTAACACTTTACATTTCAAGATGCATGTGAGAACTGCATCAGTATGTACACGCTGTTACCACCCTCAGCGCTTCTGCTGGCTCCAGTGTTTGCTTTCCAGTGGGGCTGTTCTGCTTGGTCTTAAGTGGATGAAACAGTTCCTCCAACTCTCGTGTGCACACTTGCTTCAGAACCCCTTGAGTACATTTTCTTTTTCAGCAACTTCTGTAAGCTCTCTAAGCTTTGTGCTCCTTAGCAAACGATAGGAAGGTTTAGGCGTTCATACTGAAAAGCCAGCCTATGCATATGCAAGCATATGTGCTTGACAGTGTTGTCTTTGTTTCCTGAAGAATCAGAAAACACACTTATTCTCCTCAGCATGTCACCAGCCTTTGGAGATAACACTATTGCCACATATTAAGAAACCCAGTAAGGGCTGGAGAGATGGCTCAGTGGTTAAGAGCACTGGCTGCTCTTTCAGAGGACCTGGGTTCAATTCCCAGCACCTACATGGTGGCTTACAGCATGTCTTAAAGTTAGGTAAATTATTTAGGAGGGAGGGAGAGGGAGAGAGAGGAAGAAGAAGAAGAAGAAGAAGAAGAAGAAGAAGAAGAAGAAGAAGAAGAAGAAGAAGAAGAAGAAGAAACCCAATGAAGGAGCTCGCTGTGTTTATCACTCCCAGGTGTCTCTGGTGAGTCCTCTTTGTCCTCTCCTTTCCTACCCCTGGGAGTAGAAGGTGCTGAAGCCAGCAGTGCCACACTGGGATTCAGCAAAACATTAGGACTAAAGCTGGCCTCTTGGCATAAATGGGAGCTGTAAACATCTCAGGGATGACTGAGTTCTGCCTCCTTCAAGGAAACTCCTCTCTTGTACCTTGTGCATAGCCATGTAATCTTCCACACTGCCATCTCTATCTTTGTTTCTCTCTCTCTCTTTTGCAGTCTGTTTTTCCTCATCTGTTGCTCCCAATTCCCCCACCATCTTTCCCCTTTTGCTCTGCTCCTCTTCTCCCCAGCTGTAGCACCATTATCTCTGGGGGAAAAAAAATCTTTCAGAAGTTCAAGGTGATTCTGACTCTACAAGCACTGGTCTAAGTTCTTAAAAGGTGTCATAGCGGTGGCCCTGAGCTCTAGATCACTACTGTGTCCCCAGAAGCTCACATAAGCTCCTCTGCGATGGGAAACGCACAGTGGAGTATGATTTGCATGTATTCAGCTCACTCAAGTGGCCAACTAATCTAGAGAAAGTTAAAGGCCTTGTCTAAATGGTTACTGTAATGTAACGCAATCAAAAAGCAGCCTGAGGGAAGGCAGGGGAGATTGTTCTCAAGTACTTTTTGGTGCATCTATCAAAGGACATTCTCAGCCTGCTTTTGTAGTATATGACTTAAAAATGGATCCATTTACCTGTTGTAAGTAAGGCATTTAATGTCCCACCCAGAAAGTTCTGTGCACTCAAGTCTTAACCCAGGAGAAAATGTAAAAGCAGCATATGAAATACCCACATACAAAAGGTAGCATAAGTCTATCCATCTCATTAGTGATGATTATTTCAAATTCATGTGTGTGAAAAAATTATGGAAGCTGTGAAATGACAGACTTACTCCTTTTTAATTCTGGGAAGCCGAAAGATAAGCTTTATAAAAATAGATTACAGCGGATGGGGAAATGACTGGGTGAAAAAGATAGCTTCCTACATAAGCCTGATGACCTGAGTTCAGATCTCTGGCACCCTTGGGAAAAGGCCCTTCAAGGCTAACTAACCATGCATGTGACTTCAGCACTAAGGGGTAAAAACAGGTGGAACCCAGGAGCTGGCTGATGAGCCAGCCTAGCCAAAACGGCAAGCTTCTGGTGTAGTAATCAAGTCTCCTGGTGTAGTGCCTGTATCACGGGAATCCCTGAGTGCTTAGATGAGGGTACCCAGTGACCTCCTTTGACGTCTGCACACACACATGGCCAGATGCACTCCACTATACACAGTGCACAGTGAGGGCGCTGAGCACTTAGTATATGCTGATTGCCAGCATGCCTTTGTCTCTAACCACTTTAAGGAACAAGAATTATCTTTACAGAGCCAAGAAAACAAATGAGGCAAAGCACAGAAGCCCCTGAACTCATGTGTGCCCTCTACTCTCAGCCTGAATTCTTACAGGCCAAGGAGCCACAGCCTCCTGATTTCTCTCTAGGGAATAGAGGGAGATATTGAACCACCCCCCCACCCCGTGTCTGCCAGAGCCCCTTGGCAAGAATTACAGGGATAGGGAAAGTCGGGTTCCAGCCACCTCCTTGTTCCACTGAGGATGGTGAGACCCTTTGAGGAGATTTGCTCTGGCCCTGGCTCTGCATGATGGGGGCATTTTGTGTAATGGAAGGCCTGGGCAACCACAGTGTACCATGAACAATGAGCTACAAACAGGCAAGACTTTATGCCCTGTATTCTGGTGGCACTAATTGAGAAAAGTAGATTTTGGAGTAAAGCAGATATTTCCCATTAAAAGAGACCATACTGTAGCTTGTCTGGTTGCCATGTGGCAATACGTACATCTAAGGGTATTATGGAACTACAGTGGATGTGGGAAAGGCCACACTGTTTTTTTCCTGGAGGTAGCTATGTGGAGAAGGTGACTGAAGTTTCCTTATCCTAGGGCATCTTCCTACAGAAAGCAAAACACTGAGGTTGAATCATAAAGTGGTAGCAACATTGGCTTTTTAACTAATGAGAAGTTTCCCTGAATAATGTATCTTTTCATCATTTATGTGTATGTTAAAAATACATTCGCCTTTGTTTGTTTAATACCCACCGTATTTCTATAGCTCATGGTAGAATTTAATCACAAACCAAGTACTACACCATCCTCCAGCCAAACATCATGAAATCATTGTCGATGAGGTGAGGAGATAAAGTAATTGGATTAGAAATGGGTGGTTTAAGTTTACACCATTTTATTATATCAGGAATTTTTGATATTTGAGCTGTAGCTTTCCGCAGCTGTGCAGTCACTTGTGCCTGGGATACGCATAGAAGCCAGGTGCCGCGACTTTGTCGCTTTACATTCCGGAGAAAGAGAAGTTGTGGAGATGGTCAAATAAACTTGAGTAAGCTTCGTCTGGAATAGAACAACTGACCTTTCAGCTCCTGCAGCATGGAGGTATGAACAGTCTAGGCCCTCTTGTCCTGCCTCTGCGCTCTTCCTCTGGGCTGCAGGGAGTGAGACACGGGGTACTGACAATATAGCAGCATGGGTGTTTCTTCTCATACATTTTCTGTCTGTAATGTTTTCCTAGTCATAAAGGCATGCGTTTTAGTCCTACAAATAGATGACTCTCACTAGAACGTTCCTATGAAATATTAATTTTCTGTACTGTGCAGTCCTTAGTTGAACTTCTAAACAGCTGGTTCGTAGAGAGGGAGAGAGATCTCTTCGTAGTAAGAGGAATGCCTGTGCCATCGATGATTCCTGGCTTCCTTTAATTTTCCTATGTCCATTTTGAAGCTATATCATAGCTTGTCATATCAAATTTAAAAATAAAATACTAAAGAAAAATTATGCATTGTTACTCTCAGAAATTTAATTTTCAAGGCACGTGGAAGGGATTGTGTCAGACTGTTGAGTATTTTTTAAGTTCAGTTCATTTGGATTTATGCAATTCTGAAAGAGAGAGCACAACTCAGTCAGTTTGAGCTGGTTGAAATGTTTTGCTCTGTAACATGATGAGTGCCACCGTGTGAGGCATGTGTATTTGAGACGATGTGTGCGTGGAACATTTGTGAAGTTCCCCAAGACAAATGCTGGCAACCCTTGGCTGAGTTGATTTAATAAAATTCTTTAGCATTCCCCTTAGATTTATTCAAAAAACAAACCACATGTATGTAAACAAGCCACTACTTATTTTATCAGAAGTGATGTGGTAATGTGTAAGAATCTGTATTCTCCTCCAGTTAGATTGAGCTAAAGGCAGTTTCTGTACCTCCTGTGAAAACAAGATGTGGAGACCGTGAGCGACTGTTTTCAGGTTCCTGGGAGAGCTCTAAAAGTGCACGTTTAAATCCAAACAAGCGAATTGTTAATGAACTATTTCCATCCCCATTCTCTAAAGGAAGCTTTGAGGGGCCTTTGACTGCCTGTTACTCTGTACCAACTGTAACCAAAGTATGCAAATTCAGACTGTCAGTGCTTATGAAAAGTTCAACTATAGACTATTTCTGAAAAGAAAAATATTGTTATTTTAAAATTGAATTAGAACAATGATCCTTGAAGAGTTTCTTACTTTAAGAGTAATCCCTGACGGTGGGTCTTATGTCTATTTTTGCATGCCTGATTTTGTTGAATTAACAAATTATAAATTATAATCCTATACATTGTGTGATATAAGGTACTTGGTATACACAAGAGCTACAGTTGGATGATCAAGCCTTTTAAATGCCTGCCATCACTGACACCAGATATGTTAACGCTGTGAAACTGTACGTATCTAATAAAAAAATGCTAATTTGGGGTCCCTTACATCCTACCCTCACTATGAATGTTCAAAATATCACCAACTATGAAGTATAGATTTGAGATACTTTTATCATAATTGAAATTAAGGAAATATCTTTTGTTTCAAACTTGTCTTTGATTCAGATTTCTCATTAGTTCCAAAATAATCTTAGTGAGGCTTTGTGGGGCCGATGTTATAGGACACATAACATCAGATGTTACACACAGGGTCCTTCGATTTTGCATAGCATGTTTCCTGTCAGGGGAAGCTGAGTCGTTGTTTACACTGTGCTCTTTCAGTCATGGTGGATTCTGTATACTTTTTGCTTTGATACTAGGGAATTTCTTTTAGTTCATAAATAATATTTTTAGTTTCTTCATTAAACTGTTTCATAATATAGATTCCATAATGTCTTTGAGTTCGGCAAGTATGACTAATTAAAGAAAAAATAAAGATTGATTTTTTTGGAATTGTTAAAAATCCATCTAAATCTTCAAGAATACAGTGACTCAAGCTTTATCTGGTTGCTTCATAACATGTGGCCCTTGGGAGTATTCACCAGGATATGCTTACATGCATCCAAAAGCATTTTCAATAATGAAGAGACAAACATACAAGGTTTCTTCTGTACTGATTTTTTAAAACTAGCTATCAAGAAATATGGTAAACAAGTTATGTTCGAAAGTATTTGTTTTCTGAAAAAAAAAAAATTATCTGGGTTCTGAGGAATCTTAAAAGCTGTTCATCCTGAAAGATGAAATCGTCCACCCTTGTCAGGGGGTGTTTCAGAGCCCAGAACAAACCTGTAAGGCGTCTAGGTTTGTTTGTGTATGGCCATTGACATTTCTACCTCAAGAGAGGCACAGCATGCACATAGAAGGCGCTGAGCCTGCTCTCCGTGATAGTGGGTGGTGAAGAACAGCACCGAGGAGAATAGCTACAAGACAGCAGTGTCATTGAACTCTTGGGATGAACCTGCTTTGGGAGTGTGGGCTTGATAGGGATAGATTATGTTTCCTCAGTATTTTCAATTAAAATACCTACTTGAGAGCATCAGAGAGTCGCATGCAGCTCTAAGAAAAAGTAGAGCTCCCATGTGCCCTTGGCCCACATTTCCCCAGTGATGATATCACACAGAATCGTAGTATAATACTCTCAGCAGGGGAATGACTTGCTGCATCTTGAAAATGTTTGTTTGTTCTCTTGGCAGACTTTATTAGAATCTTTTTTTATCAATTGTGTATAGATTTTATAAAATTGATATCTGTTGGTACTTTTGCTAGGTTGCTTAATTTTTTATAGTACGTGTTGTGTTGGATAAGAAACTGTGTTCAGTAGTATTTTAGGCTAGATTAAAAGCCGAGTAGTTTTGATAGATGTAAGGAATCCCGTGTAGTGCAGCTGCCTGAAAATGCAGGCCCCTGCCTGTGCTCCAAGTTGCTCTGTTTTAGAAGCCTAGGAATACAATACAGAGTGCGGCCCACCTGGGTCACTGAGAGCTGCAGAAGGACCGAGACTGTGAGGAGCAAGCAGGTCACTAGATCCTGAGGCTTGCTGGCCTTGTGTTGTTGAAGAGACAAGAGTACTGGTGGGATTGTATGTACAAAGAGCATCATTTTGTTCCCAGATTGGAAAACACTGTCTTTCATAGTCTTGCCTTTAAGCCATGGGAAATTTTGGACTTGAACATAGCACCTGTGCACTTCATCTGACTTCTGCAAACCCATGGCCAGGAATTCAGGAGATTCTAAGGAATCCTTGCAGTGAAGGGTGTGGACCAGATATCCAGAGCTACCAAAAACAATCCTGGTGATCACGAATTTAATCGAGACAAAATTCTGGTTGTTGGGGCTGGTTGGTTGGTTTCACCTAGCTTTGAAATTTTTCTCTTTCAAGTAACAGCAGAAGAAATTTAAAATAGTAAGAGTTTGTAGATGGAGGTAGAGAAGAAGGAAACATTGGCCTAGATCTAAACAAAGAAATGACATTAGGAAAATGTAATGCTGAAAGTCTTTTGTTTCCCATAATTACACCAGTATGTTTCCATAAGAGCAAGGTCCTGTGCCGTAGGCCAGGCCTCAGCTGAGGTGTCTCTGGTGCCTTTCTCGGGTCATGTTTCGCATTAGTGCTGTGTGACTAGCCGGTGTGTAGCACAGAGCCCTGACGGTGTGTTCAGAAATCAGTGTGCAGTGAAGTCACTTGGTAAACTACGGGCAGACACTGCCAGAAGATACCAGATTCATCTTGTGTTTGACTTTGGTTGCTGCCCATTTAGAACTTTTTATTGTTACCCGAATTCTATTGTACAATCTAACATGGGGTCCGGATGCACAGTGTGCCTGATGCTCAGGGCAAGCAGTGATGGAGAACAGAGACTAGGAACCAAAATTCCTGGGAGGGGCAGAGGAGAGTGCTGTGCCCTTAGTTGGTTAGGCTGTCTGGGCCCCAGTGTCTTCATCTTTAAAGTGAAAGTAGCAATAGTACCAGCTGGAGTGAGGGTTACTGACAAAATGCTCAAAAGCTTCTCCTCATCCAGAGCCCTCGGGGAGTAGTGAGGGATAGCACTGGGAAATTGTTTCTGATTGAAATTGGTGAGCCAGTGCCTTGCTGCAGTTTGTTGGTAAAGGGGTACTGCTGGCTACACTGGTGTGTCCAGATTTACTTATCCTTTGTTTATTCAAGCACTCCATGGACTAAGTTCTCACCGCTTTGACAATGTTATGAATGTGTATCCTAAGTTAGCCTATTGACCCTCATGAAGTCAGCTCATAATTCAAATGAATTATTTGTTCAAAACAAATTTGTTTCTTAACTCATTGGAAATAATATTTCTTTATATAACTCATAGCTGAGAATATACGTGATTTTTTTTTAAAACTGGATCATTGATTAAAACAAAAGATTTTGACATGTTGGTATCTGTGACTATTTGTGAATTTTTTTTTAAGACTTTCAAATGAGCAGGGAGTTGGTAGCACACAGCCTGCCTTTAATCCCAGCATTCGGCAAGGCAGGGCAAGACAGATCTCTGTGAGTTCAAGACCAGCCTGGTCCAGAGAGCTAGTTCCAAGACAAACACAGAAAAACCCTGTCTCAAAAAAAAAAAAAAAAAAAAAAGACTTCCAAATGAAATAACCTCAGCACAGGTGAGTGAGGAAGACGGATCAGCGGGTGAGAGGGCTTGCTTCACCAAAGAATCCAACTTCCGTTTCCAGTTCACACCTGCTGCTAATTCCAGTTCCAGGTATCTGACACCTTGCTCTGGCTGCCTCAGGCACTCATATATCCCATAGATAAAAAGAAAACATAATCTTTAAAAATTAAAGAAGTAATTTCACCACATTTTTGTTTAATTAAATGAATAATATTCCTTAGCAATTAAATTAAGCACATAAAAGTATAAAACTTGCATCGTGGAGCTGTAGGACAGTTGGTTCAATAAAGTGCTTGTGTTTGATACGCAGAGTTCATGGGACAAAAAAAGCAGGATACAATGACGCATACTCCCAGCGCTGGGAGGTGGTGGCACACAGCTCAGCCTACTTGCTAGGTTCTAGACTAGTGAGAGACCCTGTTTCAAACTGAAATAAATAGCCCCTGGTGGTTGTCCTGACCTCAACATGCGTGTGCTCATGTGTGCATGTGCATCGTTACATACATACACCCACGTGTGTACAAACACACACAATCTCGAGCTATGTTTAAAAAAAAAACTTGGACATTTCACGAATAGGCATGATGGATCTAAGTGAAAAGGCAGAGCCATAGAAACTGCTTTGCTTGCAGTGCTTATCAGCCTGTTTTGCTGTGCTGTATAACTTGGACAAATTAGAGTGAGGAAAAAGTAATGATGATGGGAGCCAAGGTTCCGTCCCGCACAGATGTGGAAAGCTGCGGCCAGGGCTAAAGGAGCAAAGCTGTAGGAAGCTTTGCTTTGATAACAGCTCTGGAAAGTGCAGAACCCCGAAACAGCCGTGCCTCCTCCAAGGCAGCTTGAGTCGCCATCTGCGTAAAGACCCTCCTCACGCTGACCTTCAAAGGGGTTTGTCAGGGAACTTTTACATTTCTAATGTGTTTTGGAAAGTCCAGATTTAATGTGGCTTTAAAACTGTAATGTCGAACTTTTAAAAACCTTTCCACACCAAAACCATCTACAAATCCTTTCTACAAAACACATAGCCACATCTATCTGTGTTATTTATTCTGTTTATGGCTTGTCTCCATTTTATCATAACAAAGGAAAACTTGAAAACAAGCAGAAAACCCATAGTCCACGGCTCTGACCCCAACACTGACTCTGAGTACAGCACTCGCTTGCCCTCTCCCCGTCATTAAAGTGGCTCCAGTTGTTTTTAGTCTCCTGGGTTTTAAGTCGGTTCCCCCACATGTTGCCCATTCCTCAAGATTGTCTTCCCATTTTTACCTGATCAGAGCAGTGCGGCACTGGACACTTTTGTCTGGCACGTGCCTCCTTCTGCCCTGTAGAGCTCGCTGTGGGTGTAGTTGCCCTTCTCCGCGGTTTCACAAGTAGAATCTCCAGCAGCAGGCTGACCCATCGTCACTCCTCCGTCTGTCCGTCAGTGTGTTTCCCCTTTCCTTCCTGAGTGATGCTCTTAACTGCCATACTCTTGTTTCGTTTTTAAGCACCTTGTATTTTTAATAGTAATCTATTTGGCCCGTTAGGAAGCAATACAAAGTTTAGATTATTAACTACCATGTGCTGTACGCATTTTGTACCCAGTCAGTAATCGTCGGCGAGCTGCTTCATGTAACTCGGTGCTACATCTGATTTCTTTGCTGCATAGCTGTTGTTTGACTTGTGATAATTTTCTTATTTCTTACTTTAATTTTGTTTTTAATTGGCAAACAGTAGCATGTTTTGTCGTGTAATTGATATTTTTATATATGTATACATTGAGAAAGACCATAGACATGACCAAGCTAGTCTAATTAGCATATCCTCACCACTTCAGTCCACTCTCAGCTCCTTGAAATAGTTAATGCATTACTAATAATTGCCACCATACTGTGCAGTATATCACGGTGTAGCAGATTTCCTTTCAAAATAACTTTTGGCTGAGTGAATGTCACACCATGATGATAAATGGTAAAGGAAATGATGCCTCAAATATAGTTACTCATTAGAACCATCATTTTGAAAAATCACATTCGTTTACACTAGGGTCTCTCTAAAGACTGCTAGTCATATATTATTTAAATTTTCATCGGTGAACATTGTCTGGGACTTTCTGACTAACTGTAACTAGTAATATTTATTTATCTGTCTTAAATCACACTTTTATATTAAAATGTTTAAAGGTAATTATTATTAGATGTCCATTGACATGTGTATTTTACATCTCCAGGCTGCCACTTGTAGGAATAGAGACTATTTTAGTTTATTCTCCTTATAGAATAAAAGCCACTGACATCTGGATTAACATGGTAGTTCCTACAGAATTTGGCATCACAGACTACTTTGTAATAAGGCATTTATTTTCTAATGTTACCTTATATTACACACAATATTGTAGCTAATCTATTTACCTTTCCATTCTTTTACTTTTTGTGATCATTGTCATGCTTATTGTTAATGTTGTTTTCTGGCATGTTTTCCTTCGAATTCCATTGTCTCACATCCAGGGAGACAGTCAGCTGGTAGAGGTGCTTGTCACCAAACCTGATGACTTGAGTTTTCTCTAAGACCCACATGGTGGAAAGAGCTTGTCCTCTGACTGCCACATGTGTAGCATGGCACACACATGCCCACATATATACACTTTAGATAAATAAATAGAAGAGAAGTTCATTCCTGCACTAAAGAGAAACAGTATATAACATGGATGATTTTTAAATATAGGATTTCTGGGGCTGTGACATGGCTTAGTGGGTAAAGACATCTGTCACCAAGTCTGATGATCTGAGTTTGATCTCAGGAACCCAAATGGTAAAAGGAGAGACCAGCTTCCAAAAGTTACCCTCTGACTGCCACACATGTGCGCGCGCACACACACACACACACACACACACACACACACACACACACACACACAAATAAATAAGTGAAATGAAACTAGAATTTTCTTTTCTTCTATTTTGTTTATGAGACAGATTCTCACTGTATATTTCTACCTAGCCTGGAACTCAGAGAGATATGCCTGTCTTTGCCTCCAAGATTATTTTTTTTTAATAAATACATATGTATATGATTCTATCAGAATGAGCCTTGCAACTCATGTGACATTCCTAAAGTCATCTCTGGTGTAAATATGTTTACATTACAGAATGTTTTATCTGTATTGTTTGCTACTAGACATCATTTAACATTTGGGGTCAGTTAGTCTTTCCTCGTTCCTTATTTTATTAAACACTCATATCTAGCCTTCTCCTTTTAATGTCCCCTCACTACAAGGACATAAACAAACAAGGCATCTCTTAGAAAACCATCTTTCCCAGCTGGGCCTGGTAGTGCAGTTTCAATGCCTGTTTGAGCTACAGGGTAGCTTCAAGACCAACCTGAGTAACTTATGAGACCATGTCTTAAAATAAGAATTAAGAGCAGACTGGACACAGCTTTTTGGTAGAATATTTATCTGGAGCATGCACAACGCTCCAGGTTCAACCTCCAGCTGGGCCCAGGGATCATCTTCCAGCTAACTGAAACTCAGTGCTCAAAATTCAAAATATTAATTGCTTCCTCACCGTTTAGCTAAGATCAAGCATAGTATCTATTTTAATAAGTTCACTGTCTTGTGCAGCCTCTCTTTGAGGACTATGTAAATGACTATTTGGAGAACAGAGATGGAACGGAGGCTCTCTGTATCAACTGTACGCCACCTATTGCAGTACCTCCAGGAATGGTATACCCCTTCAGAGGACTGAATTATTTTAATTTCTCAAATATTAAAATAATAATTCAAAGTACAGTTGTCTGTTGATTAAAAACCTTTCCTTTGGCAGAATATTTAGTAATGACACAAACAATTTTACTTTTAATTTGTATCTGGCACAAAATTTGGTTCCCATTTTACACAGATACCTAAGAAGGGAACCATATCTCTTGTATCTTAAAAGAATTGTATTCAAGACCAGTCAGTGGTGGCTCACACATTTAATCCCAGCACACGGGAGGCAGAGGCAGGCAGATCTCTTGAGTTCAAGACCAGCCTGGTCTACTAGAGCTAGTTCCAGGACAGCCTCCAAAGCCACAGAGAAACCCTGTCCCAAACACCACAACCCCCACCCCCAAAAAAGAAAAATTGTATTGGAGGTATATGCCTTTAATCCCAGCACTTGGGAAGCAGAGGCCAGCCTGATCTACAGAGGGAATTCAGGACAGCCAGGACACACTCAGAGAAACCCTTCTCAAAAAACAAAAAGAATTGTATTAGATAGGTGACATAGAAATATGAAACTTATTGGGATTTGTTGACCAAATACAACCTACATGAGCTCTCTAGAGTTTCATAGTAACAAAAACTGCTGTCATACATACTTTATGGGCATTTTAACATGTTTACCTGGGGCACAGAGAGATGACTCAATAATTAAGAGCACTTACTGCTCTTACAAAGGACCTGAGTTTAGTTCTAAGCCCCACAGCCATCTGTAACTTCAATTCCCTAGGTTCTGACACCTTCTTCTAGCCTCCATGGGTGCTTATACATGGTACACATACATACACAGGCATTGCACACATACGCATAAAAAAATATTTAAAATTGTGTCGTCTATTTTATGGAGTTAAATTATTGTTTAGCGGAAATTTGAAATGAGTTTCTAATAATGTTGTTTATCAGAAATTTGAAATGAGTTCCTAATATGCCATTTTGTTAAGCCAAATTAAGTTAAGGAATCATTGAAAAATCAATTGTGAACTTCTGTCCTTGTCGTGGCTTCATCTTTCCTAGCAACACCTAATATTTTACATTTATCCACGTATCAGAAAAAAAGCAAACATTTTCACCATTTACTGTTAACACAAAGCTTGGAAATATATAGTGTTGATTCGAGCTTTTCCTGCATGGGTTGATTGGCCATAGTGCTGTCAGCAGGCCTCTTGGTGAAGTGGTAAATACACAGGGCACTGTCCAGGACAACATGCCACTCATCCAAGTATTCTCTGTGGTTTGAGAGAAAAACCTATGGTGTGCTTAAACTTTGAGGGTTCTGGGCAATGACCCAGCATTCCTACCCACCCTGCATGACAAATATCTTGCCCTATGGTAGGAATCTCCAGCCTTGGCACGTCTTTTAGGAGGAACTGCCACCTTGTTCTTACACATGGGAGGCCCAGCACACCGCTCATACGTGCTGAACTTACCAGCCACAGTGCAGGCAGTTTCAGTCCTCAGAGTGAAAGCAAGGGAACACAAGGTAGGTGCAGCTGTTAAAACCTGCTAGGGGCATTCCCATCAGTAACACCCTCTGCTACCTTGACTTTCAGAAACCGTCTCATATTTTCTTTTCTCCTTTAATTAAAGTATCATTTTTATTTATTATTTCAAGTGAATATCTGTTGGTTTTATTTACTGTTGTAGTTTTCCACTAAGATTCACAAGGAAAGCTCTTTCTTTAAACATAGATTGTAGTTATTTGAAAATACTTTTGGGGTTTGGGAGGTGAATATTTCGGAGGAAATGGATAGCAGAGAAATTTTGTTGACATTGAAATGAGCTGGCATTTCCCCATGACAGCCTCTCAGAGGTATGAGGAATAAAATGTTGGTGTCTCCTAATAACCAAGTCATTTCCCTCTACAGCTTCATAGGGTCTGAAGTCCAAAGGTAGACGGTAATGTTTGGGGCAATTTATAGAAAGCAAATGTGGTCACTGTGAAGCACAGTATTTGCTGATACAAGACTTTGGTTTTCCCCTCTCCAGCTCCTCCCTCCTTCCTCCTTCTGCCCCTCCTCCTCTGCTGCCTACAATAATCTCTCACAGATGATTAGACAACAGGTGCCAGGAGAGTAAGGCAAGCTGGCTTTGTGCCACATGCTCGCCCCAGGTTTCGGTGTATCGCCATGTCCTTCCAAAGGAAGGGATAACACAGTTGAAATACATACTACAGCTCCTAGGGGATTAAGTGTTTCCTTTGCTTTATAGTACAGAATTTTACAGTGTCTTTGTTTGTGAGTTCTCAGGTTGCTTAATGATTTCTCTAGCCTCCCACCCCACCCACCGTGGCCAGATGTGCATTCAAACCTCTGCAGGTTGGCCTATTTCATTGCACAGCTTATAATATAGCTTTTCTTTATTTAATGATGTCACTTAAATGTTTTGTATTTTAGGGAGCAAATTCAGAGTCATGTTGTTTAATCTCATTACCATGCATAAGATGCCTTTGTGGTGCACAGTTGCAGAGAGCTCTGTAAGGATTTTATTAATTATTCAGGTCTTGTGTCTGTATTAAATCACAACTGGAGTAGTACTAATTTGATCACTTTTCTAATCTTTAAAGTTGGCGGGTGTTGTTTTGTTTTGCAGTCTCCGTTGGTGCCACTAGACTTTGGTGCATTTATTTACTTTTCAAAACAGCCTCTAGACTTCACTATTTTAAGAACAAACTTTGAGGGAATTCCAGCCTTTGGCAGTGTTTGAATAGAAATTCCTTAGAGCTTTCTTAGAGATCTTAGAAGGCTCTTAACTAACCTTGAACTCCCCCATTGACGAAACGTGCTGAGATATGAACTCAACCCACTCGCCCACTCAGGAGTTCACCCTATGCTGAAGTAGATATGCCCTTGGAAGCAGAGCCAAGAGGGAAGGTGGGGATAGGGAAAAACGGAGCTGGTTTAGAGGTACTGGACAATAACCAAAAGACACAAACTGTGCTGAAGGAATCACTGATGCTGAGTTTCCAGGAAGGTAGGGGACAGCTCAAACAGGGGCACCAGCCATGGGTTAGTAGCACTAGGAAAAGAGGTTACACGTGGTGGTGGGATAAGAATAAGGAAAGGGGTTTGTCCTGTTAGAGGAGCCAGTGCTCAGTAACTAAGGGCCCTGGCTACAGATGGAGACGGAGGAAGAAGAAAAGCAGCAGGTGCCTGAGAGTGGCTGGCAGTGATGAAAGGCCTCCTCGCAGGCTGCAGCACTGGACTTGAATGGAGTGAGCACTGAGGGCCCAGTGAACCTTGACAAGTGCCCTTAGGATGGTGATCCCCACAGCAGCTTTTCCCAAGGGCACAGCCCAGAACGTGGAATCGAGGGAATCCTAACCACACTAATGTAGGTAGGCAGGTCCCCACAGGCAGGGACATGGCCTGTGCACTGCTGAAAAAGTGTGCCTCAGAAGGACCGGTGGGTGAGAGGTAGACACCAAACACTCCAGAGGTGTGGATGGCTGTGAGAACTTTGCCAGCCATGGTGGTATTCCCTTCACTCCCTGGGTGGTGGGCAGGGCAGAGGGTTTTATGCTTGGTGGGGGGCGGGTGGAGAATGACCAGCTTTGCTTCTAGAAAGATCACAAACTGTTGCAAACTGTTGTCTGCAAAACAAAAGGGAGGTGCGGTGGGCGGTGTCCTGAAAGAGAGCAGGGCTTGGGGAGAATGGTGGTAGGGCAGTGGCTAGGAGGGGTGAGCCCATCGAGCATCCTGGGGATAGGATAGTGACTGTATATGAGATTAGTTTTATCTTCTTATGTGACTCTGCGGGAAGAACAGGCTATTAGTGACTAGGAGCCCCTGAATGCTGATATGTATTAGGTGAGTTTAGTAATTATTTTATTTGGTTAAAATAGAGGCGGGTTGTCTAGGTTCTGTATCAGTTAGGAAGAAATGTTTGGTTTGAGCTTTGAGACAGGGTTTGGTCATGCGGTCACGATAGCTCTATACCCTGCAAGAGTGGAATTAAAGGTGTGCACCACCACACCTGGCTTGAGTTTATTTTCACTTACCTTTCTTTTCCCTAAATAGAAAATGCATGGTCTTTATAGACACTGAAAAATAGAAAAGATAAGAGTAATAAATCATCCTCCCTCACAACGTAGAGAAAGGTATTATAAATATTACCATTTCCTTCCATCTTTTGTCAGAGAGCAGTGTTTACAAATTGAGATTCCCCCTGGCAGGAACAAAAGGTCACTTTACAGCAGAGGCTCTGAGAGCTAGCACAGGCTGACCTTTTCCAGTGCTTTTACTCTAGGACACAGTACTTGCTTTTAATATGGGCTAGGTTACCTTCGGTGTCCATTTGTTTGTTTGTTTGTTTGTTTGTCTTTGTCTTTTCAAGGTGAAGCCTTCATGAGAGATGGTTCACAGTACCTGTTCAGAGAACATTGTGCTGTGCGCATGTGTGTGAAAGTGAAAGCCACTTTTGATAAATGCCAGATTGCCCACATTTGCTATTTCAAAGTCTTCATGCTGGGGGGGGGGGGGGGGGGACAAAAAAATAAATAAAAACTCAGTGGGACTGAGTCTTTGTTTACTGGAGGTAGACCAGTAGAACATTTAACAAGGAGTAAGGGCTGACTGGGCATCTTAACGGGCTTGTAAGAGAAATGATGTGTGGGTCCTGCTGGGTATAGTGCCCCTCCCTGAACTTGTTTTTTTTTTTTTTTTTTTTTTTTTTAACCAACCCTTTTAATCTGGTCTAAGATTGATGGAGATATTATCTTGGGCTGTAAAAAGCTGTGAGGTAGATTGGAATGACAAACACACATTGACAGCTTTTGAGAAGATGGATGGAGACACAAGCTCTAAACTTCAGCAGGCTCCAGGGCCTGTTCTCCTGCGGGCCCTTTGCAGGAATGTTGCTCTCACTATTTAGTTCAGGAGGAGAAAGGTTGCACCTTGTTATCTAGTTGAATATTTTCCCTAGCCGGGCTTATAAACATCTCTAGAATAAAGGTCTCTCTTTTTGTTTGCATGGGATATAATTAATCATAGCCAAATCGTTTATCAGTTGGACCAAGATGTATTCCTATCTTTTTCTGTGTCTATGTGATTTCAACTCACAAAGTTCAGGAATACCATAGAATGTGTTGTCTATGAGAAAAGCTAGTTAATGTATTTTGTTTCTGAGCATCAACCGTGGTATAACAGAAAAGCACAAACATCACTATCAGCTTCTAATAGTTGTCCTTGTGCCACTGTAAGAGGATAAAATGGTGCCTTTACTATTCTAGAACTATTGACACCCAAACTAATTACAACATAAAAGTGCGTATAAATTTACTAAAACCCATCAGATACTTGAATGGGGAATACCCTTCCTCCTGTGGGCAAGGTATTGTGGAGGTATAGTGCACACAAAACGAAATTATTTGGTTAGTAGTGTTACAATGTATTGTAAATAACTAAGCTACCTCTGCCTGCCACCTTGCCATTTTCTTCTGAGGTTGAACTTTTTCTTTACTATATAGAAATTAGCACTTGTGCTTTGAGTGGGAGCAGTATGTCCCTTTGTCTCCACTAGAGCCCTCCCTGTGCTTTGAGGACAGTCCCCAGAGCCTGTTGGTTCTGAACTTCTGTCTTCAGATGAGCAGGGACTAAGCTTCCTGTTTGAGATACCGGGGTGGGACGCAGGTGAGCACTAGTGCTAGTGCCTACTTCCTGCTTCCTGGAACAAGTGTATATGCAGGAATAGACAAAGCAGACCAGAGCCAGAACAGTGATGGTCAATATCACATGAAGGTGAATCTGTCATTCTTACACAAGGTGTAAGAGCTGGCAAGGCAAGCTGTCCTCCATACTAGGTTGACTTTTGTTTCTACTGCTGTCTACTCTAGGAGTGTGAGCACTACAGCTAATCTTGGAGTTGCTGGAGGGCAGGGAACCTATGGCTGAAGGGTGTCACAAAGGAAGCCAGCCTGAGGAAGAAAGGAAAAATTCAGAGTAAAAAAAAAAAAAAAAAATGATCAAACAGTGGATTTCTACTGGGAAGGGTAGGGTACGGACTGAGAAGAAAAACTTCTTCTGAGAATTTAACCTAGACTGAAGATTAGTTGTCTGCTGATGGGGGAAGTGAGGTAGTCATTGCTCCAGTGTTTGGAATTTCTCCTTCCTCATGCTCCTGGAACAATGGAGTACAGACACATGAAGCTTTCGGCTACCTGGAGAAGGGAGAGGTAAGGACCTTGCAGTTAACTGCTCCCTAGCATCTGCATTGGTCTCTCCTCCCATTTCATTTTTACTGCATGTCATTCTGTGGCCACTGGCAGTGAGAAAGAAGATGGTTGTATTTCCCTGGGCACTCACTGCCTTGTACTATCCCTGGCAAAGAGTCTCTGCCAGTTCAGTTTAGATCAGATAAGCTCTCAGGACCAGCCACTGTGTTGGGAAGTGAGGTGAAGTGACTGGCCCTGTGGCCACACAAGCCCAGAGCAGGACCTGCTACTAAAAGAGTATCTCTGGCCCAGGACTGGTCCCTGGGAGACCCGTGCAGCTGTCTGGGGTGTGCTCCAGCTTGTCAGTCTCGGTGTGCTTTGAACTCCCTTGGGTACAGTTCATCCTCTTTGGTTTTTATTGCATGGTCCATAAATTTAAATCTCCAAGTCAAAGATGTTTGGCTACAGGAGATCTGCCAGCACTGAATCAGAGAGCTCCTCCTTGTTGCTCTGATGGAGCCATGCAGTATAGCAGCCACTTTCACAGCATTCACATTGTGGTAGGGGGCGCAAGAAATCTGGTGGTGACATAGAGCACATAGGAGTGTGACCATACTCTGTATGCCATACTTCCCATTCCATATATGGGACTCAAACATCGCAGCATCTTGAAACCAGACTCCCTTGGGTGTCAAGGAAACCGTATGTTCTGAGTGTTTATGCCACATTTGTCTTATTATATTCAACACAAGTTGCAAGAATTCAAGTTGACTGCTTCAGAAATAGTTAAAGCCAAGTTAAATGATAGCATTATAGACAAAACGTTATAAACCCCAGGGAAACATGAGTAGACAGCGGCTGCTATATGTCAGGTCTACAGTGTGACTGCTAAAACATGTAAACTTTCATCTGAACATACTGTATCTGCTCTGGAATATCTAAACCAGAGCAATAACTTAGCTGAAAGACACTCTAGAAAATGCATGGAAAACAGGATCAAGCAGTTTGAGCTCTGATCCCTTGGTATGTGGAAGGGGTGTCATGCCTTCACTGAAACAAACCCTAAGTCCTGGTTAACATGGAATTTCTGCCTTTCCTGAGAAATGTGGCCTTCGTGGAGTTCAAAGCTGTTGCCTGTTTGTGGCACTCTGGAGTTCTCTTCTACTTTCTGGACCTAGTTGTCATCTTTGGGAGGTGGACTCCTCAGAAATAGAAACCATTCCATCTTTCTTATCTGGATGAAGTGATTCATGAAAATTTCTGCATTATGAGCAAATACATGTGTACACACACATGCACATTGTTCAGGTCTCCAAATTACCACTAGTTTCTGTATCATGTTAGAATAATATCTTATATATACCAACATAACTTAATTTGTGATTGAAATCCTCATTAGTCTCATGCAATGAAATAAATATACATATTTCAGCTTCAAAAAGAGAAAACACTTCAAATGACTTAAAGAATGCCTTTGAAAATTTGGGATTGGGGAGGTGAGGTGAATATTTACAACAGAGCCTCTTAATATGCAACTTCAATTACTTCTATATAGAATATTCTGATGGGCAGAGAATTGTTAATGCTTCAAATTATTCATCACCTTTTATTGAATATAGCAATCCATGTGTATAAGCGTTGTTTGCACTGATGGTTCATTGATTGTTCTTTGAGTACTTATTTGCATAGTATTATAATGTTTCTCTTTAACATTTAAGTTTTATATTCACATCTCAAGAAGCTGGCCACTTGGATTAATAAGTAATGAAAATTCAAAAACTCTTTAAAACAATTTTTAATTACATGTATGAGCAGCATGGGTATGTTCAGTACCAGTAGAGGTCAAAAGCATCAATGCCATAGAGCCAGGTTGTAGGTGGTTGTGAGCCATCTTATATAGGTGCTAAGACTTGAACTTGGGTCCTCTGCAAAAATGGTCCCTGCACTAAACCACGAAATCACCTCTTCAGTTCCAAGTCAAGTAGGTTTAAATAGGAGCCATGTTGAAAATAAGGACAGACACCCATGTTAATGATAATTTGATCAGAATGTGAGAAGTGCTGAGTAATGTAAAAGAAATGGAGGGATCAGCTATACTACAATCTGGGTGTTGATCAAATCATGTAGTGCTATTTTGCTTGTGTATGGTGCTGGGTCTGTAAACAAAGCCATGATAAAAGAAACCAGAGGAATGGAGGAACAGCATGGAGTCTGGAACACATTGACGACTGAAGTCAAACTAGACCATCTGAACTCCTACAAGCGGCTGTCATTGATGCTCCAGGTGACCTGCAGAAGAGCTGGTACTTTTTTGCCAGAGAGCATCACACAAGCTTGGCCCAGGATCTTGAGAAGCTGGAAGAACTCAGAAACCAGCTGCTGCCTGGGGGGATCTGGAGAGAGCTGGAAAAGCTACAGGCCTGGTGTTGCTGGAAGCCAGCAGTTCAGCCACCAGATCTACAACTGAGTGTGAGCTACAAATAGCACCTGACACCATACCAGCTTTCCAAGAATCAACATGGGTACTGCTTCTAAGTATCACTCAGACCCTGTGGCATCATCTAACCTACAGCTATGCAGGAAGAGACTTTGAGCAATGTAGTTCCAGTATAGGCAAACAGACACAAAAGGGAGCCATCGTAGTCCATCCCTCTAAGCATGACACTCAAATGAAAAGAGATCATAGCAAAATATCATTTATGCTCTTATATTCACCACACAAAGGCATTACTGTCTCCCCCCACCCCACAAGAGGGGAAAGCATTATTTGTCTTTTGGATCCTATCCATTTTCTTCAAGCCTTTTGACTTCTTGATAACTGCATAACTTGCAGTAAGTAAAGAGTGAGAAGCAAACCAGGAATCAACACTTCAGAGACTTTGGATATTTAAAGAGATGTTAGATAATTTAAAGAGACTTAACTTTTAAAATGTTTGAATTTTTAAAGACTTGGGGATTTTCTAGAATTCCTAAATAGCCCAGAATACAATTTTGCATAGTGGTTCTTTTTCTTTTAAGACAGGGTTTCTCTGTGTAGCTTTGGCTGTCCTGGAATTCTTTAGACCACCAGACTGGCTTCAAATCCTGCCTCTGCCTCCCAAGGGCTAGGATTAAAGGCATGTGCCATCACCACCACCTGGCCTTTGCTTGATTATTAATGTGTGTGTCCTGGTTGTTTTTTGTCATCTTAACAAAAGCAAGCGTTATCTCAAAGCTGACCCTCCGCTGAGAAAATGCCCCCATCAGATTGGCCTCTAGGCAAGTCTGTAGAGCATTTTCTTGATTAATTATTGATGCAAGAGCCCCCCCCCCATTGGAAATGGTGCCCTCTCTGGGCAGTAATCCTGGGTGTTATAAGAACGAAAGCTTAACAAAAGCCAGTAGAGCAAGCCAGAAATCAGTGTCCCTCTATGGTCTGTACTTCATTTCTTGCCTCCAGGTTGCTGACTTGAGTTCCTGCCTCAACTTCCCTCAGTGATGGAGTATGAACCAAGAACTATAAGATGAAATAAACCCTTTCCTCCACAAGTTGCTTTTGGCAAGTGGTGTTTGTTCTCAGCAACAGAAAGCAAACTGAGATAGAAATTGGTACCAGAAGGAGAGTGTTGCTGCAACAGATCTGACCATGAAACTTTGGGAGGATGGAGGATGTGTTTGAACTTTGGGCTGGAAAAGCCATTGAGTGCCCAGAGCTTAATGAGCTGCTGTGGGAACTCAGAAGATCTGATGTGATATTTCACGGGAGCAAAGACTTTTAAGGCTCTTTGGTGAGATTGTTGACTAAGAGTTTGTGATAATGAAACCTTTGCTTTACTGGGGCAATAGAAGACAATTAGCTGGGCTGAAAAATCAGCTTTGGTTATAAGAGACAAGCATCTCTTCTGTGGTATTTTCTCAAGTTCAGCACATAGAAGCTGTGACAAAGAGGGCCAGGGTTGTATCTCATGCTGGCAGCTAAACTTGATCTACCAGGTGGTAAATTTTAAAGGCAAGAAGGGGTTGAGGAAAGTCGCTGAGACTTGGCACTGTGAGAGACCAGAAGGCTATTACTAAAGATGCAGACTGAGTTGCAGTGGAAACACTAGGATTGAAGGGGTCATGGAGAGAAATTGAAGCTTGACACCATGTAGTAGGGTCAGAGTCCATGAAATGAGCCCAGGAGAGGTTAGGGATGCAGGTGCAGCCTCTGGAGACCCTGGCATATTGCAGACAACTGAACTCTGGGAAGAATGCCAAGAACAATGGCAGGTATGGTGTGGAGCCCACCTGAGCCTATGAGGCAAGCAAAGGATGTCAGAGCCTGAGGCAGGGGTGAGCTGCCCAAGCCCTTTGGAGCCCAGAACGTTGAGAGTGCATCCCAGATGCAAGACATTGAGCTGCAGGATTTAATTTGCACTGTTGGAGTTTGGTTTTCATTTGATTTGTTTATAACCATGTCCTGGTTCTTCCTTCTTAGAGTAAGAAGTATGTAACTTAGTTTTGAGTTTACGGGAACACTTGAGAGACTTTGGATTTTAAAGAGATATTAACGAGGCTGAACTTTTTAAAGTTTTTAAAGTGATTTTTTTTTTAAGACTATGGGACTTTCAAAAGCTGGAATATGTTTTATATTACAATGTTGATATTAGTGTGGATATAAACAAAGAAAGGAAAGCTATTTGGTGTGTCAAGGTGACAAGTGGTCAGTTGTCCTTGTTGGTGTTTTTTGTCAACACAAAGTAGTGTTATCTGGGAGTAGGAACCTCAGTTGAGATGTTCCCATCAGATTGCCTATAGGCAAGTCTATAAGGCACTTTGATGATTGATGTGGGAGGGCCTAGTGTACTGTAGGTAGTGTCACCCCTGGGCTGGGTGGTGTACTTTAAGAACTCAGCTTGGGCAAGCCGTGGGAAGCAGGACAGTAAGCAGCATCCCTCAGCGGGCTCTGCTTCAGTTCCTGCACCCAGGTTCCTGCCTTGAGCTTCCTTTCCCTCCATAATGAAGGGTGTGATCTGAGAGTTATACACCAAAATAAACCCTCTTCTTCCCAAGTTGCTTTTGGTCGTGGTGTTTGATCACAGCAATAGAAAGTGCACTAAGACACACATGCTTGTTAATAGGTGACATCAGGTGGCTTGTGTAAGTGCCCCAGGCCTCCCTACACAGCTGTCAGCATCAGGGTTTTCCACTAATCTGTAGGAGAGCTCAGAGTGCAGAGCCCCACATTTGGAGCTACAGTTTGCACACATGTTCAAGTGATTCCTATCACTGAAGTAGACTCAGACCAGACATTTCTGAAAATGTGTTAAACATGTTTTTCTTGAGAAAAAAAAAAAAAAGATTTCATGCTCAAATAAGTTTTGGAAACACTGAGTAAGCAGCATTAATTAGATTTATTCATGTTAGTGTTTTCAGAGCCCTTATCGCACTAATATGATTTGACCATTAAGTCATTGTAGGAGCAGCTCTCAGGGTTATTAGGGAACATGGCTGGAGACAGACTAACTTCTACTGAGTCACTGTTTCTTCTGATTTGCCTCCAACCCATTTAGTCAAAGTTTTTCTCAAATAGTCTGATCAGATTTTGGATTATTGTTATACCCCTAAAGTTGGCAAGTTGCCACAGTAACAAATTCTAGAAACTATTTATTCAGTTTATCAAGGGTTTGGAAAAAGAGTCTTAACAATTTCTTAGACATTGCCTTTGACAGGTAAACAGCAAAAGCTGCACTTTAGTGTGTAGAAGGTTATTGAATGTGTTGTCTAGACTGGGATGCTGCAGGCTTTATTATCATGGTCCAACCTGTGCAGGGAGAGCAAGAGGTCCAGAATCATAGCCTCACCTCCGTTCTTTCCCTGGGCACTTAATTCCTCCTGATCCCAGTCCAGTGCAGATGACCCATGCATAGGCTCTGGGCTGTGTGAAGGACTCTACTACTTTAAAACTAGAACAATGGTTTTAATGATTGTAACAGTGTATTTAGCAAAGTTTTCAAAGAGAATGAAAATACATATTCTTGACAGTACTTTAAAAAAAATTGTCTCTCCCAGAGAATTTTTCTCTCAGAAATGATAAAGTATCCATGTTATCAAAATTGAGATGAGAAACAGGGATGTCTTTTAGTGCTTGGGAGGTCCCAGGTCTTATCTCCAGCAGCATCACTACCACCAAAAAAGAAGTAAAAAGGGCAGAGTTTACTGTGGAAAAGTTTCAATACCAAAGCAGAATTGTTTTGAATGATGTCTAATACTTTCTGGGTTTTTTTTTTTTCTCTCTCTCTCTTTCTTTTTAGTTTTTTGAGGTGCCATTTGACTCGAACATGAATAGAACAAAAAACAGGCCTCTGGTTCGTGGACAGATCAGGTAAATCATGACTAATCCTCTTCTACATTCTAGAACATTCATTGACTTATTCATTCTGATGCTTGTTGTATTGTTGTGTTCTTTCAGCAGAATAATTATCAGAAGTGTTTCCTTAGGTCTCACTGTCTACCTAGTCTCAGATTCTTGGCCCCATTAACAGTACCAGATATGAGTTCACTCATACAATGAACCTCAGATCCACTGTTTTACAGATATCATGCAAGCAAACCCCTATTGTAGCTCTTAGGGTTCATTTCTGGGTAAGATGGGTGTTTGCTTTCCTCCTCCAGTAGCTTGGATAGTACTTTCCAGCATTGTGAGCTTTGTTAGTCAGTAGAGGCAAACTGTTTAGTTGAATACCAGCTAGATTTCTTCATGTTCTATGCCATAAGTAAGTGGTGCCTTCAGCAATGGAGTCTTTTTTGGTTTTTCGAGACAGGGTTTCTCTGTGGCTTTGGAGGCTGTCCCTGAACTAGCTCTTGTAGACCGCCTGGTCTCAAACTCACAGAGATCCACCTGCCTCTGCCTCCCTAATGCTGGGATTAAAGGCATACACCACCACCACCCAGCTCTGCAATGGGGTCTTACCCTCAGGTTGTAGAGGATAACCAATGGCATTGGCAATTTAGAGTTTGGGGGGCTCTACTGGGACTCCTTTGGCCAAAAACTCAAAAAAGATGTATACATACATTAGTGGTACTGAGGGTTTTACTTGGAGCTATAAAATGTCTAGTTGGGGCATTGTCTTCCCCATTATATGGTAAGTCCATTTAAATTCCATTTATACATGTATGTATTTTAGGACACTTCTACAGCAATAGCTTTTAGTATGGCTTTCCAAAGGCCTTTAATATTTGTTACCCATCCCCATATTTCTGCCTATACTCTGTCCTCCCTTCTTCCCCATTTAATCTTCCTATATTCCTATTCATACATTTATAACAGTATATTATATTTACCCTTCCATGGAAGATCTCCAGAAAACGGTTTGGTTTCGTTTATTTAATGCTCTGACCAGCTGTCATAGACGCTGAGGGCAGTGTGACAACCAAGGTAACAGGATACCAACTTCTTAAGTGTTTTATAGAATGTGCCAGATACTATGTAGGGTATTCTAGGTGATGTATAAACACAGAAAGGAATATCTAACCCAAACACTGTATCTTCCTCTTCTCTTGTCCCATCTTCCCTGTTTATTTCTCTAGTGTGGACCCCTGTTCTGAGCCCGGAAGCTTTGGAGATCTCTGCTGGATGCCCTACAGGCGTCACAGGCTGGTGTCTCCATCTCTCCCTTTCATTTCTTCATTTGTTTTCTAGCCCAGCAACAGACTTTCTGTTATCCCTCTCTTTATTGTTTAATATTTCCTAACCTTTATCCTTCTGGACCATCCTGGAACCTGTGTCCTATTGCTCATGGCTATTGCCAAGGACCATCTTAGGTCAGCAGCCTGGCTGGCTTCCCTGCTTTTATTCTCCTCTCTTGCTTCCACTCAGCTGGCAGATACATCTTCCTTAAATGATCACATTGGTTCTGGCCTAAAACCTTTCTACAAAATGTAATTACACAAAATATTTTGTTTTGATTCTTTACTGTGTTACCCGACATCTTTTCTTGGTGTATTTTCCTACAGGCCTTCCAGCCTCATTCTAAGTGCACTGTTCTCATGTTTTCATCTGCCCTCACCCCCATGCCACACTCTTCCTGTCTGCCAGGCATTCTGGCCCTGTCTCCTGAAACCTGGGAACCTTGTCTCTGGTTCTGTAGGCTTTGTTGTGCTGCTGTGCATATTGCTTTTAGTACATAATGATGTCACAGCACTGCTCAGTACTGTCTACTCCTGCTTTCCTGGGCCTCTCTATTGCACCGTGAGCCCACAGTGTGGTAGAAACCATGTGATAAGCCAGTGAACATAGCCAACAAAGACAAAGCATAGCACATGTGGCCGAGTGCTGATGGCAGTTGTTATTGGGGTTTCTATGGCTGTGATGAAAGACCATGACCTAAAACAACTTTGAGAGAAAAGGGTTTATTTCATTTTACACTTTCAGGTCACACTCTATCACTAGAGCAGGTCAGGGCAGGAACCCGAGGCAGGAATGGATGCAGAGGCCATAGAGGGACAGTGCTTCCTGGCTTGCTCCTCATGGCTTGCTCAGCCTGCTTTAGTAGGCACACCAGCACCACCAGCCCAGCAGTGGCACCGCTCACAGAGAGCTGGACCCTCCCACATCAATCAGTAATCAAGACATTACCTCACAGACTTGCCCATAGACCCATCTATGGAGGAATTTTCTCAATTAAGAGACCTTCTTCCCAAATGATCTAGTTTACATGGAATATAGTAAAGCTGTCCAGCATGCCAGTACAACAAAGATGAACAGAGATGGACAGGCAATATCTCCCATGCCAGAGAAATACAGAAATCTAGATATTTCTTGATTTCTTAACATTTCAGTCTAGCAAGCACACATGACATGAACTACCTAGGCTCTGAGGAGATCAGGAATGAAGAATGAATATATAAGCTTTAAGATTAGAGGAGGGTGGGCATACGAGTTGGCAAAGTAGGTAAAGGTGCTTGCTGCCAAGATCAACCCCCTTGGTTCAATCCCCTGGGTCCACATGATAGAAAGAGAGAACTGATTCCAGAAAGAGAGAACTGATTCCCACAAGTTTTCCTTTGACCTCCACAAACATACTGCAGCATATATATACACAAATGCATAATAAATAATATGACAAGTATATGAATAAATGGAATTGTAAATGTTTTAGAAACAATTAAGAGGAGTGTGCCTTGACAAACCAATAGAATCCCAATTTGCAGAGTGCTAAGTAAAGACAGTAATAGACACAATGGACAGGGCAGAGCAGATGGCATACACTAAAGAAGGGACAGAGTGATGTGAGATGAAATTAGAAGAAACCATGCAAAAACTGATTTGGATTTGCTGTAACATGGGAAGCCAGAAGCCAGTCTGCGACACTGGAGCCAAGTGTCCACTGAAACAATACCTCAAGGGGCAAAGATCACAGGAGGGAAATAAATGGAGACCTGTTAGATATCTCAAAGGACCTTAGTGACAGCTAGGGGTGGGGGGTGCTGAGTTGTAATGTTGAAGCTGCTGTGGCTCTGACCAGGTTGATGAAGGGGTGAGGGGCATCTGCTTGCCAAGCCTCTGCCTGCTGTGTGGACCATGAGTCTCCACGGATGGACTCTTCCCAACCCAACCTTCTGCCTCAGCCCCTTTTCTCCCCCTTCTACAACACGTGTTTACTAAGGAACATCTCTTCTCTCTGACATGGCCCTGTACTCTATGTTCATCAAGTCCTGCAGGTTTGCCTACAGTCTCAGGTAATCCATAATGTGGAGGAGCCGAGAAGAATTAGAGTACCATGGCAGAGAACCTGGACCTAGTGTAGGGCCCAGTCCTCAGGCCACCTTCAAGCAAAAGAATAACTCTTCATTGCACTTGGAGCTAGCCTGAAGGCTGGAGGGAGTCCACAGGCAGGCATCCTTCCTCACTGCAGGCCTCCTGCTGGTCAAATGCATTGAGTGCTAAGCCCCTCAGCCTTTGCTTTTGTCCCACCTGCAACTTCATTAGGCCACCCTCCAACATTAGTGAGCAAGGCCATTGTTCCCTAGACTTGTGTGGCCTTTGTGGATGACTTGAGGGATTTTGAAAGCAAATTTAGAATCTAATACATTTCACCTGACCTACATAAACTGAACACATTGTAGGACTGGACTCTACATGCTTCAAACTGAAAATGTATCCAGGCCGGAGACAACCTTAGCAGCCCAAGTGCTGCTTCATGCCTGTCCTTATAATGTGATGCCTTGTTTGCATGGGAGGGGGGAGGGTATAATGGATTTAGTTGATAAGTTTTTAAATAATGAAAATGTTTTTAAATAAAACTTATCAACTAAATCCATTACATTTTAGACATGGAAATTTTCTATAGCATTTCAGTAAAATCAAAGAGGGAAATAGAGCTAAAATACAGTCTAATGAGAACAAAACTTACAAAATTATATTCTTTGTCTCATCTCTCCAAGAAAAAGTACAGAGAACAGTAGGTACCTCAGTATTATTATCTGCCAGTGACCCATATAAAATGCCAATTGCAATCAGGCCTGGCGGCCCATGACTATGATCCCCGTGGTTTACAAAGCTAAGGGGAAAGATCAACGTGAAGGCACCCTGGACTACACATTGACCATATTGCAACACAAAATATTAATAATACAATAAATACAACAAAATGCAAGTTCTAGCTCTAGCTCAGTGGTTCAGCTTATGTTCAACATTTGCTCACCCCTAAGTTTCCTGGCATTAGAAATCCACTTCCTTTATTGCTCTGCTATCACTTACAATTTAAAAATATTAAAAAAAAAAAAAAAAAAAAGTTGTTCATCTTAATCCATTTGGAAAATACTGCTTCCATTTTCTGCAGTGGTGAAAGAAAAGGTGTCCTCATGGTAAGACAGGTCCCTGGACTCATCCTAAAACATATAGACATAGTTCTTTGCCCCTTGAGTATCTTCCCTGGGCCTGTGGTGTCTTGTAATAGCACAGGTACTTAATAGAAACATCTTACAGCTTCTGTCTTTCCTGTGGAAACACTTGACCCTGTGGCTTTCTGCTTTTTCCTCTGGCTCTGAGGCCATTGTGGCAGAATTATTTATCAAGCTCTTTAGTGGCATGGGGGCCACCATGTGACTATGAGCATATCACTCAGGAAGTGTCCCAGATGCACATAAAGTCTCCTGGAGCCACGGTGCTCTTGACTAAAGAGCTCTTGCATCTGCCTGGAAGGAAGTCTGCAGAGAAGTGCTCCAGGGGGTTCGTAATGGAGCTGTCTTAGCCTTGTTGTCATCTCCATGAATGTAGCCCAATTGGAGCCAAACCACTGCAGATGTTCCCCTGGGAACATGTGATCCCTGGCTTCAAAATGACCACTTCTGTTGGCAATTGGGGTTTTTTATGTTCAAAGTTAAGAAGCGGTTTGCTTCTAAGCTGTGTGGGGCTCTGTTTTCCTGTTCTCACTAGTAGATTGTTTCTTCCTACCCCTTATGTTACACAATTGTCCATTGTCCTTGAACAACCCCACCAAGTGAGGTGCCCATCTCCCTGCACACTGGTCTTAATAGGTTAAAATGGATTTAGTAGTTCAGAGGTGGCTGGAGGAGTGGTTTGAAGTGAATGTCCCCAGTATTTTTTTCCCCAAGATCTACTTCAATTCCTATGAGGATAGGAACAACCATTTGTCTAACAGCACATTAGAACTGCAGTGCCTAGGAGCTGTAGGAGGAGTTGTTGGGAACTGAACAGTCCTCCAGATTCACCCTGAGGCCTCTCCCAGGGCTCTTCCAGCCATGCCACCCCTGGGGTCTCTTCTCTGGCTTAGCACTTGGCTAAGGGTCTTCTCTCCTACACAGACTTCAGCTGGCCCCATTCGGTGGCTTTTGTTTCTCCTCCTGGGAGAGGGCATCACCCTTAGCACTTGCTGGTTGCAGCTGACCTCCAGTCTCCCAGCCTCCTCTGCTTTTCTCTACATCACACTGCATTTTGCTGTAAATTCCAACCCTCTGCATCCTTTTCTCCCTTAAATTCATGCACCCCCCAAAATGACCATCTCAGCCCTAGCCTTCAGTCTTTAGTTCTGTTCTCTAATGACAAAGCTTCACCTCCACAAGAAAAAAACATGATAGCCCAAGTATGAGTCTCATAGTTCACCTCTGCCCCAGATCCCTGAGGCACAGAAAAGCAAACCATGCCAGTTAACCATTAGTGATGGGCAGGGAAACTGAGGCTGCCTGTGTCTAGGAAGCTGGCACCTAACTTCACCCTAGGCTTGGTCTGATGCTCATTTCAGGCCCTGGTTCCACATGATAATTTTGAGGCTGCAATCCATCTCTCTTCTCCCCTCAGCAATGCTACATCAAATCCTATCACTTTGTTATACTCAAGACTTAAAGGAGTTTTGGTTGGTTGGTTGGTTGGCTGGCTGGCTGGCTGGCTGGCTGGCTGGCTGGCTTGGTTGGTTGGTTTTGGTATTTTGAGTCTATGTATCCTTAGCTATCCTAGAACTCACTTTGTAGTTAAAGGAGTTTTGGTTGGTTGGTTGGCTGGCTGGCTGGCTGGCTGGCTGGCTGGCTGGCTGGCTGGCTGGCTGGCTGGTTGGTTGGTTGGTTTTTGGTATTTTGAGTCTATGTATCCTTAGCTATTCTAGAACTCACTTTGTAGACCAGGCTGGCCTCAGTCTCAGAGATCTGCCTGCCTCTGCCTCCCAAGTATTGGGATTAAAGGAGTTTGCCACTATACCCAGCTGAAGATTCTTAAACTTAGCCTTAACTGTGGTTGTTTTGCCTAGGAGGTGGAGGCTTGCATCCTTTTCTTCTCTTCATCCGGCACATCGTCCCTAGCATTATTTCATTGTTCTGTTAAAGGAGAATCTTTTTCAAGAGTGCAGAGGGATGTACACACTTGTAATCTACTGTCTTCCTCAAACTTGAAGTTTTCCAGTTTAAATTTACTATGTACCTATACAGGTGGTAGGTAGTTCAGTGATGCCCTTGTCCCTGGTCTGCCCTGTTAAACTCATATTTCTTAATACCAACAAGACCTATTGTTTCTTCTAAATGTTTTAGAATTCTCCCTGTTAACTCCACTCATCAAGAATGTATTGATTACCTGTGGTATTAGAAGCATAGTGTGTTTAGTTTCTGTGCTGCTGAAAGCTATGTAAAGTGAGTGGGGAAATTAGATGTACAGAATGCTTAGCAGACAGGGCTGGGCAGCCACAGAGTACTTGCTAAATGAAATTAATAAATGGGTGTGAACAGGAAGGTCTCTGAAAAGTCATAGCAGACCCAGAAAAGGACAGAGTGGACATTGCACTCCTCCTGGCAAGGGGTCCTGGGCTAAGCCTTTCTTCCTGTTACTCTGAAAGACATCTGTATTTTGATTGCATCTCCTTTGAATTTTCCATTTTCCAGCTTGGTGATGCTGACAGAAATAATAGATGTCAACATTAGTTTTTCCAACTTAATGGATCAGATGAGGGTGATCCATGATGTGTAAGCTTAGGTGTGGGCTGTAAGCAGGGGAGATTGCCTGATAAGAGCCAAGCGCAAGGTTATTTGGAAAGGATAAATGGAAACCCTTGGAATCAGGGTCAGCCATACTTGTCTTGAAAATGAATGATAAAGATTGAGTTTTAGAATGAAATGAATGGATTGTTTAGTTGGCATTATAACTTAAAGAGCAGGGTTTAGCTTAAGTATTATAGAGACTTACAGAAGACATTTTTCAAATTTACTGAAGGTTTTACCAGTAAGCACTTAAGCAAATGTAAACATTGTGTGGGCTGCAGGGGAGCTGTGAGTATTAGTCACTACCTAGTCACGCTGGTCTAGTGGACGCAGACCCGGCCAGGCACAGGCCTGCACAGCTTCGAAGGCTTGTTATGATTAGTCTCTCAGTATGTGTACACTGCTAATGTAATAAGAACATAAACATTTGGTAAGTATAGAAATTTCTTTTAGTAACGTTAACCAGTGATTTGAAGCAGCAGGAAAAACAAATTTGGTCTCAACTTAGTTTCAGAGGTGTTAATTTAGAGAAGATTGTTCTGGAAATAAGATCTTTCGGTATCATGAACCATGGAGCTGAGAAGTCAGCAGAAAGTGTTTGTACATATCATCAGGCTTAGTCATTGCTAGAGTAAGCAAGGGTGGCACTGAGAACCCCTGAGAGCCACAGTCTCCCTGGAAGTTGGGAGAAAAGAGAAAGCATGCATGACTGAACCACTCTGAGTTCTGAGTTTTGATGTCAGCCCTATGTGATGGGCTCTTCAGGTCTGTGTCCCGTCTTACAGCTGTAAGACATCTTGGTAGTCTACTACTTACTTGAAGAGATAGCTATCATGTCTTAGGATCTTAGTCTGTGTTTCTGAGTTTTTGTTTGTTTTGTTTAACAGTAATCAAGGTTCACATGGGCTGATGGTCCCTCCTCTGAAGCCTGGACAGGCATAAATGCTGGTCCCATTGGTGGGGTGAGTGTAGGCTTAGGAGCTGTCTTCTGTGTGGTTTGTAGGGCTTTATTGGACACCGCCTTTAGGTACAGAGAACATCAAGTTGGATCCTGCAGACTCACTGCACTAAAAAATGTGGCCTGAGAGATGGGCAGGTGGGATGGCAGACCCTGCTCACACAAGGGTCAAGAAGGGCTGCAAGAACCCCAGAACAGACGTGGAGGTTCTCCTCCTGCCGGTGGAGGGGTTCAAGAAGAGAAAGGTGAAGAAAAAGGTTCTTGGAAATGTTTTATTGGTGTTGCTATGCCATTGCATTTGTTTTCCGGAAGTACATTGGATGGACTAGAGCTTTGTGCAGGCTAGAGAGCATTCTTACACTGGCTCTACCCTTAGCCCTTGTCTATCTCTGAGATGAAGAGAAGTATGGGGAGCAGCATTCATAAAGTTAGCAGACACTTTCTCTCCTTCCTAAATCCAAGAGAACAAACAGTGGAGCCTCCATCAGAGCAAGCCCAGATTATATCAGCCTGCTACACTTGCCCTGGTTACCAGCATTTAAAAATAAATCAAACTCACATCAAACTCTACATTGCCAGACCAAGGTGATACACCCCCCACATGTCTGCCAAGCTCAGCCTCTATGGCCCTCTCTTTTAAGTAAACCCACGTGGCTCCTTCCTGTGGGCAGCCTGGTTCCTTCTGCAACTTTATTTGCAAGCACAGTCTCAGATTAAGTTTGCAGGTTGGAGGAAGCTGGGGCAGGGTAATACTTACTACTACGAACACACACAGCTCCCCATCATCTCCAACCTGTGGGAACAGAAGGCCCGCCTTCATTTTTGAAAGTGTGTTTTGTAAAGCCTTGCAAAGATTCCAAATCCATTAACTCTCTTTTGCATAAGTGAATAAAGCCCTATAAATTAAAGACTAGAGGGAGAGTTAGTTAAACCATCTGGCTCAAGTAAAAAAAGAAAAGTACACATCTCCAGTGCAGTGGACACTGGGTGTCAGAGGATGAGGAAGAACAGCGGCTTCAGTGGGTAGCTCTGCCCGGTGGCTTAGGTAGATTCAGAGATTGTACCTCTGCACTGGAAACTGATCTTCATAGATGGATCAAATTATTTGTGGTGGTCTGAGTAAGAATGACCCATATGCACTCATATATTTGGACGTTTTGTTCCTAATTGGTGGACTGTTTAGGGAGAATAAGGAGGTATGTCACTGGAGGTGGGGCTTTGAGGTTTTAAAAGCCCATGCCAGGCCTAGTCTCATTCCCTTCCTTGGGCTTATAGAACAGTTGTGAATTCCCAGCTCCAGAGCCATGCCTCCTGCCTGCTACTGCTACCCTCCCTGGCATGATGGTTATAGACTCAGACTCAGTAACTATAAACAAGGCCCCACTAAATGCTTCCTTTTATAAGTTGTTTTGGTCATGGGATATCTCTTCACAGCAGTACAAAAGTAACTAGGACAGCATTTGAATCACCTACTCCTCCCCCTGAAATTCCAGTATTTATACAAATGGTTTTTTGTTTTTAGTGTTTTTGGTCTTTGGTTTTTGTTTTTTGGTTTTGTTTGTTTGTTATTTTGTTTTATTTTGTTTTTCTGTGGTTTAGATGAGTTAGTGTGGTACCCTTCCTGTCTGAGGAGGTTAGCTCAGAAGTCTGCATGGCTTACACAACTTGGCCCTAGAAACCTGACTGGGGTGACAAGGGAGTGAAGAAAGGACAAGGGTAGACACACATACAGAACAGCTAGAATCTGGTAGTCTGCAGGTATCTATTTAATTCAGAAACTTGGTGTTATATACACCAGGAGGAGCTTAGTAAGGTCTATGTGGGGCAGTCTTAGGCTGCAGTCATGGAGGAGGAGGCTGTGGGCAGTCCTAGACTACAGTCATGGAGTAGGAGGAGGCTGTGGGCAGTCTTAGACTACAGTCATGGAGGAGGCTGTGGGCAGTCTTAGACTACAATCATGAAGAGGAGGCTGTGGGCAGTCTTAGACTATAGTCATGAGAGGAGGAGGCTGTGGGCAGTCTTAGACTATAGTCATGGAGGAGGAGGCTGTGGGCAGTCTTGGGCTACAGTCATGGAGGAAGAGGCCATGGTTGCCAGTTTTAGCACACACTGGTCAATCATTAGTGAACAGTCATACTTGGACCACTGGGAGATTTTGCCACTTCTCTAATCCTCAGCCAGGAAAGGCATGACACACATCCACTCTGGACATCTTCATCAGCTCTCCATAAAGGTCAGCTCCGTACAGGGTCACTCTGTTTTGGTATATTCTGTTACTGCCTGACTTCAAAAAGCAGAGCCTTCTCATCCTCCCACATTAGTAAGAGTCTTTCAGTTGGTCTTTTGAAACTCCTTTAGCATAAGCACATATACTATTTTCTGCCTTCAAATGTTTTTTCATATAATACAATTTCCATGCCCCAGTATAATCAAAAGTAAATAGAAATATTTGCTGTTGGTTACATTTTTTGCATCCTTCTTAAGTGTGGCTTAAAATTTAGTCTTTTAAAGTGGCTTTCTATCTCATATTCTTTAAGTTCTGAAATTATACCAGTGTTCTGCTGCTTTATCATATCTAGAGCTTGAAACTTAATCAGAAATAGAAAATTCCTAATAAGATTCCAGGAAGACATTTTCAGAACAGTTATCTGTAGAGACATTCCCCCAGAAACCCATTTCAAAGCCCAAATGCAGGATTTATGCAGGAAATTAAAGTTAAATTGGCTTGATTTGGTGAAGGTTTAAGCTTTTCTTTTGTTTTTGAAGAAAGGAAATTTTATTTTGTAATTTAAAAATCATTCAGGAAGAATGGGAAAGAAGTATGAGATTAATTTTTATATAGGCCAATTACCTGTGTTCATAATATAAAACTTAATTCAATGCAGTGTTTTCTGGACCCCCAACACATTGCTTAAACAGAAGGGTCCAGTTTCTCCAGGAAGTTATTTAAAAGCCAGATAATTTAAGTTATATTTATTAAGTGCAGTAAGTTGGAAAAATCAAAGCTTGTGTTTCTCCTCGTTCCCAATATCTATAGAAAAGTCTCCCTCAATATAGCTACTAGTATTTAGTAAACAAAGCCATGTTCCATTCCAAGGGAGGAAAGTACAGCCCATGGAATTGTGTTGATAAACCCCCATTCTTGCTCTGTTAGTTTGTAGTAGCCTTAGACAAGAAAGGCAGTGGAGTGATTGTGTCACTTAAAATGTAATTCAGTTTGCGTGTCGGTTTTGGAGTAAACCATTCAGTCCTCATCCTGAACCAAAAACCATGACCCTCTTTGCATGAAGGAGCACTCTCAGCCTGTCCACCCTCCCATACTGTCAGACAGGGTTGCTTGGCTTGTCCTTACACATACTCATACTCTTAAATCACCAGGCAGTTATTGACTATATTACTGAAATTTGGTCACTTATTGTCATACCCTCTACATATTCATTTCTGATCTTTCCCATACAAATTCACTCCAGCCAGGACCATTCAGAGACCCTAGTGCCTCTGGTCCTACTGGACACTGTCACAGCTGCTGTGGTAGAAGGTTGGGAGCACCAACAATTTTTCGTAGATCAATCAACTTTGCCTATTGCTAGTTCATTTGTGTGTGTGTGTGTGTGTGTGTGTGTGTGTGTGTGTGTGTGTGTGTGTGATTTGATAGAACAAAATTAAATTCTTATACAAGTTGTAACTGCAAATAAAAATGCCTGTATATAAATAAAATACCTGCCCCCCCCAAAAAAATAAATCCTTGTCTGTAGGCTTTGAAATAAACCAGGGAAAGAATCACTTTCCAATTCCAAAGCCCCTCCCTATATCCAGCTCTGCTTCAAGGGCCTTCCCTATTTAAATAATGCTCTCTCGTTGCATGTGTTCTTTGTGTAGCTGATTTTACAGAGAGCTCATGGGGCTTGTGCCTGTGTGCTTAATGTCTGTCTTCCTTTCTAAATACAACGTCCTTGTTTTCCTGTCTGTTCTGTTGCCAAGCTGTGTAGTGATGACTGTCCGGCAGTGAGAATGGGAATGAAGGAGTAAACAACCTAACAGGTGAAGGCTCTTGCACAGCTAGTGGGTGCCCATGTGCTCCCTAAGGGCTTGCATGAGGTATTTCTACTTCCCGCTTAACTGAGTTACAGAGGAAGAACTTGGCATAGGGTGGCATAGCTGGGTGGGGCAGGCCCTTTCCTTCCTTCTGGTCTTGCTATTGAGCCTTTTTACCTAAATGGGTTTGGCTTGAACTTCAGTAACAACACTGGAAGAGCCCTCACACAGCTCCATCTTTTTGTTGAGGAAACAAGGACCAGACAGCTTCACTGTTTAACAAGTGGTTAACCATCCGAGTCTACCTAGTCTCGGAGTGCCCGCATCCTGGCCAGTGTGCTTGGTCATTGGTCATCAGGAAAGCAGACAATAATAATAACATTAAAAGATGTTAAAATACTTTTGTTATGAAAATGTTTAACAGGCACTAGCGCAGAGACAGTGCATGAAGCTAAGGCTCCCTTGACCCAGGGTCAGCAGTCACCAACCCTTTTACTACCCTACCCCTCCAACTTCCTCTTCTGGTACTTTTTGGTAGTACTTTCCCATCAGGACTGCAAACCCACAAATAATGACATGGAGACTTATTAATTATGAAAGCTTGGCTTGTCCTCAGTTACCTCTGATAACTTTAATTAACTTGCTTCTTCTATTAACCCACATTCTGCTAGGCAGCTCAGTTACCATATTGTTGTGTGAGTATCTTTTACTCTTTTGACTTTTTTGAGGGGCCCACCACCCAGCTCCCAAGTAAATCATGCATGGAGTCTTATTATTGCTTATGAATGCCTGGACTTAGTTTGGCTTGTTGCTAGCCAGTTTTTCTTAACTTAAATTAACCCATCTACCTTTTCTCTCTGGCTTTTCCCATTCTCTTCTGTAAATGCTACCCTTACTCCATGGGTGGCTGTGTAGTTAGATGGCTGGGTGGCTGGCCCCTGATGTCCTCCTCCTCTTGTTCTCTTGCTACTCCTCTTTACTCCTCATTTCTCCTTCTATCGTACTTTCTGCCTGCCAGCTTAGCCTATTCTTGCTCATGCCTTGCTATTGGCTGTTCAGCTCTTTATTAAAACACCAAGTGTTTTAGACAGGCAAAGTGTACAAAAAGATAGCTCACACCAGTGCTTTTAATGGTACACACAGCTGAGGCTGTTTGACTAAGTCAAGTTGTGTTAGGTGAACCAGGGAAATCAAGGGACATGCTATTTCTCTGCTAGCAACTACTGCTACTAGGTCATGACCCCGTGGTCTTTCTGCTGTAACAAGTGAAGGGGCACACCGGCATCCATCACAAGGCACTTAAAAGTGGTGACCTGTCCTGGCCAGCCACAGTGAGCAGAGTTTAGAAAGTATGGTTTGCCATGTGAGTGCCAGTGTTGTGTTGGTGGTGGATGGCATAGTGTGTGCCTGTAGCAAGCCTGGCTGAAGTCTTACCTGGTTTCCTGGCAATGCCACTGCTGCTAGTCTTTGAGCCACACCCAGAACCACTGTGGAGGGTGGACCCTGCTCCTTTCTCCTCAGCTTACCCCTGGCAGCCAGATGTAGCACTCCACACGAAAGTGAACTGCTATAGAATAAATGATGCAAGGAGCAAAATGGTAATAGGGAAGTTTAAAATAGAGTTCTCAGTGCAGAATAAAGTGACAGGAAGACGGTGCCTCCACATCCTGTGTCAGCTCCTTGTCTTCATGTTGGAGACTCTTGTAGAACCTCCAGGAAGGGAGGTGCAGGTGGGTTTTCTGAGCAGTCACTAAGCGGTGTGATCAGGGGACAGCATACAGGGCAGCTGGCCTGTAATCAAAGAGCCCTCGGTCTGTGACCTGTGATACTTCTCTCTCATCATGTAATCAGAGAGTCATTGTTCTGTTTAACAAGATGACAAAGGAACACTTTTCCCAGATGAAAAATGGGTGTCTACTGAAACTGCGAGTTTGGGGGTGGGTTCCCACTCTGTGGACCAGCACTAGGCTTGCTGCTTGTGGCCCTTGCTGGGCCCTAACACCGCATACTCAGCTGAAAGTGCCAAACTTGTACAACATTAATATTGCTGTGAGGTTGTTGCTTTCCTGGAAACTGGACTTTAAAACATAGCCCAGTGGCCACTAGATGCACTCACCCTTTCTGAAACCACTGCCCTTGTCTCCTCCTTCCTTCAAAGTTTCAGAGCCTACTGGCTTCCAGCCATGCTGGGGTTACATTGGATACATTGTTTTTTTAATTTTTAGAATTACATTTAGAGAGACTGTGTGATGGCATGTGTACAAATCAGAGGACAGTTCTCAAGTGTTGTTCCTTTCCTTCCACCCAGAGAGCTGGGGTCAGACTCGGGTCGGCAGGCTTTGAGACAGTGCATTCCCCCACTTAGCCCCCTCTGTGCTGTTTCTGCCATTCTCCCCAATCCATCATGGGCTCACTATAAACTCCCATGTCCAGTGCCTTGTGGTAGTACACGCCTTTAATTCCAGCATTAGGTAATAATTAAGTAAACATTATAAGGTAGATTCATGTCCTCCTTGAAACATTTCCACTGTGTGCCCCCATCATGGCTCACTGTGGTAGGCACACCCGTGCTTCCCTGTTTCACATGTTGCTACAGCCAACAGAGCAGGACACGGAGCGCTCTCTCCTTTCCCTGTGGTACAGCCTGAGTCTTTACTTCGGTGGTAGCTGTTCTTTGTGCTTCCCTGTCAGGAAGTGAAGTAGGTGAACAATGAGGAAAGCCCAAGGAGCTCAGACAGGAGACTGTTCCCCACTGACAAGATCCCACAGACCAGGGCTGACCCAGGAAATGTGAGGATCTGCAGGGGTGTTCCACCAATGTCCCTAATGCCAGTTGGGAAACTCTGGGTTCAGTTAATGAACCAGGCTTTAAACACAAGCCCAGGCCCATCTGATAAGTTCATTTACTTGCATTGAGTCTTATTCTGAACAGAAAAATGAAGAGATACTATGTATACTCTCTCAAATATACTTTATTAATTTTAAGAGTTGGTTATGTTGTTGTTTTGTTGTTGTCATTGTGGGAGAGCTCGTGATGCTTGTTTTGGAGACATAGATGCTGTCTTCCATCTATCCTGTGGGCAATTTTTCCTTTGGTTTTGCTTCAATTTTAGGGTCATGTCCACAGTGTTAATGTAGATTAAGGAGGTGGGCACTCTTCTATACCACTGGTGGGAGTGACTGGCAGCACGTGTCATATCAGGCACCTCTAAACTGTGCATATCAACAGCAGAGCCTAGTGGCTCTAAAACCACAGAATAGTGCATACCATCTAGCTCAGCAGGTTCCTATCTAGGAGTTTCTCCTGCATGGAGCCATGAGCAGAAGTTTCCATAAGAAATCCATCCCAGTGTTTTAAATGGTAAAAATACTGTGCCCAGAAAGGGCATGTTGATTAAGTTAATTGGCATATATGCACAGAATAAGCCCCTCTGTAGCTGTCTCTGATAATGCAAACCAAGTAGTGACATGGGGAACCTGAAGATTGATGGAAGTTAAGGAAGAGCAAAACCTTTATTGAGTGTGTATCTTTAAAGTAACTGTAGCACAGGAAAGACCAGAGAGTCTTAAACCATATCTGTCTTGGGGTCATTTAGAATTTCTTCTTTTTTTATCTTTATAGTTGCAAATTTTCTGAATTGAATGTGTTTTACACTTACAATAAGGATTTTAGCAAAAGTGAAACACAACAGGATAATGAGCCTAACGACTCTGGAGTTTGCCATTTGGGGCACTCTCTCCTGGTGCTGGGCTTCCCAGGGCATGCTGGGTAAATATCTTCATTCTTGTTTGTGCAGCCTGTCAGCCTACTTGGTTTTCACTCATGCCCCTGAGCACATTGATTTAAATGCCAAGATCAAGCCTCCTGATTTTCTGTGATTCTAACACAGGTCAGAAACTAAACTTCCACCCCCAATTGCCTATCTCAATAAATTAAATTCATGTGTGCGTCTCTGAAAGGGCTTTTCATAACACTAACACCCGGAATTCAACTGCTTCCCGACTGGCCCTTGGCGAGGGGAACAACCCTCTTCTTCTTCCAAAAAAACAAGGACCAATTCAGGAAAAATAAATATGTTTATGAACCACATTTTTCCCCACCCCAAATAAAACTAGCCTTTTGGAGTCTCATGTATAGGAAGACCTGTTCTCACAATCTGGAAATTACCTTACTGAAAGAACAACAGTTCAGTGCTTACCCAGTTGTTATGGCTTCCACTCTCCTTTCTGGGCATGTGTGATAACACCTAGGCAGCTTCCTAATCTTCCATCTGGAGAATTCCAGACTGTTCCAGGTCATCCAGTGCCTTTTTCAGCTGTGGAGAAAGAGGTCTGTTTCAGGAATGAAATGGAGGAGTAGAGGCAAATGGGAAATTGCAGGATAGATGAGGTAGAGGTGTATGTCCAATTCAGATTCCCACTCTATCTAGATCTTCAAGTTGAAGATGGTGTGCATAGTGGGATTTCATCGAGAAGATAGGACCAACATCTCTCTGGGGATGTGTGGTGTCGGAAGACAGTAAAAGATTTAATGGGGGCAGGGATAGAGAGAAGAAGACTCAGCGGCTAGGAGCTCTCAGTTCTCTTGCTGAGGATCCTGGTTCAGTTCCCAGCAGCCACATGGTTCACAGCCATCTCTAGTTCCAGGGGATCTGACTCTTATGTCCTCTTCAAGTACCAGTGCACACATAAAATGACAGAGATTATGGAGGAGAATGAGTAAAAGCAAAAGTGCAGAGAAGGAGACATCTGTCCCCATTGTTGGGAGCTAAAGGTGAGCAGTAAGTTCAAGGTCACACAAGACACAGGCTAGAGATTAAGTCTCGCAAGGTGCTGCAGTAGTAAACCATTCAGGACCTTTTCTAGCAGAAGCACAAACAGTAGCTATGTCACAGAAAGGGGAATGGTTAGGGTGAGAGTGGTGGACAGACAAGATGGAAGTGTTTCAGAAGTCATTGGCTATGGTTTCCAGACAGGGGGACAGGGGACAGGGGACAGGTGCAGATGCACTCAGATCTTAGTGATAGCCATGGTTCTTCCATTACCTTGTGATGGCCAGTGTTCTCACTTTCCTCAGAACCCTGTTCTGCTCTGTTCTACCTTCCAGGCGGGCAAACCACAGCCCCTGGGTGGAAAGAGGGCCAGCTAAGTGAGAGTCAGAGTGGAAATTTTTTCCTAGTGCCCCAGCTCTGTGACCCTGGTATCACATGACATTTGAGCTGCTGGACCATCCTGCTCCTCCATTCCCATCTCCTCTGGGGCTGGGAGAGCCTGAGTTCATACTCAACATCATTCTGCAAGTTAGTCCTTCTGAGAGGGCCCAACTCACAGTTCAGAGTACTTCTCAGTGGAAGCAGACCGAAGCCTTGGCAACATAAGGGTGTTATCTCCAGTCATTGCCCCCCTTAGAGAAATGACATTTTAAAAACCAGAACCCCCCAAAGTCTGCTACTTGGTGACTAGGATTTCTCATGAAGCATTATGGGACCCTATAATTGAGTGAGTCTGGGACACTGTACACATGGTTTTCTTGGGGGTTGAATTGTATGTGGCTTTTGTAGAGAAAGCACAGTCTTGAGTAACCTACATTGATTCTAAGAAAAAAACAACACATGTATATAAGCAGGAACCGGGAAGTCACACTTTTCTAGACTCAAAAAGTGATTCACACTGTAAAGTGTTGTTTTAACCCTCAGTGACCTCTCGTTGATAGTCATAGCCACAAACCAAGTTACATCATTGGCAGTTTGCACCAGCCCCCTGGTGTTGCTTGTTGCCACAGGACTGTAGGACCTTAAGCCTGGAATGTACTGAAGATCATGTGGCGCTTATTCCCCGGAGCAGACATTGCTGTTTGATGTCATTGATTTGGTGACACTAAAGTGCAAACAAATGAATAGAATGAATGGCTTCCAGAAGGGATCCTGCTTTTGTCCAAAACTTGTATTATTGTTTGCATCAGTCCCTAATTTAGCAACAGTCAGAATAGAGCCCCGAAGTGTAGCCCTGTATAAGCCCTCACTTCAACCCTATAAGAGATGAGTGACAGAGACCTGCAGATGAGGAGTGCAGGGGGTTCCACCTCCACGAGTTTCTTTACAGTCTCAGAAAGGCTCCCCGCAACTGGGAAGAAGGGCCCGTCACCTTCAGTGGATTTGAGGATGCTGGCCCTCATTAGTGCGGGCTCTGGTCCAGAGCCACGTGGAACATGTTCACTATGTCCTCTGTTCTCTTGCAGCCCGTTGCTAGCTGTGTGTTTTGCCACCTGTTGTGCTGTGCCAGGAGTGGCCCTTCTGACCTGGGGAGTGAATCCACTCACAGGGGCTCTGGGCATCTTCAACATTTTCCTGTATACCTGTTGTTACACACCGCTGAAGAGGATCAGCATTGCTAACACCTGGGTGGGAGCCGTGGTTGGAGCCATCCCACCTGTCATGGGCTGGACAGCCGCAACCGGAAGCCTTGATGCTGGTGAGTGTCTGCTGGTGCAACACTGTGCTTACCTCCACAGACAGGGTTGGAAGTGCCCGATGGAAGAGCTCGTCCTCCAGGTGAACTCAGCACTCAGCCAGGGGCTACATGGAGCTTGCTGCATTTCCATTTTACTCTGATGATTCTTAAGGCAAATGTGTTGATGGGGCAGTCCTGAGCTGAAGGAGCCCCATGTCACCCTGACATGGTAGACACAGGGAAGGCCTAAGAGAAAACAGTAGGCAATTCTGCCTCAGCCTGTGACTGCAGGTTAAGTGAGGAAAGGCCCTGAAAACAGTGGTGAAATCAGGTCACATGAAGACGGGCGGGTTTGTTTGGGAAGGCCAGTCTGTGGAGAAGGGATGTGGAACTGGCCTCCCGGCCCCTGTTAAAGCCATGTTACCTAGCTGACAAGCCTCCTTCCTGCCCCTGGAAGAGGCTCATTTTCCTTTGTGAAAAGACAGATTATCTTCATTAGCTCCTCGTTTACTTTTACATGATTTGCTTAAATTGTTCCTGCTGTCTACAGAAAAACCATTCAGCAGGTCTCCATTTTTTGGTGGTATGTCATAGCTGAATTTGTGGGGTGAAATAGCTCATTTTACCATCTGTGAGGGGAGTGTCACAGTCTGATTAGTCAAGTAATTAGTGTTTTGACCGACACTTAGGAAGGAAGTGGTGAGGTTTCCTGCAATATATGTAAGTACATATTTTTCACATGAGAGATCAAAAGGCAGTTGGCCATAAACCGTTGCCCTGTAAGCCACATTTCTGAAACTTTTCATAAAAGCTCATACACTCTGATTTGGCAAACGCACAAATGTGATTACACCTTTGCCACTATCGTCTCCTAGAATGGTTTTAATATCCTGTAAGTAGTGGGTTTTAATGACTATACAAATACAGCATTCTAAAGTGCATGTGCTCCTGTGCTCTGATAAACTGAGCTCCAGCCTCATCCACGTGGGAGGCAGCAGAAGCAAAGGGCTTTAGAGCCAGAGCTGAGCCCCTGTTTGCTGCTGACCTGGGACCTGAGCTTAACCTTTCTCCCAGTCTCCTCATCTCCCACTCTTAGCTGATGACTGTCTGTCTTTGTGGAGGAGTTCTGAGGACAAGTGGGTTGTTACTGTAGTCTGACTTGTGCCGCCACACCAAATTAGGGCATTATTTGTTTGTTTCTCAAGACAGAGTTTCTCTGTGACTTTGGAGCCTGTCCTGGAACTTGCTGTGTAGACCAGGCTGGCCTCGAACTCAATAGAGATCCACCGATGTCTCCCGAGTGCTGGGATTAAAGGCATGCACACCAAAGCCGAGCCAGATTAGGTTATTTATATGAGAAAGACATTTATCTCATACAGTTTTAGGAGCTAGAACATCCAAAGTTAAGAGCCAACAACTGGGTCGTCAGGTAAAGGCATTTGCCATCAAGCCTGGTGACCTGAGTTCAATGTGGTCTTTCTATAACCCCAAATTTAATTGTATACAGACTTATTAATGATGGGTGGCCGAGGGGCTAGACATACCTTGTTCACAGAAGCTGCAGCTGTCTGGAAAATGATAGAGAACCCAGTATGAAACAGAAGATTTCTGAAACCACCAGAAGTTCCCCTGTAAGCTCTCAACACTGACTTCTGTTCTTTGTCTAGGAATCTTGTAACCCCACTGCTCAGGGGGCTGGGGAAGAAGGACCACAAGTCTGAGGTCAGCCTTAGGGAAACACTTTCACAAAAGAAAAAGATGCCTCATGTACCTAGCTAGCTCTTAAGGAATTTGTACAGAAAAAGTATCAACAGCTCTGTATATAAAAGTTCACAGTGTTTGTCCGACACAGCCAAGATCAGAATAAACAACTCAATAAGGAGTCGTCTTCTCTTTCAAATGATGGACTCTAAGAGAACGTGTTATAAAAATCTATTGCTGGCATTTTAGGAGCTAAGTTAAATGTAAGTTAACACACCTTAGTCATCTTCTAGAACTGCCCTGTTTGGGATGGTAGCTACTAACCATGGGTGGCAATTTAATTTTTAAACCAAATCAACTTGAATTTCCTCAGTCCCACTAGCTGTCATTCAAGTGTCCAGGACCACATTTGGTTCGTAGCCACCATACTGAACATCCCAAAGCAGAACCTTTTGTTAAAGGCTTGGATCTGACATGTCCCTTAAAGTGCTTAAGGTTGAAGGCTTGGTGCCCAGTGGGCAGCAACATGGCTATGTGGTGGGGGCTTTGAGAGCAAGTGGAGCAGGGTTGGATAAAGTGGGTCACTGGGAATACATCCTTGCAGGGGCCAGGGCCTCGTTTTTCCTTCTGGCTACTAAGTGAGCAGCCTCCCGTGCCGCACGCCTCCTGCCCTGATACACTGCTCAGGACCCGAAGTGACTGGGCAGTCTCTGGTCTGAATTATGAGCTGTGACATTACCTTTTGTGTATCTTCATTGATTGTCACATCAATATGAAGGTAACACAGTTTCCGTCAGTAGGAAGACCACTCAGAGAGCACTGCCTAGATACAAAGGCTGTCTTTCTGAAGCTGTGTCCACTCCTTCATATGTGCCCTTTTAACAATGGGAGCAGTATGGACGTGTTCCTGTCCTGCTAAACCAAAGCACTGATTCACAGGCTCAGTGCCCATCCATTTTTCCCAGATGCTGCTGATATCCCTGCTCCAGAAACCACACTCTTTAAATTCACAAAAGACAGAATCCTGAAGAGCCCCAGCCTCCAGGGCCTCAGAAATATCTAGAGACGGATGTTGATGATTGTTCAAGCTGTCTGAACAGTGGTGTGTGCGTGTTGTCTACAGAGGTTGGCAACCGCCAGTGTTCTTATCTTGGGAGATATAGATGAGTGGGAAAGCATTTCTGAGGGTGAAGAAATGGCAAATGCTTCCCTTTCTTCTGTAGTACTCCAGACCATTAGTCTTCAAACCTCACAAAGTAGTGACTGTAGAGAAGTCAGAGTAGCAGAGTTAGGAACACCACACTGAACCCTAAGTGACAGGAAGAGGAATTGGGAGGTGAAGTGGGTGTCGAGCCAATGAAGTGAGAGCAGCTGGAGCTGCAGTCCAGACCAGGCACTGCCAGGCTACCATCTTAGCAACCCAGTGCCCATAGTTACTTCACTGTTCAGGTGTCGACACCTACTGTGTGCTTGGCTTTGAGAGATACAAAACTGACTACAACTCCCATCCTCATGGGAATCATGTCTGAGCTTCTCCTAGGAGAGGCAGACAGACATTACTTAGTGACACCGGCCTCAGCAGAGTGTCTTCTGGGGGCATGACTCAGCACACCTCCCCAGATGAGCTCAGGAAGACGGTAAAGGCCAGTTGACTTGAAGGATTGTGAGTGTGTTAGTTGAGAGCTGGAGTGATGCGTATGGGACCCACAATGACCACCTGCAAAGGAATTGATGGTGCAGTCAGAGATGGCAGAGACCCCTGGGCAACTGAGCCAGCAGAGCCCCGGGGTTGTTTACATAGTGATGTGCAGCAGGTTCTCCTGCTGTACTGGAAACTAGAAAGTTTGTAGGCTTGCCTTCACTGCTTCCCAGGCCATATGCCTTCTCTCATCTCCAACACCCTCAGCTTCACACTGTCTGCCCTTTCTTACAAGGCTCTACTGCCCGTCCAAAGCCTGCCCTTCATCCTCCCTCGTTAGTATTTCATCTTCTCATCTTACAGGTATTTTAGTGAAGCATCCGTCTGATCACCCTTTGAAAGAGCAATTTGTTAATGGCAACAAGTTGGGAATTGACCAAGGCTGTTTGAAGGGAGGCAGATTGACTGAATATTTTCCATTCTTTGTCTTCCATCCCCACCCCTCTGAGAACCAGTGCCCACAGTAACCAGTAGCAACATTTTAGTGTCCCTGACCATGTCTCTGCAAAAGATTAGTTGGACTTTATAGCTAGAGGTCAAGATTGCAGAGGAAGTTACTGGGCAGTATATGAAGTGTAAGGCCTGTGACCCTTCCTGGAGGGAGTACAAGCAGGTGTGAGGAGCCTGTGTGTCACAGTAACCCACAGAGAAAGGGCGAGGACCATGTCCCAAAGCCTACTTCCTCCCTTGTTGTCATGGATTTTTCTGTAGTGTCTGTGCTGGCCACAGGGCTGGATGATGCCCTTCATAGGCTACCAGGCACTGAAGTGCTTCCGTGGTCTCCCCCCTCGCCTATAAGGACAAGAAACATGGAAGGAGCATGTGCCATGGGATGCTGAGGCTTTTCCCACAACTACTTTGATTTTTTTTTTTTTTTGGACCAGATGGTGGAAAAGAATTTGTGTTGAGGGTACCCCAGTCAGGAAGGTCCCTGGTGGGCTTTGGATCTGCCTGGCCGTTGTCCATCACAGGACAAGTGAGGTAGGATTTGGGGGTGGTGAAGAGGATTAAGCACATTAGCAGGCAGGAATCGTGAAAGCTAAACAAACGTCAGTTGTTCTTGATCCTTGCTATTTTATAGCTGCACGGAGGACTGGAAACCACTCAGCTCTCTCCCAGTCACACAGCCAGCGCCTTTGTTTGTGGCTGTCATATCAAGGCAGTCAGGGTGCAGCAGCCAACTGCTTCTGTGTGCTGGGGAAATGCCTGCCTTTTACAAAGCCCGACTGTCTATAGAGTGAGCCCTTGTGATGGGATTTTACCTGTGCCTGTTCTCCCCCGGGGCTTGAGAGGTGGCCTTTTCCTCCCACCTACCTTTATTTTACTAATTTTTTTTTTTTTTTAAGCTTAAGTACTGTTAGCAGGAAACATTAAAAAGATGCTCTACAGCTAGAACTTAGGAAGGCCTTCTCTGGCCGCTGGTGGAGCTTACCTGCTGCCTTAAGAGCTGAAGTGCTTGGTTTGGTCCCACACACAGAGGAGCAGAGATGCCAGTGACAGAAGTGACCTGCTGGGACCCCAGGGAAGGAGTCCCTGGGGCGCTGGTCAGATAAGTGGCTGGCAGCTGACATTCCGGCCTCCAGCCAGCGGTCTGGAGCCATGCACATTAGGCCTCTCAGCAGAGTTTATCTCCAGAGACTGTTTATCTCAGGCTTGCTCCCTTCCCCCCATCCCTCCCCCTCTCCAATGCTACCTCCCTGCTTCACCCCATTTCTTAGAGATGCTGGGATTCTGTTGTCATTTTCCTAAATCTGAAGAAACCCCCTGTCTTGGGATTCTTCACTGCAGCCTCCTCCATGGTCAGTGACGATGGCTATGGCCTTTTAGAGTTGATTATCAGTCTGGTTTGTAATTCAGGTGTTGTGTGGTAAACGTTAATTATGTCAGCCAGCATTCATTTACAAATGAGGACTCTGAAATGGGCTCTTATCAGGAGGTGACACTTGGCAGATGGATGGCTTTAGTTACAAAAAGAGTGAGTTGTTTTAACCTTGCCTGGTAAACTGCAAAACCTTAACCCCCTTTCTACTTTATTTACCTCCTTTAGTCCCAGATGAGAGAAGGGAACCAGAGGGGAGTCATCCACTCACTCACTCAACAAATAAGTATGAAAGGCTTTCTAAGTACCCAGCACTGTTGAACCCAAGCATTTGTAGAGATCTCCCTTAAAATCCTGCCTCAAAAATGAGTGTCTGTTCCTGCGAGATGTTACCTTAAGTGGCCTGGAGCCCAACAGAGCTCAGATAAAGGGCATCTCTTTTCCCTTCCTTTGTGGGGAGGGTGTGGGTGGGACAGAGTCTCACTGTGTGGACCAGGCTGGCCTTGAACCCACAGAAATCTGCCTGCCTCTCTCTCCTGGGTCCTGAAATTAAATGCTTGTACCACCACAACCATCAATAAATGCAATCTTTAAAAGACAAAATAAAATAAGGAAGACTTTTGTGGAAATATTAGCAAACAATATTTAGAACCCTATACTTTACCTGGTATGTGGCCAACGTTAAAACAGGGAAAGGCTATGAAAGAAAGTAGCTGTAAATGTGTTGTTGATGCATATATGCAATTATCGGTTCTTGCTGATATCACTGTTGACTGTAACTGGTGTTAGTTGTTAGGGTACCAGGCCAGTGCCTCCTGGGTGCAGTGATAGAGCAGGCCCTGGCTGGACATCCTCAGATGCACACAGTGCCTGCCCCAGGGCAGAGTGCCCACAGAAGTAGATCTGGTGATGACAGGTAAAACTAGAGTCCGAGGCGGAGAAGAGCTTGGGGTGTGAGCTAAGGGGAGGTTGAATTCTGGAAAGAATCTGTGGAGGCCTCAAACTTCTAAGGAGGTAATTAGAGAAGGGCCAAAAGCTTTGTACTTTTCCCCCTTCAAATGCATCCTCTCCCGATGTCTGTGCTTGAAGGTAGGATGCACACAAGGTTAGAGAGAACCCTCAAACTCCTGCCATGCATCCTCTTCATCAATCCCAAGTCCCTTACAAAGAATTCTCCAAATTGCAAGTGGCCACTCTTCCTCCTGTTTCCAGAGGACCTTTAATCTGGCCTTTTGTCTCTCCCATGCAGTTGATAAACTGGCCCCACATCCCGCTGCCTTTATCTGCCTCTCCATAGAAGTCTGTGGCAGCGAGGCCGACCACTTCACAAGTGCCTTTGTGTTAGTCCTCAAAAGAAAGGCTTTAAAACCTGTGACCGTGAAACTCGGGGACAGCTCCTCTTCCGCCAGCTTCCACAGTTGTCCAAACCTGAAAGAACCAGTATGACCAGCCATGGCACAGATGGGCTTCAGGGACCACATTCAGAGAGAAGCCTGTAGGACCACACTCAACCCTTCCCGAGGCCATGTGTGGATGGTGGGTGCCAGTGAATGGTAAGGACAGTAGGTACCCACCAGGCATCCCCAGAAGAAATCATCCTTGAAAGAGTTACATCTGGGAAGATACTGGGCAGCTAAATTGCTGAGCTTCTTTGTCAACAGTGATTGATAGAAGAACATTTCTGGACGTGGGCAGAGGTTGAAATGCGGGAGATGCTCCCCCAGTCTGTTTCTTGTAGAAATAATAACTAGGAGTTTTGAAGAGAGCTGAAAAATCTCCCCAAGTGTTACTGGAGAGCCATTGATAGAGAGAATAGGACTCTGGTTGGGCCAGCATTCTCTCCTGCTATCCATACTGCACTGTTGATGCTCTCCTCTGCCTTCCACGTGAGCAGGGGGTTAGTAACGTGCTGGATGCCTGGATATTCTCCGGTGTTGCCAGCCCTGAGCATCAGTCTCAGGAGGTCCTAGAGAACCACACCTACAGATGCACAGCTGTTCCGTAGATCTCTTCTGTGATTAAAGGGAAGAGAGTGGAAGTTTCTCCCAGGTAGGTCTAAGAAAATGAACGTGCACTTAAAAAGAAGCAGAAGCCAGGCCTAGTGGCATGTGCTTGTACTCCTGGCACTTGGAGGCTAAAGCAGGAGGATTGCTTTGAGTTTGAGGCCACCCTGGGCTAAGAATGGGACGCTGTCTCCCAGAAACATAAGTGAAAAGGAAAGAAAGGAAGAGAAGCAGAGACTGCGAGTTCCCGCTCTCTGTGAAGTGCTTCTTCAGGAGCCGTCCCTTGCTCCCCAGCCTAGTCTTCTGTGTTTGGCTGCATCCCTGTCTGTCACTAAGACCTTACTTGCCACACACCGCCTGCAACTCTGTTTGTGTTGTCTCCTTCCCCTGGCCAGAGCCCAGCAGAGGAACATCCCCCTTCCCCCACCCCCAAGAGTAGCCGGTCTCCAGCAGGCAGTTGGTATCTGCTGCTGTCAGCCCAATAAAAACGGGCTTCTCTGGGGGAGTGAGGCTGGGGGGTGTGCAGAGAGCTCTGAATTCTCCTGCCTGGTTCTTTGTTCACCCCCACCAGGAAGGTGGGCCCCACACAGCCCTGAGCTGACTCAGACCTTCCTGCCCCAACTCACCTTATCTTGATGAAGAAAGCGATTTGTTTCCCTTCTCTCCTGTGAGCAGAAGTGGTTGAAGCACATGAAGCAGAGCTGTGGGTGTTTTTCTGACTGTATCCATTAAGCTGTGGATCCTAAAGCCATTTCATTTGTGACATGAGCCAAACCCATACCAGTTTCCTCTTGAAAACAACAGCTTGCTGCTCTTCAAAAACTGAGGTTCTGCCTGAGCTCTCTTGTTCTAAGTAGAAGCACAGCCAAAAATTTCTGTTGGACAACACAGACTACTGCAGTTGGCACACTGAAGTAGGCAGGAGTAGGGGGGGGGGGCTTGAAGAAAGAGTCTCCATTGCAGCTGCTGTTCTAACCATGTCAAGGTGGTTCTTTTTCAGTCACTTCCAGAATAAAACCCACCTGGAGCTCTGAGCCTTACCATCCCTCCCTGGAGCCCTCCTGTCTCTCCTTGCCCGTGCCCTGTTGCCACAATGGGTTTTTGTGTCTTGACAAGGCAGACACTTCTTTTCCTTGTCATACCCACACCCCGTGTTGTGGCTGTCATCAATGCATACCATACTCAGCTCAAGGCCTGTGGGTCCAAAGCAGCTCATGAGCTCTTCTGGGGCTTTCCCACATGTGATGCTCAGGAGCCTTAAAGTCACCCTGTGACCTGAGAGACTCTGCCATCTAACAGTCACAGAGTTGGCTGTGTTTTCCATCCAGACACAAAGGAGTCTGGGTCCATCACCATTTGTTCCTAAAGCTGCAGGCAGGTGGCCCAGCCTTGCCTCCCTGCCTTCTATTTCCTCAAGAGGATTTCCTACTAAGATAAGTGTCCATGTTTGTCACTGAAAAGGGTACCAAGACTCTTATCTCAATGAATTAGAAAATGCCTCTGTTGTTATTTCCAAGCCTAACCCTTGGGTATCTCTGGTGTGGGAAGGGGACTAATGGGGCATCCTGCATAGCAACAATTTCCTAAAGCATGTATCTGACTGCGTACAGTAATGCCAGGTATCAGCAGGCCATATTGATCATAGATGCTCCCCACTCCTGCCCCACTCTGGTTGCAAATGCAATACTGCTGAGAATCACTGAGCCATACTGATTCCAGTGGTCCCCGCCCTCCTTGAAATGCTTCTAAGAACCTCCAGTGGCTCAGGTTGCTATCTGAAGCCTTGGATAATGCCATGCCCTACCATACCCTTGTCAGGAAACCTGCTGAGATAAATTGCTAAGTGCTTAATGGGAAGGTGGCACAAACATTGCAGACACAGTGGACAAGGTGATGGTTCACACCCTAGCTTGTTAGAATGGACTGTGTGAGGCTTCATTCACTACTCAGAAACACATACAACTTAAAACTTAGTGATCATTGGGCTGGAGACATAGCTCAACAGTTAAGAGCACTGGCTGCTTTTCCAAAAGACCTGAATTTGATTCCCAGCACCCAAATAACAACTCATAACCATCTGTAACTTCTTACAACCAACTGTAACGCCAGTCCCAGGGCTTCTGATGTCTTCTTCTGGCCTCCATGGGCACCAGGCATGCAAGTGGCATAAAAGCATACATGCAAACAGACAAACTATACACATAAAATAAATTAAAATAATAAAAAAACTATAGGTCAGTTACTTCTCTGGTTTTCCATGGACTGCAGGTGAGGCCTGGATAAAGGGAGCTGTTATAAACTCCTTCTGTAAGGTGTAGTGATGTAGTGATGTGTAGTTCATCTCCATGGTACCTGGGTCTGATAACCACAGTGCATTCTGGCTAGGGTGTCAGATTAGCATGGGCAATCTAAAAATGCCCAAGAATAAGAAAGTAGCATTTCTCTGCCATGAATTCAGTCGTGGGTGTCCAGCACCCTGCTCTCTTCCTAACCCTCTGCTTCCTCACATTCTGAGTCCATTCTCCTCTCTGTGTTCACTCCTTATCCCAAGTTTCCAGATGCCTCTCCAGACCTCTCTTACAACTTTGCTTTCCCCGCTCCCCGCTCTAGCCTCTCTACTCTTCCACATAACTGGGACTACTCCCAGGATCCAAGGATGCATGCCATCCAGCTACCTGGGTCATGGCCAAAATCTTCTCAGAGGAAGGCTTTCTCTGAGCAGTTCCATCACCTGTGTGCCACTGTCCTATTTTGAGCCCTGTTAACACTCTCTATGTTGGTGTCCCTGAAGCCCGGGTTGTCCACTGGTGAAGGAAGTATACAGCTAGAAACCAGAATCTCAGCAGCGGCCCCAAGGCATGCTCAATTCTGCATTAGTGTGAACGGGGCATTCTAGTTGCCCCACAGGGAAGTAAACCTTATCAGGAGGGGAGGCCAGTGAGCCTAACTGGCCTCCAAGTAGTGGTGCTGCTCCCAGGCCTGTGTCCTGGCTGTGGGTTCCAGTCTGGGGTCAGAACTGGACTCAGTACTGACTTCCCTAACATCACAGTGTTGGGAAGCATGAGGGGCAGCAGGTGACAGGAGCCACCAGCTCTACTAACCCACTAAGTGTCCTGCATCAGCACAGCCCTCCCTTCCCATCCCACCTGAGGCAGAGGAACATCTTAGAGGACACCCACCCCCGACTTGCCTATCAGGCTGAGTGAGACAGAGAGGTGTCCCGGGTAGTTTTATGTCACCACTAAGCCCCATTACTCCGTGGTCCTGCCTCCTTGTGGTCCTGTCTCAACTTCCCTCAGTGACTTGTAAGCAGAGATGACCTGTTTCTTCCTAGTGTCTTTGGTCGTGGTGCTTTATCACAGCAATAGGAAGCACACTGGGATAGAAGGGCTGAGATATGAGATGAGAGAAACTTGCATTAGAAATCTCTGCTGGCCCCTGACTGCTCCCCCCCTTCTCCTCACACCCTACACAGGAGCACTTCTTCTGGGAGGGATCCTGTACTCCTGGCAGTTCCCCCACTTCAACGCCCTGAGCTGGGGTCTCCGTGAAGACTACTCCCGAGGAGGCTACTGCATGATGTCGGTCACCCACCCAGCCCTCTGCAGGCGTGTGGCACTGCGTCATTGCCTGGCCCTGATTGCACTGTCGACTGCTGCCCCCGTCCTGGACATCACCACATGGGCCTTCCCCATCATCTCCCTCCCCATCAACCTGTACATTTCCTACCTCGGCTTCCGCTTCTACGTGGATGCAGACCGCCGGAGCTCGAGGAAACTGTTCTTCTGCAGCCTGTGGCACCTGCCACTGCTCCTGTTGCTAATGCTCACCTGTAAGCAGCGGCCAGGTCAGGAGGGGGACGAGGGAGAGGCTCCAAGCTGAAAGCTAGCTGGCATGTGGGGGACTTGAGAGCAGACACGTGCAGACGAATGTATAGCACAGCCCTATGCCAGTGGGAAACGTATTTGGTGTTTCTGGCATGCAAAAGGAGAAATGGATGGCGTCAGCTGGTGGCAGATCATCTGGTGCTGTGTCATCACTTAACAGTCCTTTTTATATTAAAATCCAAACTGCCTCCCAAGTAAGAAAGGGGCTGGCATAGTGAATTGATACAAAAAAGAATATGATTCTCCTTGAAGGTTTTTATGCATCTTTCCCTCCAGCCCTGTGTTCTCTCACCCACATGATGCATATGTTCATCCTCCTTCTCCATACTCACCACCTGAAGGCCACAGTTGTCACTGGTCAAACAGGTGGGTGCTTGTAACCCAGCCTGAGTAGTTGCATATCCCGAGGCTCCCACAAGCTGCCTCAGAAGAACACAGACTGTGGCCGCAGCACCCCTTCTCTGCCATGGATCTTTCTCCTCCAGCGTTCTCAACCACGTATTCCCTCAAGTAACAGAACCCAGCACAGCCTGCACACTGGGAGTGAGGATTCCAAACGGTTGCCTGTAGCACGGCCAGCACCTACCATCACCCCCAGCCCCACCCCACAACCCCACAAATACAAGGTGTCTTCTTCACTCACTTTGAAGAATAGGGCCGGTCTGAGCATTTCTTTCTGGAAGGGTGGCACTTGGCATCCCAGAACCCCCTCAGGCACTGAGCCCATGACAGTACCACTGTAGTTGTGCTGCGCCTGTCAGGGTTTCATTGGTGGCCTTCTTGGGGCTGAATGGGCGAGAGAGCATGAGCTGGGTCAGCAGCCTTTCTGTACCCATTCTTACCTCTTTTGGGTAAACAGCATTTCCACTCTGGTGCCTCCTGAGTCCAGAAATTCACCTCTATGTGTCCACTGGTATTCAGAGAGAGCCTGCTGGGTTCCTAGTGGCCATGGATCCAGTTCTGGGAATTCATGGCCTCTGGTAGAAAATGTAGTCTTGTATGTACTCTTCAAGGTCCACAGAGAGGCCCGTTGCCTTAAAGTTGTGGAGCTTGGCAGGGTGTTTGAGTTCCTTGGTCTCCCAGGGTGCTGTGGCCTGTCTGGATTCCCTCGAGGAGTTTAAGCCACCTGAAAACAATTCTTGAATTTGGACCGTTCTCCCCAAAATGTGTAAAGCTTGAGCTGTGGCCCAAAGGCATCACTTGCTTAGAGGGTTTTGCCCCCCCCAAAAAATAAAAATATGGGGTGGCATCAAGAGTGACTCAGATACTGTGCCTGGTACCTCCTTCTACCTATTGTAACATTACCTCCTGGCTGTTTACTGTGGGACAGGAAATGGGGATGTCTGCAAAGGGCATCTGTGATTTGTCGCAGCCTTTCAGTCTGTAAAGTGTGTTGATTCTCCTCCTCCCGCAATAAAACAGTTACAAGAACAGGAGTGTGTGTTCTGTTGTTACTCATCATCCCAAGCCCCGCAGTTGAGCACCGACTTCCTTCCTCCAGCAGCTAGCAGACCACTACAGCAGGTGAGGTATTTCCTTGTTTCATTTTTTTTCCTAACTGTAAATTGACAAATTATACTTGTATCTACCTAAGCACAGAGCAATGTGATTTATAAATCCAAGTTGGAACCAGTGGGCATAACCATTGCCTCAAATGGTCATCACTGTATAATGCCACTTCTTATCATGGGTCTGGGTCAGTTTTTCTTTTCAAACATAGAAATGGTATCTAACACCCAATAGAAATGCCTTTTATTAAAGATTTTCTTTATTTTTAATTATCGTGTATGTGTTTTCCTGTATGTGAACATGTGCACATATGAGTACAGTTTCTTACAGAGGCATCAGATCCCCCAGAGTGGCGTTAAAGGTGGTAGTGAGCTGCACGTTATAGGTGCTGGGGTTGAAATTGGTCCTCTTGGGTCAGTGCATGTTCTTAACTGCTAAACCATCTCCCCGGCCCCAGAAATACCTTCCTCGCAGCACTTTAAATGCATACTAGGGACCCCGGGCACTGATGCTGGCAGCCAGAAGCAAGGTGTGGAGCGCTGCTGTGCTATGCTGGTTTTACTATGAGCCTGTCCAAGGCTGTGCCTCTGCTCATGACTTCACCCTTCTGTTTTCTACCTTCCATCAGTTTGGACCTCTGTTGGCTTTGCTAAGAAACAGCTGTGGCTCTGTACTTCCTTGTCCAATGGAATGCTGGGAATGGAGCGAAGCTTTTCTGCTTGCTGGCCCTCATGTCATGAACACTTACTCCTCTTTTGCTAGAACCAGGTCTCAGGCCTCGGACACCCTCCCTTCTGCTTCCCAACACACCTCAAGTGACAAGGCAGTCAAGAGGATGAGGCCTCTATGCAGTGCCAGCTGCAGAACCACATAGGAAGCATGTTTGAGGGGCTTCCGGGGCACAAAAAACAGTCACCTCCCTTGAGTTGGGTAGAGAGCAGCTTGGAGCACTGGCTCTTTTTCTGGAGTTGAAGCAGCTAGTGATAGGGGACCCGGGAAGGTCCCCTATCCTTCCATTAGTGGCACGCTTCCTCCATCTATCTGCTGTAGTTACTGGTGTCTGCCAACCAGGCAACTAAACACAATTCAAGAAGGGAATAAACAGGGTCCAGCAAACCACTTGGGCATCTGACACACTATGTTGGCCTTTCCCCGGCAGCCATGAAGACTATTAAATGCAATCATATTTATCTACTAAACTGTTTCCTAGGGGGCACTGATGATCACCATCTGTTAAACCCACATATAAGTGGCCTCATGACAGGTGATTACACACTCAGTGTCTTTTAGCCACAGGTTCCCATTCAGCTATAAGAAGTGAAGATTCATTCTGGATCAAAGAGCCTATAACACTCACCTCTGTCATCAGGTTCAGGATGGACCCAACCTGTACATCACAGAACACATGAGAGGCAAGGCATCTGACGACTGAACTTAAAATCTGATTGGCTGGCCTAATCATACACATCAGTGTGGTAGCCATCACCCTCCACCAACTTCTTGTAACCACTTTTCAAGCTGCCTAATACATCTTCCTTTGTATTCTCACCCCTGCCTAAGCTTTTTCACGTGGCAACTAGAATAATCCTGACACCCGGATCACCATGTAGTGGGGGGTGGGGGTGGAGAAGGGAGGATGGTCGTTCATGATGGAATAGAATGCACAGAACTCTTGTGATGGCTCCTGGGCCCACATGATCTGACCCTGCTAACCTCTCGATCCCAAAACTACCCTTCTCCCATGCCTTCCAGCCCACTATATCTCCTGGGATTTCCCACTTCCTCTTCATTCAGCTCATGGGTCCCCTCTTAATTTCAGTAAAATGACACCCTGTATAGGAATTCCTTGTGCCTTTTATCAAACAGCACCCAGCCACAGCTCAGCTCCAGCTGCTTCTCACAGTACCCAGCTTCCTAACATTTATCACTAGTAGACGTGGTTGATATATCTCATGATCTCTTGTCTTCTTATATCAGTGGTTCTCAGCCTATGAGTCACGATTCCTCTGGGGGTTGAGTAGCCTTTCCGCAAGGGTCACCTAAAACCATTCAGCATATCAGATATTTACACTAGGATTCATAACAATAGCAAAATAACAGTTATGAAGTAGCAATGAGGATAATTTTATGGTTGGGATCACCACAGCATGAGGAACTAACTGTATCAAAAGGATGCAGTGTCAGGAAGGTTGAGAACTACCATCTTAAGTGTGGAGCAGCTGTCAAAGTAAAAGCCAAGGGCCCCAGGTACAGTAGAAGCCATGAAGTTCCAGGGTCTTCCAGAAAAACTGGTATCTTGTTCAGGTAGCACCAGGGGGCGCTGCAGGAGGACCTGGGAGTTGAGAGAGTGTAAAGTGTGTGGTTGAGTAACCCCTCCCCACCCTATCTGCCCAGAGGGTGGCAGGGTGCCTAAGACAAACAAGTCAGAGTATCCAGGCAAACACAAACAATGCTCTCACCCTTCCCAGCTCCAACAAACACAAACACAAAGAGAAGAGCCCAGAGCAAACAAAGCCAGCATCAGGACCCAGAGAGGGTGGGGAGAGCTAAGCACCAGCCATTCATTCTTATCCTGAGCCACCAATTATCCAGGTGCCCTGCAGTGGCAGCTGGATCCCAGAGTTTGCTCTCAGGGATGACAAAGCCTTGTGGGGACAGAAAGTAGAAGGGGTCTTTCCCCCCAGGTCTTTGGCCTCTCTGCTCAGCCTTACCATGATCCTGAGTCTGTCTCTTGACCTTTTTGTCCTTCCTTGACTTTGGGTTCATGCCTGTCATCTGGAGGGTCTGGCTGCAAGCCCCAGCTCTAAGGCAATGTGAGCCAAACTCAGAAAGGAAGTCAGCCTACAACTCTTTTCTTGGTGGCTTGGTCCAGTATTGTATCAATTCCATTGCTTTCTATTTACACAAGAGAACTCAGCACAGGCAATCCATCATTGTGCAAATCCTGGGGGTTGGGGTTGGGTGTGGCAGAGGGTGGTGAACAAAGACGGATTAGGAAGGTCAGGTGCCTGGAAGCCTGAGCATGGCTGGAAATTGAAAACTAGGCCTGGGTAGGGAAGGAGATTCAGCAGAGAAGCAAAGGGACCCCATCTGGCGGATGTTTTAGCAGCCAGGGACTTTACCCAAAGGTAATAGGGAACCATGGAGCCATGGAAGAGATGAACAGGAAGAAATGATGGAGTTTGTGCTGTAGGAAGAAAACAGCCCACACAATGGAAAAGGCAAACTTGAAGATTTGGAGAAAGCAGGTGAGAAATACCAGGCCTGAATCTGGGCAGACAAAGGAGAGATAGGAAACCTGCAATTGGCTTAATAAACAAGCTGGCTGGCCAATAGCTGAACAAGATACAATTAGGCAGGAGAGCCAGAGTGAGAAGGATGGGATGAGAAAGGGCGGAGTTAGAGGAGACACCAGCCAGATGCAGAGGAAACAGGAGATGAACATGCCATGTTAATAAAGGTATCACCATGAGACAGAGTGTAAATAAAGAATATGGATTAGCTTAAAATGTAAGAGCTAGTTAGTAATAAGCCTGAGCTATCAGCCGAGCATTAAAATATTAAGTCTCCATGTACTGATTTGGGAATTGCTGTAGGTTTCTACCTACAGAAACCCTTAGACCTGACTGGGGTCTTCAGCTGGAAGAAGAACCTGGCATATTCCTAGTGAAAGACTAGGAGTTAGGCAGACCCCTGGGAGGCAGACAGATAGGGAGAGGGGCCATGGCTAGGTAATAAAGGTGTAGGTAGAATCTCTAAGGTGGCCAGCTTCTACCTCATGTCTTGACTTGAGGCAAAAGTCCAGCAGCTTAAAACAAAGGCTTTATTGGCTTGTCACCCACCAGCAGACCCACTGTTCAAGTTCAAGGCCTGCTCAGGATATGGCACACAACAGTACTAGGCCAATCAACCATTCTAGCTCTCTAGGAGAGGAAAATATCAAAGACTTTAAAACATCCAGCCCTCAGTAAAAGACAGGAGTTTTCAGCTTTCCAAGTCCCTCCTCTGCTTTGCAAAGGACCTTTCTCTGTATCCGCCACATTCCTGTGTCTCCACACCCTCCATAAATGCCTTCCTTCAACTGCTGATTCTGTCTACAGTGCTTGAATATTCTTCGCTGCTATCTGTCATCCTCCAGATGTTCCTTGCCTTTTAATTCTTTAACTGGCAGAGAAAATGAACCCAACCAAGATCCATGGGCTGTATCTCTAGAGTCCCAGTTAGGGAGACAGGGTGGTTTCATTAACTGCACAGGACATTTCCCTGCCATTTCTGATGTCCCCTTCTGTTGCCTGAAGTCATAGGCTCCCTCTGTTGCTTGTCTCATGTCAGAAGAAGCACGCTGCCCTGGGATATCTCTACCCTGGCAGGCATACCCTTCATCCCTTCCTAACATGTAGTTCTCTGGCAACCCATGCCTCTGGTTGGCACTCAAGGAAAACCTTCCTACTGTGCATGCAACACAGTGCTATAAAGAGCCAGCCTGCTGGAGACCTGACACTGCCTGCCTCCTGGCCGATGGTGGCCCTGGATCACCAGTCAGGTGCCTCCATTAGAAGCTTCCCAGGACAAGATCTCTTTCTACCCTCTTCGCCCTCTGCCTGAGCCCCAAACTGGAAAGCCACCAGGTAATTCAGTCAGAGAAGGCATTTTCCAAATGGGAAGAATGAGAAGGCTTTCCTTAACCCTGCCCACCCAGACATCTGAATGCACAGTTCTCAGAAGGAACACAGACAGCCACAAGTGCTTTTGGAAATGCTCAGCAGAGTCAGCCATCAGGGAAACGCAGACCCAAACCAGTGACAGTCTATGTCACTCCAGCAAGAACAGCCAACGCCCCAAACCAAGCACTGGCAGGGTCAGCAGCATCCCTGATTCACTGTTGGTGGGGTGTGGCTTAGTGCAGCCACCATGGAGACCCGTGTGGGTTATTCCAACCCTGAAAATAGTGGTTGAGAGTAGATAAATGATTATTAGCAAAGAGAAAGGAGTCTGGGGACTAGGGGACTGGGGCAGGGGTGGATGAGGTCAAGGATGATGTATGCATTGTGTGTATGGAACCAACATGGTGGATCCCATTAACCCAAACCCTAGCCAAGACCCAGGTTTCTCACACTGCCATTTGGAACTAACTTCCCTTCAAAATACATATCATCTACACAGGACCAGGCTAGGATAAGAATACTTCCTGCTAAAGCCCATTGTCTAATCATAAGCAGCCTATCTAATCTGAAAGCACAATGTGTTCCTGTGAGGTAACCATTTGACTAGCTGATTTCAATCTTAATCAGACCTGCCCATGACAGGAATCCAGCCGAAAAGGACTAGGTCAAGAGAAGAAATTGGCTGGGTGGTGGTGGCATATACCTTTAATCCCAGCATTCAGGAGGCAGAGGCAGGTGGGTCTCTGAGTTTGAAGTCAGCCTCGTCTACAGAGTGAGTTCCAAGGCTACACAGAGAAACCCTGTCTGGACAAAAACGAGAGAAGGGGGGAGGGGGGAAGGAGGAAGGGAAGAGAGAGAGAGAGAGAGAGAGAGAGAGAGAGAGAGAGAGAGAGAGAGAGAGAGAGAGAGAAATGGGCATTCTTGTGGTTGGAAGTTTAAGCAGCATCTAGTTTCAGGAATGGCTTGATCCAGGGCTCAGGTAGGTCTCAGCACCACTCTTGGCCTCCAAAATAATCATTCCCTCGCCTGCTTTAGGCCATCCTCTTCTAGGTGCTGGGGACACAAGCAAACATCTATTTCTGCCTACAGTATCTCCAGAAGAAAATGCAAAGACTCCACTGACCATGGTGGAGAATAGGAAGGCTGGGACAGTTTCTATTCAAACCAAGAAAGAAAGAACCCAGGTCTTGGGACAGCAGTACAGGCCTCCTTCGTCCTGATTCAGGTTCATGCTTATTTGGACCGAACCTGGCTCCTGTCAGTCACAGCCCACACACATGATCATCTTTCCCATGACCAAGAAGGTAGAAGAATGACACCACCTTCTAGGTTGGAGCCACAGTGACTTAGGAAATGGGTGCTGGAGAGTCCCGGGGCCTTGGAGATGTATGCAAGCCAAAGCAGAGATACACTGCTCTCTATATCCCCACACTCTCCTCACCATAGGTAAGGCGGGAAGGCTTATTCTTTTCCAGCTATGGACCCCAGCACTCTCTGCCAAGAAGAAATAGCCCTTATGAAGATGAACTTGGTGTGAGGTCATTGACTAGGTGACAGCCCATGCCTTTTACCACCTGCTGAAATTTCCCAAGCCAAAGCTGTGTTCTGGAACTAGAGTCAGGCTAAAGTCACATCCCAAGCATCAAGAGCATCATGCCAATGCCTTTGAACTTCAGCAGTTTTCTTTTCAGAATACAACACTGCTTGCAAAGGTCTTCTGCTTCCTCTGGGGTCTCAGGGAAACTGCATGGAAAGCCAGCAAGGTTCACCTTTCAGCCTTCCTGTGGCCTGGCACTGCCATGGGGAGCCAGGTAGGGGAGTAAATGCTCTCTGGTCCTGGGCCTGCATGCAGCACCAAGGACAGCTAGTGCCAGACACTCCGGGAAAGAGGAAAACACCTGCCACAAACAAGGTTCCACGCGGGAAATGGTCCTCTCCCTCAGAATTGTCCTTGCTCCCTCATCTAGAAAGGGACACTTGGCATTCTCCAAGAGTCATTTTAATGCTAATGTGTTTAGTCAAACAGAACAGATGTGGGCCATTTGGCAGGGATGTAGTTCATTTGTTAGCAAGTGCAAGAGGCTGGTTGGCAGGATATTAAATATTACCTTGGTTATTCACAAACACTTCATATTTCAAGAGAAGCAGGGAGGCGAAGGCTGCATCCGATAAATCAGCCTTTGTCAAAGAGGCAGAAAGAGGCAAACATTTGATAAATCTGTGTCATTGTAGTCAAAGATCAAAGGCCCTAACATATGTATTTGTGCAACTGGCATTCCAGCAGACAGCTAGAACAGAGCGAGCCTGGACAGCTGGAGACAGAAAGAATTAGGCGATTCCAGTCTGTAATTAGCTGAGTCTCTGGAGCTGTAGACGAGTCATTCGGTGGCTGAGTCCTCCTGCTGCCTGTGCCAACTGAAGGAGGATCTATGGTGAGGGGCAGGGTGGAGTGGGGTTTTGCTCAGCCCCTGTTGAGCTAAGAGTGTCTCTTACGGTTGATTTTAATGCCAACTTGACACAAATTCAAATCACCCGAGTAAGGAGCCTCACCTGAAGAACTGTCCTGGTCGCCTTGATTGATGTGAGAAGACAGAGTGAGGCCCTTCTGGTAGCAGCCCAGCTGAAAGGGCGTGGCAGAGGAAGAGCATTTTGCTGCCTTGGCCTTCCCTCTTGCTGTCCAGATGATTTACCCTGTGTTGCCGCTGATTCCTTAGCTGATCAGAACCGGCATGCCCAAGCTTTCATCATGGATTAGGGACTAGCAGCTCTCCAGGAACATTCCAGGCTCTTGGCAGCAGATTGGGACTGCTGAGGCAGCCAGCCTTGCAGACTGAGCAACTACTAGTTGTCTCCCGTCCCCAGTCCCCAGCAGTGAGAGACAAGCCTTTGTGGGACTACTATGACCACTGAGGCACTTGGTCTCAAGGACTGAGTAACTGCCAGGCTCAGTCTCTCGGGTATGATCTACTGACACTATTTTAAAGCTGAGGGAGTAAAATCTTATACACACACACACACACACTCACTCACCCACTCACATTAATTCTGTTCCTCTAGAGAACCCTGACTAAAACCTAGCCTTCAGGTCCTTAAACCCACTCCAACCTGAATGCGTCCTCCAAGCAAACACTCATTCCCACCCTGTATATAGTCTTTCATCTCTCCTCAGCACCAGAGTTGGAGGGATCACTGACAATCTTTTTTCTCATGCCACGTGTAGGCTCTATACTTAGTTGCCCAGTTCCCTCAGTGAAAATGGCCACCGAAGCTCTATAGGACTGATGCCCTATTACCACCTAACCCCATTCCCCCTGCCGTCTGATCTTCATACTGACTCTTCTCCCCTTTTAGAAGATGCTCAGATTGTCAGGTGCTGGCATCTTGGGGACATAGCATCATCTGAACTCACTTCCTTGCTTGCCCCTAAATGAATTTTAGAAAGTATTTCACCTTTGGTGTGCTAGGCTGCCTACAGTAACAAATGGCATCTAAATATATTAGTTATTTTATTTAATTTTTTTAAAAATACACTTTTTGCTTGGCACAGGGTCTCTCTGTAGCTCTGGCTGGCTTGAAACTTGCTGTATAGACCAGGTTGGCCCTCCTACTCACAAAGTTCCCCTTTCTTCTGCCTCCCAAGTGCTGAGATTAAAGGCATGAACCACCATGCCTGACTGAAAATTATGATTTTGATTTTTTTTTTTTTAAGTTTGGGACTCAGACCAGATGCACTACACAGGTGAGCTAAGGTTTCACCAACAGTCCCTAGACTTTAGCAGCCAGACTTTCATTTTGCTATTTTCTGGGGCAAAGGGAAAAAAGCACAGGCAGTCTCTCAAGGCAGCCAAGTGTCCAACTCTGCTCCAAATGCCTCACCCAGCCACAAGGGGAAAAATATGTGTTTGAGGTTCTTCTGCCTGTGCTTAGGACACCTAATGTATTTTCCATGTTAGAAGCCCGCCCCTGAATTTATGGAGGCAAAGAGTTGTAAACAACTTTTCCAAAAAAGCTGCTGACAGAAGCTTCTTTCAACTGGGATTCTGTGTGGGCACGGTGCTCAATCGAACCTAGAGCCTGGCAAACGCTATGCCATTGTGCTGCAATCCAAGCCCTGAGATTCTTTTGTCCTCACAGATTTATTTTCTTTTTCTTTTATGCATATGAGTGTTTTGCCTGCATGCTTTTATGTGCACAACATGTGTGCCTGGTTCCCTCAGAGGCCAGAGGAGGACTTCTGATCCCTTGGATCTGGAGTTACAAACTGTCATGAGCTGTCCTATAGGTACTGGGAACAGAACCCAGGTCCTCTGGAAAAGCATCCAGTGCTTTTAATGAATGAAATATCTCTCCAGCACCAGCTGTCCTAATTATACTCATTTGGTGGTAGGTTGGTCTTTTGAAATAGTATTTCATATGGTCCAGGATAACCTCAAACGCAGTAAATAGCCAAAGATGACCTTGAACTCCTGATCCTCCTGTTTCCAAGTGCTGGGTTGCAGATGCACACCACCACACCCAGCTAGTGATACCCATCCTTGAAGAATGTTTTTAAACACCCCACGAATGAAGGGCCCGGTTCCTCTTCTGTGAGTTGCCACAAGTGACTTCTTCGTCACCCATGTCTGCTCCACCCCCACAATGACTCACACTTGTATGCTGTGGGAGAATAAAAGCTGCAACTGTGACAGAGATACACCCAGCCTCTGCAGCTGACTTAGCAGGGTGGGCCACCTTGGTAGGCTCACTTGTTAAACGGGAACAGTGATCATTAGATGGACTTTGCATTTCCATTCTGATCTGGGTGAATGGGATCCTAATCTAGCCAAGTGTGGGCACACTTCATTTGTTAGGAGCTGGTTTGGGGACAGCCTTTAGCTAGTAAGGCTTGAGCAGGGTATCTGAGAAGCTTCTGGAAGGGTCTCTACATCTGCAAGGAACAGCACCCCTCCACTTCCTGTGGGCCTGTGGTACCTGGAGGCCCCCTGCAGGGGTAAATGGAGTAGGGAGGCCCACAGCAAAATAAAACCCAAACCTCTGTGCCTGGTATTAGGTGGGATAGTAAACCGTTGCCTTGTGCTTTAAAACAGTTTGAGTTGGTTCATCGTCCTGGGCAGCCAGGGGCATGCTGGCTGATACCATGAAGGAGAGTTGCAAGAGCCTTTACCTAGTGGTGCTGGCTTTTGGCTAGAGTCATTGGGGAGGAGAAAACCTCAATTGAGAAAAAAAAAAAAAAAAGCCTCCACCATATTGGCCTGTGGGCAGCAAGGCTGCAGGGCATTTTCTAGATTGATGATTGATGTGGGAAGACCCAGCTCTTTGTGGGTGGTGACAGTCCAGGGCACTTGGTCCTTGGTTGCAAGAAAGCAGGCTGAGCAAAGTAGGAGGAGGAGCAAACCAGCACACAGTGTTCCTTTGTGTACCTGCCCTGACTTCCCTTTGTGATGGAGTGTGATCAGGAGGACATTTCAGTTGAAACAAACCTTTTCCTCCCCAGGATGCTTTGGGTCATAACATTTTATCACAGCAACAGAAACTGTAACAAAGACACCTGGCTTCCCACAGTACTCATGGGATGCACAGAGTAGACAGCTATAGCAAGCTCCAAGAGACTTGAGCCACAAGCCCTGACCCGGATATCACCTGTATCAGCCAGCCAGCACTGGCAACAGATGGGTGGCTGTCTTCCTCCAAGCAGGGCATGTAGAACCTTAGCTACTTGCTGGTCCTCGCCAGGTCTTCACTATCTGCTGTATTAACAACTGCCAATAGGATTTTCTTACCTAATTTCTTTGGATCTAAAATGGTCACTTTAATGATTGCTATTCCTAAACTCCAGGTAGGCATGGCTGAGCTGAGGGAAGCAGGGATAGATTTCAGGCCTTGTCCCCACTGAAATACTAACAAGTATTAGTCACGGGTATGATTCCTGTCCCACCATACCACACAGATTTCCCCATCTCCCTCCTCCTCCTCCCT